>MSJE01000002.1:392141-773327 GCA_001931935.1 Aspergillus aff. floccosus IMV 01167
TTTTTTTTTTTTGTTTGACTGCTCGCGCCTCGCCGCCTTTTTGCACCCTGAGTACGTACTTGCGTCCTCCGTGCAGACGCGCTCTGGATCACTTCCAACTGTTCACTCTCTTCAATTCTCTCGTGAACTCTGTCTTTCTGCCGCTATACGCCGTCACTGCTACTGTACACCTGACCCCGTGTTCTTGGCAGTATACCCATACGATAATGAATGATGACATCATACCGACCCGACAGACCGGAGTTCATGGTCCATATTTTGTCTAGAACAACCTCCATGGTGCATCAGACCGCTTGAGTCCTTCGCGAGCCATGTTTCTGTCCTTCTGCTTGGGCCATCCGTGCAGTTTGAGAGCCTGTACAGGTAGGTCTGGGCAAGATCGTTCATTTACGGCCCATAAAAAATATAAAAACATACCCTGTTCACCGATAGTTGTCGACGACTTTTAATAGTAGGAAGATGCGAACCCTGGTAATAGTATATACGACTGATTGGATTCTAAAAACAGAATAAAAAGCTATCTAGGCGGTGCGCGGGTGTAGGCGCCAGGGTATTTGCGGAAAGTCTCATCAAGATAGCGTATAGTCTAACAGTGTCTATTTATCTGCTTGCATTATACTCTCTGCACTAGCGTTAATAGATATACTATCCAATTACTTTATCTAACATAGCCGATCTGGAGCCTTCAGCTGGCTTTAAAGAAAATAACTAACCGCTCCGATGGCATTGTGGTGACAGATGCGAACAGAGATGGATCTTCCTATCTAAGCGTGCCGTATGAACAAGAAGGAATAGCTAAGGAGCAGGAGATCCGACCGCTGCCAGGCGTCAATAATGGGGAAAGGCGTATAGTTCCAGAGAGGCCCTACCGAGCTCTAGCCTATAGTTCGTACCAGGCCTATGGAATACATAACAGTTCTAGAAGCTCTATTTACAGATATAATAGAATCTGTAACGCTCTTCTTAACAAATATTGTTATTCTTACAGGGCTAACAGGCTCTATGAGATCTTATTCGCTAGACCTACTAGTAGATACCAAGACTCAATACGAGACACAACCGCTCCGTATGCCCTAATCGAGCATAGTCCATCACCGGAGGAGCCACGGACGCCCAACGGGGCCCCGACGATCTCCAAGAACTGAATACGAGCCCCACTGTTGTCGTTAAAATATAAACAGTGGTGTCCTGGACCTAGCGCGAGAGCACGTTTTGTTTTTCCTGAATCCCCTAACTTGTTGCATTCAGTGCATAGTCATATTGATTATATACCCAGCATGCTCCTCAACGCCCTCGTTCTTCTCGCCAGCGCCTCGCTGTACCAGCAGGCCACAGCGCAAGAGGCCATGCGCCCGGCCAGCCTCGTCAGCCAGAACCGGTCTCCGCTCGAGGCTGCGGCGCTGGAAAAGCGCGATACCTGTGCGGACGGAGCAACGTGCTTTATCGGCTCGTGCTGTGGGGATGGGTGTGCGGCGAACTGCTGCGGTCATGACCAGGGAGGAGGTATACATTCCCTCAACCTTTTTGTTTTCTTGGTGTGTGTGTGTTTGGTACACTGCTAACTGTGTTAGTTGGATGCGGCATCACCGAAAGATGCAACTTTAGTGGAAATGTGTTCATCGGCTGCTGTCCCATGTACGCTATGTACGAGCCAGCCCGCCCTTACTCACGCCATGCACAGACTGACTGTATATTGTAGTGGCGGATGCACAGGCACAGCGACACGGGTGACGATCCACACGCCCTTCGAAACGGTTACCTTTGGTGCAAAGACGACCGACACGACTACCACGGAACAGTCGTTCAGCCTGCCGACCGCGCCGGCGACGCCGACAGAGACTACACGCACCACTGATTCGTCGACGGAGGGGTCGTTTAGTCTTCCGACGGGGACAGCGACTGGCAGGACCACCGTATCGAGTTCCACGGACTCTACCGATACCCCTACGCCGACGACAAGCGATAACGCAGACACCACGGCTGTGTCGAGCACCCCTGCTTCGAGTTCTGTCGCGACGACTACGTCGGCAGGTTTGGCGCCGATGATTACGGCGTTTGTTCCGAGCGAGGTGAACATCGGGGCTATGGCTGTGCTTGGGGCTTGGATGGCACTTTAGGCGAGGGAGTGTGTCTATTGTGATGTATATAATGGATGGTCCAATGACAGTGTTGGTAATATACAATGATTGTAACGGGGTGACAGCTGCAGACAATAGGGATGGTGATAGTCGAGTATGCCACGAGAAGGTAGGTAGATAATCAGTGCAACGAGTGTATAGTCTAGTTCTTGGCGAAGTCGATCAATGAGTAGGTTGGCTAGGGAATGCAAGTATCCCCCGCCAATGGAACATCAGCACACAGACCCTGCGGAGCCCCAAGCTGGTAATCGCACAGCTCATTACACGGCGTGTTCTGCGGCACAAACACAAGATAGCTGTGCTCGGGGGTTTCAATCCGATATTCCGTATCTGGATTTCCGGATTTGTAGCCCGGTCGACATGCGCAGTGGTAATCACCTCCGAGGAAGACGCACGAGGTGGTAACATCACACTTGTTCTGGCCAACGACCGGGTTGCAGTTCGCGCAGGGAGGAAGAGAAGTAGAAGTTGGGACAGTGGATGATGTTGAGCTGGCGGCAGTGGTCAGGGTTGGTGGAGGGGGTGTTGGGGTGACAGTTGGAGAAGTGGATGTGCTTGAGCTTGAGCTAGAGCTGGAGCTGGAGCTTGAGCTTGGGGTCGAGCTTGGACTTGAGCTGGAGCTGGAGCTGGAGCCAGAGCTTAAACTTGAACTTGAGATCGAGCTAGGAGTTAGAGTAGGTGTAGTTGGTGTGAAAGTTGGGGTTTCTGAAGTCGACGAGGGTGTAGGGGAAACAGTGCTGCTAGGAAGCGGTGATGTGGATTCACTGGACGACGGCGAAGGGGTCCCGGTAGCTGAGGAAGTGGTTGTAAGACTAGAGGTAGGGGAAGAAGTCCTGGATTGACTGGGAGTGACCGATGATGGCGAAACTTGAGAAGATGTAGTTATAGATGTAGACGTCGGAGGTCCAGAGCTGGTAGGAGTACTGGACGTTGGGTGACCGGATGTTGGTGACGGGGTACTAGAGCTAGAGCTCTGAGAACCAGTTGGTGTGCCCGAAGAACTGCCTGAAGGTGTACTGGATGAGGCAGAGGACACCACTCCAGTGGAAGACGAAGTACCAGTGCTGCATGGAGACCCAGATGCAGTGCCCTGCGACGCAGACTCCGTCGAAGAGGATGTAGTTGCAACCACAGTCTTCGACGACGTAGTCACAACACCAGAGGTTGTGCCGGGACCAACATCAGTCCCAGTGGCAGTGGCAACACCGGTGCTCAGTTCTTCTTCTGGGCACGTGGTGATGGTCGTGCGGACCTCAACGACTTCAGTCGGACCGGGCACCCAGTGAGTGACCACTTCTGCATGGTTAGCTTGAGCCTGAATTAGACGAGTGACTATACTAACCACCATGATCCCCTCCAGGAAGAGGATTCGGCGCGGCCAGAGCGCCGATAGGAACAAGAGCAAGAAGGAAGCGCATGTCGATATCAATCTGCAGAAGAGCTTGGATGAGGTTTAGAGCTTCAGACTGAACAATACAATTGTATCCCTGTTATCGAAGCCATATTTATAGTAATACCCGGCGAGCATCCGGCCGATGGACACTCACAAAATCTATGACATTTCACGAAAACTCTTCAATCTCATGTTGCATCCTCAGAGGTCCATCTTGGATATCGGCGGATACGGTATCCGACACCATGGGTCCAGCTGGCAGAAAACCCTATTCGTATCAGAACCAAACTGCTCCCGCAGGAGAAACCTGGACCGGTCTGCCTATACTGGAAGGTCATAAAGCCCTGATTTCATTCTCTCTTGTATCCGCTTGGCACCAGGGTCTGGTCTGCAGAAGTTGCCTGGATCATGGAGATCTGGTTCTCGGTGAGTCGAGTTGGCAGCAATATCGTCTGCAGCTGTTTAGATGGAGGCGACGGCCGCTCCTGTTCTGACGTCATGACTCAATTAACATTGCAGTCTGCAGGTTCACAGCGTCAGCGGAAGTTGCCGCAGACAATTCCTTTGTCGGAATACTGGTGGAGCATACGGTACATGCGGATGGATGACTGTCCGCCGGAGAGACTACATTGATCAGTTCAACTGGTCATTCATTGCAAAGTCTGTTCCATTACTAGATACAGCATCTATTGCGTATTCCCCTGGACACCTCACCAGCCAGCAGCGCTAGCATCTATATACTCCAACCTCCTATGGCGCCAGCTCCAACATCTTTTCAAAGTTCGGGGTTCCCAACCCAGTAACCGGGTCCCAGCCCTGCGTAGCATTCCAGCTGGCAAAAGGCACAACGGGGCTCCCATTCGGCCGGCCCCCAAACCGATCACGCCCATCACATCCCTTGCTCCCGCCAACGACAATATCATTCAGCGCCTCACGACCAGCGCCATACAGCCACGGGTTCAAGAATCCCAACGTCGGCTTGCCCTCGCGCAACCGCGCATCGTTCAGCAGCGAAATGATGGCCGAGAACGCCGGCGCCGAGCACGACGTCCCATCAAACCGGTTCAGGGTTCCCTTGTCGTAGATGGCGAAGTTCCTGCCCTGCGCCGCGACATCCGGGAACGCGCGCCCGTTCTTGTTGAACAGCCCCGAGAACTTGTCGCCCAGTTTGTGCAGGTACGCGGCCACCGCCTCGTCCTGGTACTTAGGGCGCTTCCAGAAGTCGGAGAACCCACCCGAGGAGAAGTACACGGCTTCCTCGGGGTTGGTCTTGGTGGTTGCGCCGACGGACGTCACCCACGGGCAGCTGGCCGGGAACTGCGGGTTGAAGTGGGTGGTGTTGCGGCCGTCATTGGTTTGGCAGGCGGCACCGACGCCCGAGTCGCCCGACGAGAAGACGACCGAGACGCCGCGGCTGCCGAGCTGGGCAAGCATGTTGCAGACGGAGTCGGCGTAGCCGCGGGGGATGGTCTGTATCAGTTAGTGTCACGTTAAGATAGGGGGGAAGGCAGGAGCTGGGAAGGTACCTGTTCGTCCTCGCCGTAGGAGGTCGAGATCACCTGGGGCAGCTCGTCCTGGTCCAACTTGAGGATGCCCTGGAGGAACTCGAGGTAGGGCTCGTTGCTGTTGTCGTTGGGGTCAGGCTGGCTGAGATCGGGGATGAGCTTGCCGCGCCCGCCAGTGATGTACTCGGTGATGGGGAGGGGTGCGCCGAGGCCCATGATGGTCTGCAGGTCGAGGTTGGCTTCGCCGGAGTCAGCGCTGGAGGACTGGTCGTTGACGCCGCCGTTGTACAGCACGACGGAGAAGTTCTGGCCTTTGGCGTAGGGGGCGAGCGAGTTCTGGAACTTGACCATGTCGTCGTAGCGGGCATACTCCTCGAGGTAGCTGGCGAAGGCGACCTGGCTGCCAGAGTCCGGGTCGGCCTGGTAGTCGCCGACCTTGTAGAGGTCCTTGAGACACTTGGGGGTGATGACCGAGTCGCAGCTGGTGCTGTTGCTGGCGGCGGCCAGGGCGGACAGGATGCGCGCGTCCGAGGAGGTGTGGTGGCCGTGGAAGGTCGCGCGATCGGGATGGATCTGGCCGAAGCGTGTGGTCGGCTGCACCATGTTGATGTGCGCGGCGACAGCCTCGGGGATGGAGTATTGCAGGGTGCGCAGGCGCGTAACGTGGCGCACCTCGTTCTCGTACCAGCCGAACTGCGTGTCCAGCAGGGCGTTGGCGTGCTCGACGGTGGTGCGCAGGTTGATCCAGTCGGCGTCGAGGTCGTAGTCGGTGATGCCAGCGGAGCTCAGCCATGTCTGCACGGCGTCGACGGCGGTTTCGCTGGGGAGCAGCATGCGCTTCATCTCGTCGTGTTCGTGAAAGTGCTTGCCGTAGTTCTCGTGGCCGGGCGTGGACATGTCCAGCAGGGCCTGCTCGAAGCCCTCGACATCATGCTGCTTCAGGGCAATCTTGAGACTGATAGGGGCGTCGGCCTGGGCAGCGTGGGAGTAGTGCCATCCTAGCCAGTCAGTTTTAAGCACGAAGTGATCCCTGTGTACGGTTCTCACCTTTCGGCACCGACGACAGCTTCTCAAACACCTCGGCAGCAACGGAAGAGGTGAGCAGCGAAAGCACAGCCAGGGACAGCGCCCCGTTGTTTACGAGAGAGGGCAGCATTGTGATGGCCCAGAAGACGCGGACCAAGACAGGGGATACAACAAAACAAAAACACAGGTCGCCAACGAAGGGGGGAGGGGGATGAAGGTATTTAAGACCCCCACTGTCTCGCGTGATGGCCGTAAGGAGGTCGACATACCGGAGCTGTGTCAATCCAGAACTGATATGCACCAATCCACCGGGCAGCCGGCGGGTTCCTGCTGGAGCACAGAGGCATTATTGGATCTGACCTGGAGAAGGCCGTGGACAGTTACATCGGCCCAGGGGGGTTTGTCGCTGTCTGACCCATCAGAAAGGCGCATGAAGGCCGATCGTCAGGAGTAGCTCCACTGCCAGCAGCAGAGCACTCCTATCAGCATCGTGGAGGTGACACCAGCACAGACTAACGGCACCAGCCGATGTTCTTCCGGAGTTTTGCCTGCTTATCGGGGTGGAGAGCCGAGAAAAAGCGCGAATGCAGCATTGTTTGGGGAGATGTTGTTTTATTTGTTTTTGCTTGTTGTGGGAGAGGGATGCCAAGCAGATCGTCATCACATTCCAGCCACGACTCAATACTCACTAGTAGCAGTCCGTAGCAGGCCGTAGCAAACAAGTGGCAGGCTTGCCAGTCTCGATTTGGGTCTATCTTTCTCCTGCTGGGATCTCTTCTGGTATGATGCATCTCCCCCAGGCACGGCTGGCTTCGGCCATCTGGCTGTTGCGCGATGTAACCTGAATGGCGCCAGGGGCACGGCCGGCGCATCAGCAATTAACGATTTAATCAAGGAGCAGCCGGAGATCCGATGGTTAGCCTGTTAGAGATGTGCTTGATAAGGCTTCCCCTCGCCTATGCTTGATCCACACAAGCATGTCTCCAACCGAGGCTTCGCTTGCGCCAAGATCCTATCAGCGTGGGAAATGGATTTAGCGTCAATAATAGCCAGTTGGAGTCCCACAGAAAACAGAATTCGCTCAACTCTGGGAAAGAATCTCAATTCTGGGAAATAATGGGGTGAAAGGAGCTGGGTGGGAGGTAAGGAAGACTATATCAGACAATGTCAAGCAAGGCATTGTCCAGCATATGTATTACTCTGAATAAGGGGTTAAATGGCTGTTGTTTGATCCGTGCAACCATGTGCTACATGCTACGTGGTGATCCATTTGGTGCTGGCGGGGTGGAATTATTCAGGCAGGATAAGATCCATCGTTCGAGAATGCCTTATGGACATCCGTGGTCAGGCATTAGGAAAATATTTCCGCGACAGACAGTGTGACGAGAGACATCTACTTCGCACGAGCGAGTTGCGAGTTGCGAAAGACCCCGTAGCCTTTACACGCGTCAGACCAGCATTGCAAGTTAATAGTATTCAACATGGCGACGACGCATGGAAGCAGTATCTATCCGATAATCGATTGAATACAGTATACAGTAGACTAATCCTGCATCACCGACCGCAAACTACTCATTTAATGTAACAAATACAACTGTCGGGTTAGCCATTCCAGCCAAACCTGTACTCTAGGCAGACGACATGATAACATCCGATAGAACAGGCCGTCTACAGAATCCCCCGACATGCAATTCCTACGAAGGATAAGCTGGTGATATCACTTCCTCAGGACTGGACCGATTCGTACAGCGTGACTTGAGGACCGCCAAGCGAATTGATACCACGAAATTGAGTATGCCCGAACCATGTCTGCACACACGCTTAGGGTGCAACGTCCCAGTGGGAAAACCCGCTGTCGCGCGCCAGACGATCATGCTGGTCTAGACTGCTCTAGACTCCGCCGGGGGCGACGGCGTTTGTCGCACACGTGAAGATACCCAGCCGGCCGTGGTGGCAGGCTATCACCGGAAGTCGGTTTCTATCGCAGACTATGTAGGCGCTCTCTCTACTTTACTTTTACCGGAAGCATCTTCAGAAAGAGGCAGAGACAGGAGAATTATCATTGTAACTGTAATGAACTTTTGGGTATCCAGCCATATGCACCGTTCGCCAAGAGCCCAGTATTTGCCGACCGTCACCGATGGGAGAGTCCGTTTATCAATATTATACATGCATCACGTCATCAAAGTAAAGGTAGGAGTAAAAGAAAAAAGTGTAGAAGAGAGGGAACAGTCCAAAGAAAGATTGATCAGGAGGTCATGTCCTCCGCCACATCATGTTCTGTTTCATCGCCTCCATCTCCTTGCGCAGGGCCTTGTTCTCCTCCTGCAGCTCCTGCATGTAGTTGATGGCATTGGTCAGAATCTCCGACTTTTTGAGTGACGCAGAACCACCCTTGCTCTGCTTCTGGACCCCTCCGCACATGGCCTTTTCCAGCGCCACAAACTTGGCATTCATGTTTGTGCGGTACCGCTTCTCGATGATGTTATGCGCCGCGCGCTTGGCGGCGTTGCGTCCGGAGGCGGTCGTCGCGCCCGTGCTGGCGCTGGAGTCGCCGGACAGGCTGCGGGTCATTTTGCGGGTGGTGGTGGTTGGGAGGGTGGTCGACGCAGGCTGCGGCGAGACAGTGTTGGTGTACTTCTGAGGAGCGAGGTCCGGGCTAGACGACCAGCGCTTTGCCCGTTCCTGTGGCTTCTGCTCGACGTGGGGATCGGTGTTGCGGCGAGCAGGTTCGGGGAGAGCGTTGGACATCTCTGTCGTGGGGATATAGGATGGCGACCAGGACTGGTCGTCGCTTTCTAGGTCCTGCACCGATCGTTAGACAGTGTCGACAGGGAATTGCGTCTGTGTAGTAGAGTAACATACAGATGAGATGGACCCGCACGAAGCGACATCTTCGCCGTGATTCGAAATGGCAAAGCCGCTGAACTCGGGCGGCGGCGCGAAGAACTCGGCAGGAAACTCCTTCGGGTCGAGATTCACAAACTCGCTGGGAATGTCCAGCTGCAGCGGCTCGGGCAGCATATTCGTCGTGTTCAGCGAGAACAGATCGATGGCGCTGTCATAGTTCCAATTGCCCGACAAGGGGTCGGGCCCCTTGCCCGGAAAGGCGTCCATCGGACGATGCAGCGGACTGGTCATGTAGTCACTGTCGAGGGCGTACCCCGTGGAGTCATTTCTGGAGTATGCCATGATCACTAGCCGACGAGCGAGTGATACCTATGCAGGTGGATATGGATAGACCAGAGGAAGGATGAGAGATGGGTCGGTGGCAATGCAGCGCAGCGAGCAACCGAGCGAATATAGATATAAGTAGGTAGGTACAGTCAAAGCTTTCGAAGAGAACCGTGGATCTGAGAATGGATTAAATCTTAATTGCGCTGACGTTTGGTTTTATAACGGCCGTGTCGTCTCTGCCACAGGGAGAGGAGGCCGAGTCAGCCACCCGAGGAATGATGTAATGGCTCAATATGAAAATAGATTATGGTGGGCACTAGCTAGGAACACCGTCTAGCCCATATCCATAAACCAGCATGGGGACAAGACGAGACATCTTCTGGCAAGCAAACATGCGCTGGTGCAGCGTAACCGAGATCACCCCAGCCGGATCGCTCACATCCAGCCTCGGCCGGGTCCGACGTCAAACGTGCTGATCCAGTCAGAAGGTGAGATCAGAGGCGTCTGGCAAAGTGACAGGCGAAAGGCCCAGCAGGGACGGACGGGACGGTGGAGTATCGGCTGGATCGATGCGCAACCGTTGAGCAGCAGCGGCAGCAGCAGGAGCCAGACGCAACAATGAAAATGCCAAGTCGACCGGCCGAGACTCGGGTCCGACAGGGCTCCCGGCCGGAAGTGCCAGCCAAGCCAGTAGAGGGAGAGAGTCTGACGGATATGAATTTTTCCTCGAGGCCAAGGGGGATGGCGAAGGTGTTGCCTGTTTGGGGTGCATCCGGACGAGACAGACTGCTGCTTTCATCTTTGAGCCAGGAGTTTAGATACATGTGATGATGAGTGACATTTTAGAGTGCAATGTCTCCTATGCCTCCTATGCTGTAGGCTACAATATTTACAAGTTTACAATATCGGATTTTCACGTCTCTGCCATATACTTACTCCTAAAGATCCTAGCAACATATCCAGTCAGCCCTATCCATTCGTCTTCTTTTCCCTTTCCAACGTCCCTCAGTCTTATTCTCACAAATCCCTAACCAACTAACGCAGACTGAGTGATTTACGGAGGACACACAGACCAGGTGCGGGTCGTTGTGCCGTAGGCCCGTAGTGGATCCGAGCAGATTTCCTCAAAGTACAGAATTTTCTCCAGAATCCTTTCACGCATTACATTGTACCAAGTAACTCCTTCAGTATCCCCCTCGTGACCGAACTGGTGACTCGGAAGTCTCAGCAAAGTGAACACCAGAAGAAGACTATACGGAACGTCACCGGTGTAGAGAGTGGCGTAGAAGAGTTGCGTAGGACACGCGATCGGAAAGCAAATTGCCTGCTGGACGACCGTTTCACTACAGTAATGCGTCCACGTTGACTGGCCGCAGCAAGCCCACCCCTGAGAATAACCTCTGCAGCCCGGCCCGGATGCCGGATTCCCAGGGTCTCTGCAATGCCCCCAGTGGTGTGATCCGGATCTGGGATATCTGGCTTCTTAAGCCTCTTCTAGCCAGAAGCAGAGGGACTGCGTGCAGAAAGACATCGCGGGAATGCCCGATATCGTGCGAGATGTCCCATGACTGCACGTATGTGGCATAACTTGCGATGCACGGAACTCGTTCTCCGTGCAATATGATGGCTTCGCGAATCTACGTCAGGATCATCTCACCATCCGAATACTGACTCGCCCGAGTGCAGAAGTGTAGCCACACGCAATGAATCAGCCCTATCGGTTATGGCCACGCCGGGTCTGCTCACTCTCAACTGCCTTTATCTGTTACATTGTTTATCCATCGTACAATCTCCCGACGCCAATGACGTGCATAATTCTCCGATGGGATTCTGTCAATCCCAGAACAGGTGGAGCCTGGCTGCCGTCCGGATCTTGTGGCTGAATCTGTGGAAGCCAGACAGTGACGACGATATTGACGGCTTAATACTTGTGGCTCATCAGGATCGAAACATCGACTCCAGCCTCATCCAGCTGAACAACCAGTGCCGTCTACTCCCACTGCAGATATCACTATCTATGACAAAGGCGTGGTCAGACCCACGTCAAGCTCTGCCCACAGCGGGACTCTGCTTCCCCAGATCCAAGGTTGGAATGGATGGCTGTGGCTAGATTTCGGTAAGCTAACGCCGGATGCACTACCTTTGCCAGACGCCGCTCCAGTCCCTTACAGCGGATGAGATTATACCCGTGGAACTGACACGTACTTGCGTCGACTCTGCGTGCATGCACCCTCAGCTACTTCTACATTCATCACCCGGCCAACGCTTATCGTCGTCTCATAGTCATCGATTGTCTGTCCGCAGCGGAGAGCCTGCGACACCTTTGCCCATCCCGGGACATATCAAACCCATGACACAAATGTCCTTCCCTTCCGAGGCAGCGCCGCATACCCCTCCTCCGAGAGCTCATGCAGCACCGTCACCGCCACTAGAGTCACTCCGCTAGGTCCGGGCAACAGCAGCACACAGTTAGTGGTCGTATACATGGCGACATGCTTGGCAGTCGCCTCGCCCCTCGGTTGCCGAACGATAATCCCGTCCGCTGGATGTTGCAGGGCAAAGAACGTTGTGCAGATGGGTAGGATACAACTCGAAGGAAAGGCCACATGGATGGTGTAGGTGAGTCTGCTGGTCGCGCTGTGTTTGGCTAGAACCTCTTCTGTGGTGAGATGCGCGCCCATCATGTGGGCGAGGCTTCATGCCCGAGTAGACAATGTGCTGGAGCCGCTGTACGGACGATGTCGATGCGTTGAGTAGGCCTGTCGTATAGAAGACATGTTCGTAGATCCCATGAGTAATGTTGCTCCATTCCCACTGGTTACTGTACTCCGAACTCCGAATAAGGAGTAGGCGTCCAGCATCGTAGCTATCCTATATGCAACAGAGAACACACAGAAAGCGAAGAATCATATCATCGTCTACTCATCCATAGCGCAAGCTGCCACGCGACACATAACTCATTGAGGCATGTATCTTAGCTCCTCACCAGGGCTCAGTCGACCACGGTAGCCCTAGAGCCTCCTGATCGTCGAGGTTTTAGCAAGATCAACACTACACTCGTATTCTCCCAGTAGCCACCACTGAGATGTCTTTATTTTTGGAATACGAGTCTAGTCTGGGATCTGCGATCGTCACATCTTGGCAGCACTCGTTACTACTTCGGATTGTACAATACGACAAAGGGGCCGAATCCATTATCACGAGCCGTTCGGTCTGCTCGCATTCTCTCTCTCGTTCAGGATGCAGACACCTCCAGCAGCAATGTATATAATCTCCGCTGGCGACGATCTTCGTATTGTGCCGATCGCAGTCCGTATAGGATGCTCTATATATACATGCACGACATACCAGCCGCAATGACTATATATCCGCAACACGCTCTCCCTACAATATCCCACGCAGAACAATACTGCAAACAAAATGCATTCTCTTCTGCTCCTCCTCCCCTTCCTCGGCCTCACCCAAGCAGCAGACCCCCGTCTCTGCTCCAAGAATGGCCCCCTAACTGGCTCGGACTTTACCCTTCAAGAATCCGCCGACATCTCGCATTTCGCCCCCTTGGCCAAGATCTTCACCTCAGCCGGCAAGAACGTCTCCGTCGCGCAAGTCCTTGACTCCGGCAACCGCGCCCTCTCCGCCGGCTCGCCCCCCGTCGGTAACGGCGACCCGAAGGAGGCCTGGGCATGGAACGACGGCGACTTCGCGACGGCCAAGTGGGTGCCGCAGGGCATCTCGGGGTCGTGGGATGCGGACGCGTCAGGGAAATGGGAGGATCGCAACGTGTGGCTGGTCAGCTGGCACGACGCGGACGATAAAAACGTGCGCATCAGTTTCGTTGACCGCGAGAAGAAGAGCTACCGGCATGTGTTTCTGGTTGAGCCCAGCGCGGACGATGACTTCACATCCGTTGATGTGCATGCCGGCGGCATCACCTGGTACGGCAGCTTCTTGTATGTCGTCGACACGACGGGCGGCATTCGCGTCTTCGACATGGCGAACCTCTGGGAGATGGATGAGATTGCCGACGGCGTGGGCAAGGGCAGCGACGGGTCGTATTCTGCCGCTGGGTATCGCTACGTGCTTCCTCAAATCCGGTGAGTCTGCCCTTTTCCCCCTTTTAGCTGATATTCAGTGGTGCTAACGGAGCAGAACGTACAAATGGATCCCCGGCTCCGACTCCGAATTCCGCTTCTCGTGGATCTCCCTCGACCGCAGCGACAACACCATGCTGGTGGGCGAGTTCGTGCGCGACGCCGCCGCCGACCCCGTCCGCTTCACCAAGTACCCCGTTGACACGGCGACGGGTAAGCTGAAGACCAACGCGGACGGCGTGTGCGCGGCGACGTTTGCGTACTGCGTGGACTTTGAGCGCATGCAGGGCGGCTTCTCGTACGACAACAAGTTCTACGTGTCGCGGAGTAATGGCAACGTGCCCAAGACAGGGGATTTGTTTACCTGGAGTCCAGGCAGCGGGTCGAAGTTCCATGAAGGGTGGTTCATGGCGGGCAATGAAGATTTGAGCTATAATGAGGTGAGCAAGGAGTGGTATACGGTGACGGAGTATGAGGATGGGAGGTATATTCTGGCGTATGATGTGTAGATATCTGCGCGGAGTGTTGTCTTGACTCCTATGAACCTGACGCCAGCCAGCCAAGGTTCCAGGTGTCAGCTTATATGCTGTAAAATTATCAAGCCAAGTATGTGCAAAAAAAGGTATAATTGGCAAGCTATTCACAGTAATATGTATCAAGTAAATGCAAAAGTCTAGATCATCATAATTCATGAGAGGAGATTAAAACATCAACACGCAGTCTATACAAAAATCAAACACCAAGCACCATGCAATTAAGCAGGCACACCACCAGTGCCAAACAGCTCCATCTTGATGCGGTCCGCGCTCACCCCCTTGGCGACCAGCGCCGCGCGGATGTCAGTCATGAAACCCTCCGGACCACACACATAGTACTCGGTGGAAGGCTCGTCGATGAACAGATCTTTGTCGGCCAGCTTGGCGAGGTCGATGCGACCGGCGAAATCGTAGTCCTCGCCCTGCTTCTCCTCCGCGCCAGGGTGGCTGGTGAAGTAGGTAGCCTGCAGGCCGGGAATCTTCTCCTTCAGCGACTGGACGTGGTCCTTGAACGCACGCGCGCTGGCGGTGCGGGCACCATGAATGAAGTGGATCTTGCGCTCGCCCGCAGCAGACGGCGTGGACACGATCGTGTTGAGGATGGACAGGAGCGGCGTCAGACCGACACCCGCCGCGAGGAGGACGACCGGGCGCGGGCTCTCAGGCTCCTTGTTGTAGAAGTCGCCAAAGGGGTGCGACACCTTGATCTGGTCGCCTTCGTTGATGGTGTCATGAAGAATGTTGGAGACGTAGCCTGGGTGGGCTTTGGCGCCAGGCTCGGCCGGGTTCAGGCCCAGCTCTTTGCAGACGCTGATGCGGTAGTAGTCCGACCGGGGCGCATCGCTGAGCGAGTACTGGCGCGCCTGGAGGTAGTTCAGGCCTGGCACGAACACCTGCACGGAGATGTACTGGCCCGGATGGAACTTGGGCAGCGGCTTGCCGTCAACGGGCTCGAGGTAGAAGGACGTGATCTCCGACGACTCGACGGTCTTCTTGGTGATGCGGAAGTCGCGGAAATCGGTCCAGCCGTCGGCCTGCTTGTACAGGTCGCCTTCGCGCTGGATCATCAGGTTGGCCAGCATCCAGTAGGCGGTGGCCCAGGCATCGTGGATCTCCGGGGTGAGGGCGTCGCCCAGCACCTCGCCCATCGCCTCGAGCAGGTACTTGCCGACGATCTTGTACTGTTCGGGTTGGATGTAGAGCGAGGCATGTTTGTGGCAGATCAGCTCCACGGCGGGGCCCAGGGCACCAAGGTTGTCAATGTTAGAGGCGTAGGCGAACAGCGCATTAGCCAAGGAACGAGGCTGGTGACCGTTGACCTGGTTGGCAGTGTTGAAGACGGTGTTCAGCTCGGGATGGGCTGTGAGCATGTTCTTGTAGAAGACGGTGGTGATGGTGGTACCATGCTCCGCCAGCACCGGCACGGTGGCCTTGATGATCTGCACTTGCTCGGGAGAGAGAGACATGATGAGTCTATGAGTGTCTGTCTATCTGTATGTATGATGCGTATGCTCAAAAGAGTGATCAAAGGAGATGTTTAAAAACAATCGAATAGATGGACTGGTTTCACGTCAAGTCCACGTCATGGTATTTATATTCCCGACATGGCTCAGGGACGGAACGTGGCATGTTACAATTTTCTCATCTCTGCCCCCAGGCGAACGGCATCGAACATCCGTTGGAAGGCGTTGGTGAATTTTTTCCTCACTGTATAGCATCTCCGCGGAGTTGGACAGAGCCCGGCGTTTGCCAGAGATTCTCAATCTGCCAACCATTATTGGTCGGACAAAGCAGCCACCTCGACTCTATCAATCCCCGCGTGCTGCTCTGTTGATGCGGCTCACGAACCTCCAATCCTTATTCTGATGTCTTATCGACGACGAGTCGGAGCAGCTTGATATGGAGGTGCCTGTACCACCCCAGCCAGGAACAGGAGGGGTAGACCTCCAGGACAAGATGACCCCAGACAAACAGCACTACAGACCAGAACAATGCAAAAAGAGTGGACCGGGTCTCGGTGGCTTAATCAGCCCACTGACGGCCGACCAAAGCCCGAAGGCGCGGAATGATTAGGAACGGCCACCGCCAGACCATGGCCCCATCGAGTAACGATTGAGTAATGGGAATGGCAGCAGTGTTAGTCAATCCCCCGCATAATGGAATCTTTGAAATGCCTCAAAGGATGAGCAGAGTTGTGGAGCAAGTCATTGTCTCGTCGTCATCGGCATTTTAGGGCCGTATAGGGTCCATGAGGTCACGACATGCTGAGTCAGCCGCCGTCGACATGCTGGTTTCACTGTCACTGTCATGGTGGAATAAGACCTGGACAGAAATTGGCTTGTTGAAGCTGATAATATTCTGGTTCACAGTGGAAATGACCCTACACCATTGCTTTGTGGTAGCGGTGTCGCCGAAGACCCATCGTAACTGAGTTACATGGTCAAGACAGCCTCTATACTCCGATATCAAGGACATGTTCCCAAATCACCCTTCACATGCACCAGCTTAGATCTCGTCAAGTTGAATACACATTGAGAATAAGATCTAACCGGTCCAGACCCTGGGTCGACTGTCGCCCATCGATCGAGCATCGCTCGAACAGAGGGACTGTGCCGTCCTCATACTACTTTGACCATCCCGACCCATGGGACTCTCACTCAACAGAGGTTCTTCCTAGAGGGGTGCTGTCCCTAAGCAGGTGGAATCCTCTTCCACTGTGCCGGAGCGTCCGGCTCACCAAACTTCGACGCCCTTTATCACCATCATGCAAGAGTCATGACGTTGACGGTGCACGCCCTGTGCCACTAGCAGCATCGCTATAAGAGTTGCGACCAGGCAACTGTGGCCCGAATTTCTCATGCATTGTCTCCTTGTTCCTCCAGGGCCGTCTGAAACAGAACAATTTCCCATTCTTCAATCATGGTGTCCAAGCCGAGCTGGATGCAGCGCAAGGAGGAGCCGGGCACTGCGCCGGTGTACAACTCCACGCGGCGGCAGCTGCCCATGCTGCACCTGCAGGATAACTTGCGAAATAACATGATTGCCGTGATTGGCGAGTTTGTCGGCACCTTTCTCTTCCTGTTCTTCTCCTTTGCTGGTACCCAGGTCGCCAACACCCCCAAGCCGGTCGACGGCGCGCCGCCCAACACCATGAACCTGCTGTACTCGTCCCTGTCCTTTGGTTTCTCCCTCATGGTCAACGTCTGGGCGTTTTACCGAGTGACTGGTGGACTGTTCAATCCGGCGGTACGTGGGTGGACAGGAATAATATCCAGCACGCCAATGGCTTATACTGACTCTTATACCGATTGATAGGTCACGTTGGCTCTCTGCTTAGTCGGCGGCCTGTCCCCCATCCGTGGCGTCCTCGTCTTCGCAGCCCAGATCGTGGGAGGCATCGCCTCAGCGGGTGTGGTCAGTGCCCTGTTCCCTGGCGACCTGAACGTCACGACCCGTCTGGGCGGCGGCGCCTCCATCTCGCAGGGCCTCTTCATCGAGGTCTTCCTGACTGCCCAGCTGGTCTTTGTCGTCATCATGCTGGCTGTCGTCAAGCACAAGTCGACCTTCCTGGCACCCGTCGGCATCGGATTAGTCTTCTTCGTGACTGAGATGATCGGTACGCCCTCTGTCCCCCAGACATGGTTTCGTTTCACCCCTAACCCTCCCAGGCGACTACTACACGGGCGGCTCGCTGAACCCAGCCCGCTCCCTGGGCCCAGACGTGATCAACCGGAGCTTCCCCGGCTACCACTGGATCTACTGGGTCGGCCCGCTGCTGGGCTCGCTGCTGGCCTGCGGCTTCTTCGGCCTGCTGTCACTCTTCGAGTATAACACCGTCAACCCGGGCCAGGACTTCAACGAGTGGGAGGCTAAAATGGGCCCCGGCTCGTGGGATGCCTCTATGCATCGCCCCTCCGCCCAGTTCTCAGAAACCACCACCCTCGACCATCCGCCCTCCCCTAGCACGCCACGTCGCAACAACAACGGCCCCAATGGCACGCATGCTGCGACTGAGGCCCCGGTTGCACCCACTCAACAGAATCCGGCGTACAATCCTTCTGCTCAGAACCAGGTGTAACTGGCTTCCGGCCACTATCGTCTCGGAAGTCCTCGGGAGGCATTCGGACCTCTTGGGAAAGGGTTGAAGCCAGTCCTGTAGCAAGGACGGGTATATCGCGACTCGGACATTGGACATCCCTTTAGCAATATGAAAATTGCGCCATCTTCCAGCGTTCCGTCCCATTACGATACCTGAATCAGAATATGTTTTACGGCGATGGGCTTTTCAGCCTATAAGCCACTACGCACGAACAGGGAGGTTGGGTTTGATGGATGGTCTTCAGGGGCGTACATGGATGACTTCCTGATGATTTTAGTAAACCGCAATACTGTAATCTAATAGTCCTTCATCACGAATCTGAGTTTTCCAGCGCTCTCGAGGGCCAAAAATAATCTTCACATATAATGACGCGTGCATCGGCCGGATTAGGTGAAGTATCCCACGATATGTGCCTGTGGCATATACGACCACGGTTCATCTTGATAAGAAGGGGAATTGCTCAAGAATGTAATAGATACATCGCTAGTCACAACTTCCACGCCAACCAAGAAACCTTGTAGACTGACTTGCCAAGGCTCCTCTGTATCTCCTGTTGGGAAGCAATGCAGGAGCAATGGCAAAGAATCCAAACAGCCAACATACGTAGCTCAATCGATCACAGTACTGAGCGTTTGCTCCGGGTACTTTTCTAACTTTTGCGCCGTCGTAGAAATTTTCTCGAGCAAGTCGCCCATCTGATCCAATTCCAGCGGCGTCCGTTTCATAAACTCAAGGGTTGTTTCGCGAACCCTCGAAAATCCCCAGACTATAGGCCTGTGGGACAGAGTCCTGTGAAGAAAATGGGCACCTGTGTTCTTTATCCCGCTGAGATACAGTCTGGGATCAGTATCGACATTGTGGTGGTGAAAGCCCACCCCGAAAAGGGTTCCTGGTGCCCACGGCGTGCAGTTCTCGACGATCTCTGGCTATTCCATGTAGGCAAAGGCAGTCGTCTGTATATGATGCTCCTGAACATGTTGAAGATAATCCATGACTGTCCACCCGGGCTTGATGTATCGTTTCGTCTAATAGGCACATAATTCAGACATGGGCTTATAATTTTCTCAATGCCACCAAGAGATAGGCGGCTCCGGCCATTGACTGTCCGCCCAAAGACCATATCGCTGCTCTGTATTAATTTTCCCAGCCCTAGAGCCCCGGATGCTTATATAAATGTGGCCTAAGTGATCGCATCAGGGAGTTTGGGTAGTGATGTAGAGGAGAGAAGCCGGCCTGAAACTGCGAAAATACGTGAACGCTCTGGGAGGTTATAGATGCAGGAGAGTCGAACATTTGGGCCCCAGTTGGCTATATGTCCCTCCGATATGTGCTACAGGGTCCTCCATTTCCTTTGACACGCAGAGTACCGCATCGGAGGTGGTCTCAACCTGGCAACCTCAACCATGACGTTGGCCATGTGCTTTTGCGGACGCGGATGACATAGGACAACTGTAGACGCGAGATGGTTAATACCGGCCAATCCTTAGGCGGTGTACCACAAAAGCAGATCGAAGACCTGGATTGGAAAAATCCTGCTTTCCGATGGGAGTCATGGCGACTTCCACCGCATAACCCAGGGTGTCCTTTTTCGATCTGTAGTCGCGCCTCTCAATAGCATCTCCCCTTCGAAACTCAGCGTCTTGTTCAGCACCTAGTATGGCCTTGTTATGTCACTATGCCCGAATCGCCGTTCTCAAGTCATGATAATATGGGCAGGCAGATATCCTCTCAACTTAATATCATTCTGGATTTGGTAGCAACCCGCTTCACTAGCTCCATATTGTCAAAGAGACAAAGAAAATCCCCAATGATTGCATATCCACGCAGTGAACCTTCAACGCAGCCAGATCTCAGTGGATATTGTGTCATACCAAGTCACTCCGGTACACAGCATGAATATGCCATCGTGCGCATTATCTCTCACCGTATTAGCCACTACCACAAGGACATAGCCAGACAGAGCCAACGTCGAAGGGTGTATGACCACGACAATAGTATCTGTAGGCTTGCATTACATGTAGACAATTTCAAACACAGGCTTGAAAAGTCAAGCAGTTCTCCTAATTCTTGTTGTAATATTGTCGCTGAAGTCCTTCCGTGTGCCTGCCCTTTTCCATACTAAAGCCACTTTGCTTGAGCAAAAAGACAGGAAAAGGAAGGAATTATACGTCCGCTCCAGCGTTCTCGTAGGCATAACTCAATTCCCCCATTTTGTGGCATTGAAGGAATTTTTTGAAAGTTACCGGTGTAACACCAGGATACTTTCCGTTGTCTAATTCGGGTTTCAAATAAGTCTGTCCGTTCGTGCAGTAGAACTGATAGAACCTGAACGGGATGTCAGCGTTGTTACCCAAGCCCAATGAGAGACAACCTACATTGCAAGGTAGGCAAAAACGTTCGATTGATCCTTGTTGAACGTTGCCTGCATGGTGTTGTACAGGTCATCCAGGGATCCCAGGCGCTCAAGTTGTGGCGTCCTGCCATACACCTCAGCGAAGTCCTGAGCAATCTCACGTATGGACCTGCGGTCTCCAAGGACTAGAGATTGTCAAGTTCAGTGAGATGAACAGGTACATAGCTTATGCACGGGTTATACTTACAATGCTGCACGCCGATGGCTTTAGGATCTCTCGCTACAGCGGCGACATATTCAGCAGCTGTCTCGTAGGTTGTCGACTCCCAAATCTCATCGCCGTTTCCATAGAACGACAATTTGCATTCCTCCGGGTGCCAGACACCAAAATAGCCACTCCAAAAAGTCTCCATGAAGGCTCCGATCAAGACATGGACTCCTTTGACGTGCTCCTTTGAATCAAGATGAGCCTTAACGTCCTTCATCGGATCCTTGGCCGGATGTTGGCCGTATTCAAGCTTTGTGAAGTCCAGGCAATAGTCGCTGGCAATATAGCGAGGGACCTGCTCTAGTTCGCAAGCGTCAACCAGGAGTTTTTGGCCGTCAGTCATGAGAGAGTTATCGCCAAGATAGCAGCAGATTACCACGTCGCAAGCATGGACAAAGGTGCGCAGAGCTTCCAGATCGTCCGAAGACCCCTGTACAATGGTGACGCGAGGGGAGTCGCGGAACTTTGAAGGCAGCTTCGATGCGCTGCGGCAAAATCCACGGATTTGCAGCTCAGAGTAGCGCCAGAGATTCTTGAGAACCAGGCGAGCAAACTTGCCCGTAATACCGGCGATACCAATGGTGAGTGACATCTTGCTGGATGTAGACAATTTGGTGATGTATGAATGAGGGAACGAAGGAATGAGGGACAAGTGCAGTTGACCTACCTTAAATATTGTACCAGGCAGGCCGACAATGCAGTGGTTCCACGAACAGCCTACGGAGTAGAAAGCAATATGGGGCAACCTTGGTGAGAGGTATAGCCTAAGTATTGCTGCACAAGCCAACCAGACGGCCGGTAGAATGTACTCCGCTCAGATGCCGTCAGGAGTGGATCTATGGTCTCGCACTCGCTCGCACTCCCGAACCGCCCGAGTGCGAGCGGGTTACATAAGCATGACTGAGATGCAGCCTTACTTTAATTTAAATAACTTGCTCCGATCCGCCTGGACTCTCATGCACAACATTGTCGCCATGAGGAGCTATAACCGGCGAGATTCCGGTCAGGAGCGGAGCTTTGGTCGAAACTCGCATGTTCCAGCGGTATGAATGTAGACCCCACTGCGGATCTGCGGAGCTAGATTTACAGAGACTCTCTAGTGCGTTGAATGCCGGAGCCGTAAAGCAAAGGTACTGGTAGAGATGCTGGCTACACGGTAATGTCCGCGTCTACTGACCGGAATCATGCAGTGCTCGAAAACGCAACCATGTGGTCCGTGTGTACGCAGCGGCCGAAAGTGCGTGTACGCGTCAAAGGTCCAACGCACACCTTTGACCCGCGAGTAAGTAGCCCCACCAGGTTTAGGTATATTCCGAGCGAATGCTCTACAGGGATGTCATGCTTTTTTAATCTCTACTGACTACTCGAACCCGATACCGGAAAGAGATGACCGGGGTCTGGGACATGCACCCTGTCTTATCACTTCTTCGAGGTAATTAGAAAATGATTCTAAGCGAGGTACCCTTCATTTGCTCTTTTGAACTGGACTGCGCCCCGCAACAGATGACTTAAATTACTGCCAAGGCCCCGGCGGCGAACGGTCACAAGGTGTGGGCAACCTGAGCCGACAGCGCAGCTGCCACCCATAAAAATCACATCTGTCAGGGCATCTCATCTTACCTTCCGTCCCTGGTCTAACTCTCCACTACCAAGCAGCATGGCTTCAGACACTGAGATGCCCGCAGGTAGGTTGTGGGGCTTTGATTATTCCGGAGATATTCCAGCAGCCATCCGAGGCGAAAGAGTCCCGGCGGTCATAGGAAAGTTGGGGCGTCTGTGCGTGGTACGAGGAGTCCGGCACCATGATGGCTTCGCCCAAGAGTTGTATGGCAATCCGGAGTATCCGGAGATCACGCGGGCACTTAATGCGCGGGCAATCATGAGCAACCGGATACCGGAGATGAACGATCCAGAGCACTTTCCTTACTGCTTTTGGCATCCCGACGTGCCCGAGGAGCAAATCCTGCGCCGCCTCCTTGAGAAATACCCTGGTAATCAATTGCTACGGTACCAGGTCGGCCGCGCATGCGCCGCAGGGGGTTATACAACCCTGTATCATGAACTAGGTCTTCTTCCAGATGTGGCCATCGCAGAGGAAGCACGCGATAACGCCGTGTCCGGAGGGGCCATTTTCGAGGCAATTATCCATGAACCGATCAGATATGCCTGTATGCATGACTACCAGCGCTGTTTACGGGTGCCCCCGGTCCCTAATGCGTGTCTCAACGGCGACACGTGCGTCCGCTCGTTCTTAGACAGGACGTTGCATGTGGATGATTTCAATCCTAACGAGCCGCCTGTCTTTGATATTACTGAGGATTGGTGCCTGGATAATGATGGATTGAGGCATCGTGAACGGCCTGTTGACCCCGAAACTGTACGCCTCCTGTGCAATCCTCTTCCACGCGACTTGACCACTGTTGATAAGGATCTGCTTATTCTAATGGCTGCGTGGTCCGGCAACATCGACCGCTACACACGCCTTCGGCGACCTAAAATGCTCTATTATGAGCTCCCCTGTGTGATTCGAGGGATTTATCACCACCCCTTCTTCAGCAAGTGGTGGTCAATGCAGCCCGATAATGATTTGATTCCAATCCGCCAGGCAGTCAACGCCCGCAGCATCATGAATAATGACTTGACCTGGCTGGACGATACCACCCCAGACAATCATTTGCCCATTTTAATTTGGCATCCACAGCGCGCGGGAAAGGACACGTACGCTGAACTAGCACGTCGCCGGCCCTCGATGATCCCGCAGATTGCGCGTGCTTGTATGCACGCAGACTATCAGGATCTGTTCGATGAGTTGGATCCCGCACCCTATGTAGGGCTATGGCGCGACGCTAAGCATTGCACGAATAAATATTACCTTGAAAGAATCGAGAATGTGGCATCTGAACAGGGAATCGATTTGAATGCACTCTGTGCATCCCGCCTCCGGAAACCGGATGTGGTAGAGCACGATTACTGGACAACGCGTATGCTACAACAAGAAATGGAGCCGACTTGGGATGGAACTCAATCAAACAATCTGGAGCGAGCGATCACTCTCGACCACATCGGGCTCGCAGATGAGTATATAGGTGGCATTTCCTCGATTGTCGGTAGTGTTATACTTCATGCATGCGTGGCGGATCGGTCAGCGATACCAAACTCTCCTTACGACTCCCTAGATCTGTGGGAAGTATATCGAGATGCCCGTTATGTTGAGTCAGAGGAAGATCGAAAGATGGTTGGACTAGCACCTAATCCCAGACGGCCTCGTGGAGGTTATCGCGGCAGGAGAAGAGGAAGGCTTATCTCAAAGTCTTAGTGTTCTTGTGCTTTGGGGCATGGAGTCGTTCGTGCTTTGTGATTTATTTTACCCGCGACAACCCCCGGCGCTCTGGCTGGCTAGAAATGTATAGGGGTTGAACGATATTAGGGCAGTGCTACCTTTGAAGAGAAAAAAAGTCGGATTCTATTAATCCAATTCCCAGTGTCCAACTATTGCCACACATGTAGCCGAGGTTGCTGTCCATACTTTAAGCGGAACCAGACGAACATGTCTGGCAAACAAGTCCCGGATAGGTGAATGAACTGAACAATCCTTCCTGCCACCCTGTTCCCAGTGTAATAAGCCCGATACCCGTATCACATCTTCGAACTCAGGCACTGGCCAGGACGTTACCAACATATTTGTGGGTCCGGAGCTCGAAATGACAGTGAGACACTTCCAATCCTTGGCCGACTTCCTTGTTGTCCGGGGGCAAGCGACAGCGCCGTGATACTTAAAAGGAAGCTAGCCGTGGGTCGCCCCGCTGAAACAAGCTAGATTGGAGGCGCTAAGCTCTCTATGAGTATCCGCCTGGAGCTTAGCGCCGTTGGACCGTGAGCACATACCTCACAGTGATCTACTCCGTAAAGTGATACTCGGCAGTGAAAGAGAATCTTACGATCACATCAAGGCGTTAGGTCCAGATCGTAAAGGTGCTTTTCATTGTTAAAACTAATCGGCTACATTAGCCAGGCCCTCGCCCTTACGAGAACGAAATTTTGCCGTCGTCCAATTACCATACTGTCAATCTGTTAATCAAAACTGACCGCTAGGCTACCAAAAGTGGGAACAAACTACTGGGACCCCATATAGTCCATTTTAGTTTGACAATTTTTGCCGAGATGCAACCAGCACTGTCAATACGCACAAAGACCTTCTTGTTCGTAGCGAGAAGCGCCTGAATCGCCACTGCTGTCAGCTTGATAAGGTGGAATCCCCTGATCGACTCAACCAGCTCGATGAGCACCCTTCACACCAAACCGTACTCAAGTACATATGGCCTAGCAGCTTCCCCTAAGCACCATACTCTCTGCTCTCTGTGCCTTCCTAAGTGCATTGAAATGCCCAGAATGAACCTCGCCCTCGGTCTTGGTACCATCCCGCGACGGTGCGGTGTCTGAGTGATACCTTTGCACCCAGTCATCCACCCGCTGAGCAATGTTTTCCTGGCCCTTATTGTTCTGAATCGTGAGATCCAGATCGAACTCCCTAGCATCGCCGTAGGAAGCCAAGACAACTTCCCAAGTCTCAAATTTGACTTTGTTTTCCCCCGTGAACTCAGGCGCACTTTCCATAGCTGGCATCCGCCACTCTTCGTAGTCAATTTTGCGTGAAATCACCACTTTCTGGATCGCATCGGTGGCCCTGAGGATAGATGGATGATTACTCCCAATAATGGCCTTTGCTTGCCACACGACTTTTGCGGCTCTTTCAAAAATAGTATTATAGACCGTACCGCTGATGACATTTTGGTATTTTGCCAGGTATCTCTCACCCAGTCATCACGCTTCGCCATCCTCTGCGCCGTGGAGTCAACAGGAGGCGTAAGTGAGGTGGAGATGCTGGGAATGGTGCCCTTTGTGTTTATACCATTTCGATTGGTGACTTCGATGAATTCGTTGAATGTCAGAGTACCGTCTTTTCCGCTGCCATATTCCGACGGGCAGATTGTCAGTCTGTTCAGGTTGCCATCGCGCTGGTTCAGCATCTCGACTTCTGCCTGGTATGCATACCAGAGGAACAATCGTTCGTAGGCACCACGAAGCCCACCGGCGAGGACGATCGTTGACAGGTAAAAGAACACGATTGAGAAGGAGAGTCTCATTATTGATTGTATGTGTGCGCTGCCGGGCCTGAAAATAGCAATAAGACGAAGCAATGGTTAGACGCTTGAAGCCGGAGCGCAACACAGTTATCATATTTCTCTTAGACACTGTCAGTAATTTTGATCCCTGTCAATTTCTTGGCCTCGCGGAGCTAGCCATTGTCGTCGAATACCACCTTGATGGCCCGGTATCGGTCTCGCGGCCCTACACTACGATGTAGGTAGGTAGACTACTGGCGCCACAAAGAAGGGAGTGGAGATTGAGAAGGAAAGAAGGAAGGCACTCATTGGACTTCCTTCTACAATAGCCCCCATCTTGAGTCTTTCTCATCCTTAATAGCTGCTTGTAAATGGCGAGGTTTGTCTTAAGCGATGGGTGCTAATTTCGTCCTCAGGGGTTAGATAGAGTACGGATTGTTTGGTCTCGGAGGACAAATCATATCGGGATCCGGATATTCGGCTTGCCAGGGCACTATTCAACTGAGCTAGTGCACAGGAAGTTGAAAATGGTATGGCTGTAGAAAAAAACATATTAAAGCTGCTCTGGCGAGAGGCATGTTGTTGTCTCACAGCATCCGAGAGCTGGTTCCCACTCCCCAACCATGATTCGAGCGAGTTTTCTTCTGATATTTCTGTCGCTGTTTGGGCTTTCAGCCCTCACAGCGCCTGGGGAACACCCTCATTCACATTCACATTCACATGGTCACCGGAGAATCCATACCCCAAGGAATTCCCGTCTGAATTCCAGGGCTGACAAGGTGTCGCTGAGAATTCTCCCCCTCGGCGCATCTATCACCTGGGGACTGCTCTCCGCTAGTGGCAATGGCTACCGCAAGCCCTTGCGTAACCAACTGCGCTTTGACGGTTGGGAGGTGGACATGGTGGGAAGCAAAACAAACGGAGACATGTATGACAATGTGAGGACAGTCCGACACGCAACAAGCCTTGCATTGCTAACTGCCCATCTATAGGAAGTAGAGGCCCATTCTGGAGACACCATCGACCAAGTCAAAGTTGCCGCACAAGGGTCCTTGAACTACCGTCCCAACGTGGTGCTGATTAACGCCGGGACCAACGACTGCAGACTGGTCATTGACATCATGAACGCTGGCAGGCGTATGAGATCGTTGATCGAGAGCATTCTCAGCGCCGACGGGATGGACAAGACCACCATCATCTTATCCACCCTGATCCCGTCTACAGAGGGGAACACAGCAGCATACCGCCCAAACGTCAACGCGCAATACCGCCAGGTTGTGAGCGACATGCAGGCCGATGGAGTCTCCATCGTCCTGGCGGACATGGACCCTGAGTACCCGGACAAGGGAAATGGATGGCTCGCCTTCCCGGATGATTTTATTCACAATGGCGTTGTCGATAGCACACATCCCAACGAGCAAGGGTACAGCAAAATGGCGTATGTCTGGTATAAAGCAATACTTGACGCATCAGACAAGGGGTTCCTCAAAACACCAAATGAGATGGATAGTACTGCTGGATCCTGTGAAAAGCAGTACGGAGATGGCGTGTATGCGGGCGGATTGACCCAGCGTGGAAGTGGAGAGCAAGATGGTATATACTACCATTCATCAGAGTCCAAAGGGATCGTTCTGTCAGTTCTCAGTGACTTCGACCGCAGACAGTGGTTTTTCGCTCGGTTATTTCGACAAGACCGGGATGACTTGCTCGGCTGGTTCGATAAGCCGGACGGCTCTGTGGCATACGGGACGTGGAGAAATACAGGAAATCCATCAAACATGTTTGTGAAAGTTGCCGACACCAGCGTCGGAGATAACTGCATTCAGCCCGGTGTCAATTTTATTGACATCAACGGTAAGTTTCCAGGACAAAGACAAATTTTCAGACTACCAGTGACTAATCGCCAACACAGCGGACGGTTTGGATGACTTTGTGTGTATCGCAAAAGATGGCACGGCATATGCGTCAATCAACCAGGGGGATGGAACAGATTCCATGCCTCCTTCCTTCAAATACATCGGCAAGATCAAGGACTCTGAGGGCTATCCACAGGAGCGCGTCAGATTGGCAGACATTGACGGAGATGGCCGTGCAGACTACTGTGTACTTGCGGATAACGGTGATTTCACATGCTGGCGAAACGGGTGGATTGAGGACGTTCCTAAGTACTGGCAGCCGCTAGGCAAGCGCTTTACAGGAAAAGGGATGGGCGATATTAACGGCGTACGGTTCGAAGATATTAACGGCGATGGCCGTGACGACTGGCTGTGGCTGAACGAAGTTGGCCAAACTACCACCTGGACGAACTCACGCAGCTGCCATAAGGGCCAAGAAGGTGATGGTCTGAACGTCGCCTGGCGACAGGGGGTCGCAAAAGGTCAAAGTGCCGGGCCCACGCACTATGGTATGAGCGGGTTTGGTGACAAAGGGCTTCGGGATCGTGTGCATTTTGCCCGCATCTACGGTGAACCGCAAGACTTCGGCCTCTTGGGCAGGCAAGATTATGTCTTCATGGAGCATACCGAGGAAGATACGGGCAAGCATAGGTTCGACATGCACGTGTGGAAGAATGTGGGCTCAGGGGCCACCAAGATCAGGGCCGATGGCAATAGATACTGCAATATCCTTGGTCATGACAACGGAATGATGGACTATGTGTGGATTCCCTCTAAGGGGGACATGCATATCTATACCAACCAGGGATTAAAGTCCGTGGAGAATGATGGGCCGAACTTCTGGGGTCCAAATTATAACATTTTTGACCCAGCCGCCCAGGCGATCGGTCGTGATTTGAGCCGCCGTGATCTTCATTTGATCGACTGGGATGGGGACGGGGCGTGTGATATCGTGTGGACGGACCCGGACAACCAGAACCGTCCGCAGCTGTGGCGCAACCGCATTAAAGAGACGGGCAACTTTGACTGGGAATGGCACTCCAACCCTGCCCCAGATCTTTATTGCCCGGAGAAGCATGGTCTGGGTCTGTTCGATAACCCGGTGCATTTCGCAGACATATCAGGCAATGGCAGAGGTGACTACCTGTGCGTGGAGAAAGACGGGCGCTCATGGGGCTTTGTTCATAACGAAGATGACACCTGGGTGTACATTGACCAGTTCAAGTTCTCGGAAGGCAAAGACCGCGCCAACCTTCATTGGGCTGATGTCAATGGTGATGGGAAAGCTGACATGATTCACACGAACAAGTTTAACGGCGATGGTACTGTGTGGCTGAACAAAGGCCGCAAGGATATTGGAGGTTCACGGTACGAATGGGAGCCAGTCGGTGTACGATATCAAGGTGCGGTAGCAGGGTCATGTACCTATTTCCCTGATCTCGATGGGAATGGTCGCGCGGATATGCATTCTGTTATCGACTCTCTCGCCAACAAAGCAGAAACATGGTTCAGCCGCTGCGGACGCCCTAACAAGGTGGGAGATGACGGCGGCGTATTCGATCCGCATCTCCCGGTGATGCCCGCTGGAGAGGATGACACGGGCGGCGGTGATAGTGATTACGACCCGGATAAGGACACAGATGGGTTGGACGATGACTCCGAGATGTGCCCTGGTGTCTATCAGCATATTGATGACATCCCCGATGACGTGGACGGGGTGTGCGCTCCGCAATATATCATGCAGACCATGCTTACGATGCTCAAGAATGACATCCAGAACTACACGGACATCCTGGCCGACGGCTACGACAACAAATTCAAGACATACTCTCAGGCCGTGGTCGAAGGGGCGCCCCAAATCATTCGCGACTTTTACATGGACCACGGCGTCGACTACTTTTCGTGCATTGTTGCGGAATTTCAGCCGTTCTGCGGGACTTGCCACGTTGACTGGGGCACCAGTGACCCCAGGTGCCGCTATTGCACGGGGGATAAAGAGGGCACGGGATATATGAACATCTCTGAGCCCTGTCCGCCGGACACCTCACTGCGTGGAAGTACTCCGGAAAACCCCTTCCCCCAAACCACCTACTGGAGCTTCCAAAGCGATGAAAAAGCAGACGACTTTTACGGAGACCTCTTGACTGAGACGGGCATCCCGCGAGGACTCACGTACATTACCAGCTACAACCACCAGGGCGACCCCATGCAGTGCCACGAGTACCCCCGATGCTTCAAGTCCGGGTGGGATTTCGGGGTGCCCAAGGTCGCTAGCGGATATGGCACCGATGATGTAGCGAATCCCAAGGACATCATTGGACAGTATCTGGGCAAAACCGACGATCTGCAGAAAGGACTCGAGACAGCCATTATAGCCCAGCGCATCAACTCCCGTCGCAGCTGGTCAGGCAACGATATGGTCGACGCAGTGTCCCTGCCCGTAATGATGATCCATCAGGCGGTGGAATCGATGCAGCAGGTAGTCGACACGGCAGAGGAGATCGAGGCTGCTAAGCGAAAGCAAATGATCTTGCTGTTTCTTTCCGCTTTCCTCCTCCTCATCCCCATCGGCGGAGAGATTATCTCCGCTATCAATGGGTTTGCTACTGTTGGTCGATTTCTCGCCTTGGCAGGTGAAGCAGCTCTCACTGGCGTTGATATCTACTCAGTGGCCAACGACCCATCGTCCGCGCCGTTTGTCGTCTTCTCCTACATTCTCGGGGCGGGCGCATTGGCCGACGCGGTCAAGATCAACAAGGCGGCGGCGGCCAGACGAGCAATGCATGCCGATGATGTGACTAAGCTTGGGGATACCCTTAGCAAGGGAATGACCAAGATTGATACTATCATGAAGGTCTGCAAGCTGTGATGGAAGTTAGTACCAACTGCGAGCAGAGAGCGCGCAATACGAGACGAGACGGTACTCCTCTTCAAAGGAAGATATTTGTCAAACTTCACTGGCCATGCTGCATATGTCTAAGTACTACACCCAGTGAAAAGGTGTTAAATGCTGCTATTTTCGTCCACTGGCTGTCGTCACACAGTTAAATGGGTAGCTAGGATTTAATTATATTAATGACCTTGAATGCTAATTCTCACTGTAGTAATTCCAGGTAGAAGTCTCACTCCTACATGTAGCCCAGCTGGGACAAGTTATGCCAACTACTCACCTCTCCCCTCTCTCCAATTTCTCTTTGACCACAATTCTTTCTATATACGCGCGATTCAATGATCAAATAACTTATAATACAAACTCGGGAGACGGACACTCAAGTTTCAAGTGTTTTGTATGCAGGTTGTGGGCTAGTAGATTGAGTTTGATTCTTACTTCAGCCCATCACATCCACTGTGTCGTCTTGATTCTTCCTCCCAAAAGGCTCCATGATTCCTGATCCTCTCTTCTGCTTCCTTGCATACCCGAGACTCTCCCCACCGCATGCTCGGAACCAATAGATAACAGGCTTGACGGTGTCTGGATATTTCCAGTTGTGTCATCTCAATGCCAGGGGAATCCAGGGTGGCGAGTGCAGGTGGAGGTGAATAGTTGGCAGTTATAGGAACTTCATCTTGCAGTATTTGAGTGCATGGTTCTTTCCGCTATGCATTTGTAGAAAATTGAAGGATTTACGGCGGCACTTAGCCATACAATTTCGGGACGCATCACTTCTACTCAGAGGCTGAAACAAGTTTCAAAAGTAAATCAGACACCCTCTCACGGACCAGGATCAATGGAGAACCAAGGGATGAACTATCACTATTCGCCGTCGTTCGACGCTCAACGGCTTCATTGCTAGGCATAATAAATAAGATAACTAGAATTCCGGGGTCAGCATTGCCATAAAAACATGATCCCGTGAATATTTGCCGCTATCTACACCTCATAATTTTGTTGTAGTGATTCAGGAGTTGGAGTACGCAATTGAGCGTTGTATAGCCGTTCGGTATTGCAGTAGATCCATTGGACACTAATGCAACCTACTTAATTTTTGGAATGCGAATAACAATATGAACCTTCCTTTTAATTCTACGGCCACCTTTATGAGTTGGCTTTTTAGCCTTGACCAAACGCTATAGCCCAATAGATGCCTAATGCCATGTATAACAATTAAGGCAATGCGGTAGACATTACGTGAGGATTGCTTTGCATGTATACTCTAGACCATAACAAGCTGAAGGCAGAGTGCTGCAGGCTACTGGTATCAATATCCGTGCGAACGATAAACAAAACCCCTATTGCAGCACATCAGTAGAGAAATAGCAACGGCGATGACATCTTTTAAACATGCCGAATATCAGGGTTAGGACCAGCAATATATACAACAGAGACCTTTCTATGAAGAATTTGAACATGCGGTGAGCGTACAGAACCCTTACATTGAAGTCTACGCAAGGAGGCGGCGAGACGAATGCTGTTTTCCGTTAACAATATGTCCTGCCGATCGTGTAAAAATCAATAGAGCAAGATCGTCGTTCATAGCTCTCGAGCACAAGTTTTCGCTTCAAGCGTCTTAGGCCTCTCCCAATCTATCTGGGATTGCCTCACCCACGATGAGGATCTGCGTGCTTCAGTCCTCATATGAGGACTCCAAGTCCGGCCATACTGACGTAGACATTATTTTTCCAGACCCTGGTGCTTTCACTTTGCATCATTCATTTGAGAACCGGTTCATACAGAAAAGCACAGCAAAGGAGGAGATCGACGCAGTCATTGCCGGGCGCTTCGACTTTTATATCAACTTCCTCCGGGGCACGCTGGACGACGACGTCGCTGGGATCGAGGCGAGTCGGTATTTCGAGACCTTTGGGGTCCCCTCTGCAGGTATTCGCAGCTGGGAGCGCTTGCGGACTAAGAATGAGTTTTACGATAACGCCCGCAGTCGGGGTGCTCCTCCAGTCCCCGGAAAGGAGAAATTCCCTCTAATTGTGAAGCCGGCCATCGGTTCGGCTAGCCAAATGTTAGCTGAGCACTCGATTTGCTACGACGAGATCGAACTGCAGAGCGCATTGCGCCGCATCAACGAGCGGCTTCGAGATTCGCGACTACGCAGAGCGAAAGCACTGGGAAAGGAAGATCCTCAAGCTTACGCTGACTCCTATGATCCCCAAAGCCGCTTGAGTGACGATATCGTCGTCCAAGAATACATCGACGGGAGGGATTACCGGGTCAGTGTCATCGCAGTGGGAGATTCCGCGTTGGCTCTGCAGCCATGTATTGTCCATACGAGGCAAACATCCAATCGAGAGAGCTCTATCAAATTTGACATGAAATCCCACGCCCAAGCGGGGCTAGAGCTCATTAGTCGTGAAGAAAATTCCACTATATACGACCGTCTCCAGCAGGTGGCGCTGGAATCTTTCGACACAGGCATGTTTAGACATGGCTATATGGGATGTGATGTGCGCATGCTTGCCCGGCCCAGCGGCGAGGTCGTAGCTATAGGCGTCTACCCGCTGCCAGTACGTTTCCTCCCAGATGACACCGGCTCCGCAGACTCACCCATCACCGAATGCCTTCCAGGCGGCCATTCTGCCGTGGTGAATATCTTCATTGCCAATTATTTTCTTCAGAACAAACCCCTCCGAGAATGGTCAAAGGTGGCTGGAAAGTACGACAGTTTAGCGTCTAGCTACGATGAATCCATGCTGGGCAAATCAGAACTGGAGTGCATCATCCGCGGGTTCATGACTGAGTTCGATTATCAAGGAACACTGGTTGACCTTGCCTGCGGTACAGGCATTTTCGGTCGGCTCCTGGCCGAGCACGAGCCAGGGCACCATCTTCAACGTGATGGCCGGGTTATCGGCTTTGATCTGTCTCCGAAGATGGTGGACGTTTGTCGGACATTGGGCTTCTACAACAAAGTCCACCTGGGCCGCATGCAGACCTGTCTACTTGAGCATTTCGCCCAAGGTGAGGTGGACCACATTGTCTGCTTCTCTGCGGTTTACCATCTTTCCCCCGAGGAATTTGCATTTCTCCTCGTCTCCTGCTTTGTGGTAGCCACGAAGTCGATCACGATTGGAGTCGATGAAATTCCGGATGTATACAACGAAACTCACCATAAAACAGGGAATTCATTCATGCACTCGTTCAACCACTTGAAGAACATGGAGGCGCTTGGAACGCCTCGAGGCTGGTCTCTTGTGAAGCGCCAACGCCAGTATGGGTGGAGCTCTCCTAGCATCAAGGATGATGTGTACATCACCACCTTCAGGTTCGAGAGAGTTGATCAAGGGAGTGTTCATGATGTTCGCCTGGCGCGATTCCCTACGAAGAATTGACATTTTGCTTCCCGGAACGCTCAGCCATGAGGTCAAGTCTTCTCCCCTTTGATGGTGTTGTCTACTTCTTCTTCTGAGAAGGAGAAAAGAATATAGCACAAGGCGTAATTTACATCCCGATTAAGAAATACTTCCTCCATTTTATATGCAGCAAGAATATCGTTCCAATTAGATCAATGTCCTTACCTTTCTAGTAGACGGTGTTATTTGAGAACAGGTAATCCTAGTCGGATGAAGATAGAGTCGGCTGAGCCTAGCCGAGTTGCTATTTAGAGAGCTAGAGGCTTGAACATCTTTTAGCCCCCACGGCGCCCGCATCAACTGCGCCCGCAGCAAATTCCACCAGATGATAAGGATGTTTCGCCTCCTCGACCTGCCCAGAGAGCTAAGGGATCTCATTCTCGAATATGCTGTCTACATCTCGCAGACGCCTCCCTCAGATCCTTGGAGCGGCCCGGGGGACCGTGCAGCGGCTCACGATGTGGACTACGAAGCTCAAGTTGATGCACCAAGAGACGTGCTCTACCAGCCGACCCTCACCGGCGAAACGACATTCCGGAAGTTATTACTGGTCAATAGACAAATTCGAGAGGAGACGATGGCCATCATCCGAAAAATCACCCGGCCATCCTATTGCGTCGATGTGATCGCCCTTCACCAGCTCAAGCTATGGCCAACATGGGTTTCCGTTCCAGTCATACGAACTCATCTCGATGAAGTACGCATGGAGCTCCGCATCTTCGGTCACTGTTTGTCACGACAGGCGGCCCTAGCAAACAGAACCGACACTGGGTCTTTCATTCTGAAATGGCGTTTCTACGCCATGCTGGAGCGGTTTCTCATCCACGGGCCCCTCTTTCTTCCAAACCAAGCAAAAGGAGAAGAAAAAGATCGGAAGTTCTTCATGAGAACCCTAACCATCAATGTCACGGCATGCCCAGATGAGAAGCATCCGCTGGCTTCCTCTGAAATCACGTACTCGAACTACTGGAGATGGCTTTGCACTCGCATGATGCATCGCCCTCTGAGTGTACCATTTGATCTTGACGACGTGATGCCTCGCCCAGAATGGATGGCTTCGGGCCTCTCGACTGAGATTGGTGCTCTCCTGATGATGGATTATCACCACCTGTATTACGGGGGGCTCTTGTATGAACACATCGGCGCGATTCGTATCCTTGTCGATGGCAAGGTACACAAGGAGTTTAACCTGGCAGAGAGACTGGCGGCGTTGAGGTTCAACTGCGAGCAATCGGTGTTTACTCGAGAAAAGAGGAGAAGGTACTTTTGGAGATGGAAGAGAACTGCGCTGAGGAAGAGATTGGACGCTGGTCTGCCCGTGATAATGCCAGAGGATCCTGAACTTGCCGATCTCCCTGATTCCGAAGACGAGGGATAGCAATGGGAAGCAGTAATCCTTTGGCTTTTTTTCAGACTATTTTTCTAGATACACAGCTACTCTCCTAGGTCTCCGGTTCCCGTATCATGAGTCATACCCTAGATCCTGCTTCTAGTTGGCTCCTCTACCCAACTAGATTTAATCGCCGTAACCGTGCTGAGGGCCTCCCTCTCGTCCCGTTCAAGCAAATCCCTACAAGTCGGAATATCCTTAATTAGGCCCACAGCCTGCCCAGCGGTCCAAACCTAGGGAACAAAGTAAGCGTTCTACCGTTCATCGTAAGCAGCAGGGAGAGATAACTTACACCGGCGTCCACATCCCCGTCCAGGAAAACCTGCTGTCCCCGTTTCCCACTCACCAGTGATGCGATCTCCTCAAACTTACCAGTTGTACTCTCCTTCTCTATACTGAGCGCATCTTTTGCCACCTAATTCGCAAACAGCCGGGTCGTGTTCGTCCACCGTCTCATCGCCAGCGCCGTGTCCGTTTCCTGGGCTGCGACGATTGCCTCCTTAACCTTGGAATGGATGGGAGACTCTACGGTGCACATGAGCCGGGTGCCCATGTTAATCTCCTCTGCGCCCAGTGCCATAGCCACCGCAAGTCCGTATCCATCGATAAAACCCCCTGAGGCGATGAAAGGGACGCCGAGCTCCTGCCTCGCTCTCCCGAGTAGGATGAGAGTAGTGATATCATGCTCTCCGACATGGCCACCACATTCGAAGCCGTCAATGGAGAGGAAGTCCACGCCCAGTTTAATGGCGGATTGTGCGTGGCGGAGGGTAGGGCATTTATGAATCACGGTGATACCGGCCTCTTTCAGCTGCCTGATCACCGGACCAGGGTTATTGCCGGCAGTTTCGACGACAGTCACCCGTTCGACGATGGTCTGCACGTATGCGCCATAGTCCGGTGGGATCAGAGTGGGGAAGAGGGAGATATTGATGCCGAACGGCTTCGTGGTCAGAGTGCGACATTTGCGGATCTCTTGTGCGAGATCTGCAGGAGAGGGTTGAGTAAGGGCGGTGATCTGGACGGATCAATGAGTCTTGCACTGGTTTACTGGTAATCCCCAATTTTCTGGTCAGCTCGGTGTTGAACGGCATCTTCACCGATTGTTGGCAGTTTGGGACAACTGTCGAGTGGACGACTTGCACTAAGGTTATGATTTAAATAGTGTAGCTTAGAGAGCGTCGTTCGGTGGTATGATATAACGGGGAAGCATGATCGCCGGCCCTCGGTAGCATCACGATCACTAATCGAACAATGCTATCGGCGCATTTCCGTAGCAACACTGCAAGAACCGCAAAGAATTGCAGAGAGCTCACCTGTTACTGCAGCATGTGAGCCGAGGTTTTTTTTGAATTGGGCATTTATATTTCTATAGGTCCCATGCTTTTTTTTTTTTTTGTTTCTTTCTTCACCAAGTTAGCATACCGAGGCTGAGACTGTGGATATAAGATCCCTCCGTCAGACTGTCCTATTTTGATATTGACTGCAATTACATTCAAAAGTTCGTTGATCTCCACGACTAGCTCAACGTTGTACGTTACTATCCCAGAGAAATGCCATCCTGCGGTGTTCAACTTCCAGGCCCATGAGCTGAGAAGAAAGCAGGCATACAAGTACAACCACAGAAATCAGGATTCAGCATGACTTCAACAAACCCCCAATACAATTACAAATATTGGGCCGTTCACTTTCCTCGGGAGCATGTCGCCCATGTGGAAATCAATCGGCCTGATAAGCTGAATGCATTTATTGAACCGTAAGCTTCATTTGCAGGCTCAAATAACCCTCCTCGACCTCCGGCCTCATTTCCACTAGATGAACGATAATAACGATACCAACATAACACGCAGGATGTGGCTCGAGATGCGCCATCTTTTCGACCAACTCTCCGTCGACCCCTCCATCCGCGCCATCGTCCTAACGGGCGCCGGAGATCGAGCCTTCACCGCTGGTCTCGACGTGAAAGCCGCATCCACCGGATTATTCGGGGACAAAGGCGGGACAGACACGGCGCGCAAAGCGATTAATATACGCCGCTACATACACACCTTCCAAGACTGTCTTACGTCCATTGAGCGCTGCGAAAAGACCGTCATCTGCGCGATGCACGGATACTCCTACGGGTTCGCCATCGACATCTCCTCCGCCGCCGACATCCGGATCTGCAGCCAGGATGCACAGTTCGCCGTGAAGGAGGTTGACATCGGCATGGCGGCGGATATTGGAGTATTGAGCCGCCTGCCCAAGATTGTCGGCAGCTTTGGCTGGGTGAAGGAGGTGGCAATTACCGCACGCATCTTCGGTGCCGACGAGGCCTTGCGGGTGGGTTTTGTTAACGCGGTCCACGACTCGAAGACGGCCGCTGTACAGGCTGCCCTGGACCTGGCAGGTCTGATTTCGCAGAAGAGTCCGGTGGCGGTGTTGGGTACGAAGGAGTTGCTCAATTATTCTCGGGACCACTCGATCAGTGAAGGTGAGTTATTGCTCATTTCGTACCTTGCGCTGTGTGCGATGCTGACTGGCCCTAGGACTCCGATACACTGCCGTCTGGAACAGTGGCGCCATCCAGACTGGCGATGTTTCTGCGGCGTTGACGTCGAGTATGGAGAAGCGGATTCCCAAGTTCCCGAAATTGTAACCTTACCGCGATTGAAGCGCAGGGTAATGGGGAGAAGGTCCTGTAGTGATTGTCTCCTGTTTGTAAAATAGTACGAATACTTGCTCGAATTTTTGCACCATCTCTTTATTCCAAGCCACCTGGGAGAGCGTTGTTGATAGACTATATTTTCAATAACAATTGGTCAGCCTCTACCACCATTTTCTCTAGAGTAGCAGCAAGACATGATATAGGAGACAATGGCAGGCGACAGCTTTCCTCGAACTCCTATTTTGTGCTTCTATTGACTATTTTATCATAATACTTGTATACACATCCAAGCATTGAAAGGCGAAAAAAAAACTGACCGAGCTTGTCCAGTCGCTCGGCAGGTACTCCGAAAGGTTCCTATCGGTCATCGTTAGGCGGGGACTCCCGTCGTAATCCGATGAACAACCCCTCTGAGTGAAACAATTCACCCCGGATTGTTGGAAGTGTGCAGACTACCTCCTGGCAGCCACAATGCGGGGGTGGGGAGTACCTTAGCTCCAACAATAGTTCCACATGGTCACACGATCAAGATAGAGTTGACAGGAACCTTTTCACTGTTTCATCTCACCATATATACTATAACGACACCAATCAAACTATATACCCCCTTCCTAAACAAGCATAGTGACGGCTTCACCTCGTATACACAAAACCAGATCGACGTGGTTCACCCCGCTTCCCCTCCTAGGCGGAAACCTTCGAGGCAAGGAACTGCGCCGCTTCCCCCGCGTAGAGCGCATACGTCAAGTGCGCAGGGGTAATGATCAGGGTTCCGTTGCAGACCAAGTCGCCCGGCGCACATATGACCTTGGTCTGGTCCTTGGGGTAGTTCGGAATCTGGCCGTTGTCTTGCAAGTTGCGCGTAAACCCAAAGAGAACAACACCCTTGACCGTGCTCTTGATGTCATCCGGAAGAGCCTGGATGGATCCATCCATGACCGCCGTACCTTGGCTAGCTCGCACAATTCAGTCAGCAGACGCTCAAATGACCATGCAGAAGAGTGGATAGATGGAGAGCGTCATACCTGTATCCACCCGCGACAATCTGCGCATCTGGGCATTGGGTATGGGCCAAATCAAACATCTTCGTAGCTTCATCAATCGAGGCTTGGTCTGTATTCTCAGGGAGGAAATTGGGAATGAGACCCGCAGTGTATGCGCCTCCTACGCCCTGGCATGCAACTTTGTCCGACCCCAGTTGGGTCTTCAATGCATTGCAGGTGGGCATTCCAGCAATATAGCCCTTTCCAGAGCATTAGCTACTAGCAAGTGCAAGACAAGAGACCAGAGATATTCACCATGTTGCCAGTCTCGGTGGACCCCCGGGCAAAGATCAAGACGACGGGTTTGCAAATCCCATTCTGCAGATCACTCGCGCTGTCGGACTGGCGGACCTCAAGCGCGGATGGGGGGACTGGGTTTGCTGCTGCCAAAGCAGAGAGGGAGACAACCAACACGGAGGGAAGAATCATCCTTACGAACAACGGAAAATGGAAAGAGCCGGATAGTTAGGAAGGCCTTCAGGATGGTTTTGCATTTGGTAGAAAGATTGGCCTATAATCTCTACTGCTGGTGTGGTCCTCTGGGGCCTATTTATATGTGACCTGCGTTGCACTTCATTCCTCTCGACTGCCAATAGAGCACGATGAACAATCGAAGCATCAAGGACCGAGGGCTTCACATGTGAGAGACAAAGCCCCCAATCTCCGGAAGGATTCGATATATTTCCCATAGTAGAGAGCCGTTAAGCGCTGCCTCATAGATCGTCAAGCATTCCAAGGACGGAGGAATGAGGGGCCCCGGAAAGCTTAATCTGGGGAAGGATGCACAGTGTTTCAGGCACAAAGTCTCTCGTTTACCGAATGATACGTTGACTACCGACGAAAACAATTGCCGGTTTGCTGATGGACCGAGGTAAGTAACATCTAACAGTCCAATCCCACACATGTACCTCGCTGACAGGAAATGAGCTTGATGAGTGGCTGCTGCCATGTGGATTCGACTATCATCTATATTTCCGTTTTATTATCCCTGTGGGGTGGTGAATTCTGCCGCCGTGAGCAGAAGAAAACGAAAGTGCACGGTAGTAGCGGGTAGACTACTGAGGTGATCAGGGCTGTTGAAGTCAATGCTTATACGTAGAACTTTCTGATGCTGTATCATGATCAACAATCTGGGACTATACTGGCCAGTCTTCATTAGCTCAGCTATATGACAGGCACAGCAATCGACTGGAAAAGTTGATTTCGGTGGAGAATAACTAACCTGTATTCACGTCGTCAGGCAGTATGCTACGGTATTTTCCAGTTCACCTTCATATTGCTCTCTGAGCGGTAGATCGCGTCGCATATCAGTCACCCCTCGGACGGTAGAATTTGTGTCGTCCATACTCGCATGGATAAGCTAGTGATCAACTAGTGTTCTAACCATACTTCCCGTAAAACCCAAATGTTATATTGAGTAAGCTAGATACGTAAAGTACCCAAGGTGATGAATCACTTGAATCCATGAGGTCAGTAGATATGGGGCACGGCGCACCTACGGTGGGATGCTAAAAGCAGCGAAAGAGATTAGATGCTGGTCTGCCCGTGAACAGGGCAGATGATCCAATATTTGCCAGGTTTCCCATTTAGGAGACGAGAAATAGCCATAGGACTCTTTCAAGTATCTATTGACATTTTGTCAAACATGTTGAGACAGGCATGCATGTAGACTTGAAGTGATAAGCCATACTGATGGACTGACTATCTCGAGGCATTTGCAATATATGCGTGTGTTGTCGCAACCGCGGACTTTCTCCGATATTGGTCCTTAAGATGATAAAGCTCTGGTATGTCGCCGCTATGAATGCAGACTTGACTTACACCGCAATAAGGATATTTCTACGCCTGCTTGGTATATAGTTCGGAAAGTACTGATATAGTGGGCTTTATGATCCACGCTATTGTGATATTGTAAATGACTCAAGTAGAAGTATTTCAATAATTTACCTCCTCATGCAGATTACGTGCTTTGCTTGCTGATAACCCCATCGGTGTGCGTAATGCTAGTGCGGGGAAGAAGGACATATATGAGACGCACTTGGATACCCCTCGAAGCAAGCCATATCTTCTTGATCTGGCCCTGAAAGTCCAGAAATACTGTTATAGCGTCCAACATGCCTTCCATATCAATCGATCGATATGACCACGTCCCAGAGACGAGAGAGAACCGTAAGCCCAACGTCATACAGAGTAGACGCTACGATGCTAACGTGCTAAGTCGACTGGGCTGACCTTGTCACTCTTGACCTCGGTCAGTTTGATCAAGAGGGAGGCAAAGAAAAGCTCGTCAAACAGCTGGACCATGCTGTGCGGAACGTTGGTAGGCAGACTACCACAACGGTGTATTTAATCACTAACTGATAGATTGCGACAGGCTTCTTCTATGTGAAGAACTTCAGCATCTCCCAAGAGGAGGTTGATCGCCAATTCGCCCTGGGCCGAGCCTTCTATGCGCTACCCCTCGAGGAGAAACTCAGGTATCACAACAGCAAAGATCTCGAAAGGGGCGAGTACAACGGCTACAGACCAGCAGGCCATCGCATGTAGGACGACATCTCTACTTTTCACTGATAACAGCTGACACCAATCCAGTCTAGGCAACGGCGTCAGAGATAACGTGCAGGTGTACAACATCCCTAAATTTGACGGATACCATGTCCGCCCGCAGCCCGCCATTCTTCAAGATCACATAGCTGAGATCGAAGCCTTCAGTCGGGTATGCCGTCCATCCTCTTATATGTCACATCACTAACATCCTGGGATGTAACAGAAATGCCACACAGAGGTTGTCGAAAAACTCCTTCGTCTATTTGCTATCTTCCTCAAACTCCCCGACGAAGACCAGCTGGTGCGTGACCACCAATACGACGTCAACGGCGAAGACCACTTGCGCTACATGCATTATGCCGCGCGCGATCCCGAGATCAACGAGAAAGTCGCTGGCCTCTACAGCCCGGGGCATACCGATCTCGGAACCGTGACGCTGCTCTTCCGACAACCCGTTGCAGCGCTGCAGATCCTCAATTCTGAGGGGCAGTGGAAGTGGGTGCGTCCGCAGGACGGGACCATCACGATCAATACGTGTGATGCGTTGACTGCCCTCACGGGGGGTCTGATTAAGTCGAGTATCCACCGTGTGCATGTGCCCCCGCCGGACCAGGCACACATTGATCGGTTGGGTGTGCTGTATTTTGCGCGGTGAGTTGTCAAGATTGGGTCGGATGCGGGAATATGTACTGATGTGTGGTGTAGGCCGAACAACCACGTTGTGCTGGATCCTATCCAGAATAGTCCGGTGCTTCAGCGACTCGGCCTGACGAAGAATGCGTTTACGGAACTGGGTCAGCATCTCACTACGGAGGAATGGGTCAAGGTGCGGCAGACGCAACAGCAGCGACGGAGGCAGGAAGCAAAGATCTCGTCGGAGGGGAAGTACGTCTACCCTGCGAAGGATCTTGAGATCATCCCAGGGCTGCACGCCAAGGTATATAATTAGTAGTTGTGGAAGGTTTCCACTCTTCTAGATTTCCTGGCTGTGATCAGGGAAAGTATTTTCAAACATTGTTCACTTACTCCTGGGTTTTCACCCCCATTATATGGCAGATGTAACTACAAAAGAAAATAACGTGCAACGACAAATATTAATTGTATATGTATAATCTAGGAACGGGATGTCTCAATCTTCCTGACGGCTTCCTGCCATCAACCGCGTCGACTCCGCATAGTCTTCGGTTTGTCGGATATGAAAGTCAAAAGAGAGCTCTCCAACAAGGCTCTTCACGTTACTGCTGCAGGTTAGCACAGAAGGTGAACAGATGTTACGGGAGAAGTACCTCAGCAGATCCTTCAAGCTAAAACTCAGCACCGACCGCAATACCTCTAACGACACAAACGCCGAGAAGGCCGGATCTTCCACATGCCGAATACTTAGCAGCTCCCCATCAATCCGCTGCAGCTGGCGCGCTAAAGGGAATGAATCTCCGGTCGAAAGGTATGGCGGCAACGGCTGCGCATTCAAAATAGACGCAGACAAGTGACACAGGAGCGAGGTGGTAGCATGAGACTTGAAGTCTGCCGATTTCATCGCAACCTCCGCCAACCGCGAAACCCACCTATTCTCCAGGCCTCGCGAGTCGTGATGATCAAATACAAACGCGTTGAGGCTTTGTGTCGTCTGCGCCATCAGCGCCATGCTCGTCAGCATTCGCTGGATTTCGGAGATGATGGCGTCGTAGACGTGTTTGGGGAATTTGCCTCCAATGGGAGGCTCAAAGGTGCTGAAATGGCTGTGCATTCGTAGCTGATTCAGGAGCATCATTTCCTCCTTGAACACCTTGTGGCGGGCAGTTTCGAGCTTGTACGACGCGGATTTGAGGTCTTGGACGTTTCCGAGCGTTCCACTCAGCCACAGTTCGACCGTGGTGTGCATGCAGCTGTAGAACTTGGCGAGGACGAAGAGTCCCCTTCCCAGTGCTTTACGTAATGTGGATTTTGCAGTGATCGGGTACGGGAAGATGACCCAGAAGAAGGAGATGGCGCAGCCTGCAGCTACGGCGGCCAGCTTGTATGGTCCGAAGAGGTAGATGGGGTAATAAGGCTGGCCGTTAGAGGTGGCGGTTTCAATGCCGAGTTTGCGCACCTGCGTTTGTTAGTAGCCAGCCTGCGTTTAGAATTGGATGGCTTACTTGGAGCTCATAGCCGATGATGACGTTCAAGGTGACGATGGCTATGACAGAGGCGCCGAAATACTGCGGTACTTTTACCCAGAAGTAGTACTGCGGAGATTGTGAAAAATTAGTCAATGAGCGCTGAGTGGGTTTGAGAGGCCTACCCCGAATACGTTGGCGATGTAGAGGAAGATAATCACGCCGGGTGTCTTCCCATCGACTATATACCAGACGACCAAGCTTAAGGCTAGCGCAAAGACTGTGGCAACAATACGTGCCACGAAACCAAACATCGTCTGGCCACTCGTTGGGTTCATCCCGATAACAATGACGATCATCGCCCAGATGCATCGTTGGCGGATGAAGAAGTCTTGTGTCTGATGTAGGAAAGCGAGAATGCCCACAGAAATGGACGCTGCGGCGACGCGGAAGCCAAAAATGCTCTGCTCGGATTTGATCACATGGGAGATGACCCGGAGTATATTGCTGCTCTTCTCCCAGATGTTTGCTGGCAACATGTGTTCTGGATCGGGATATGTCCCGGGCTCGATCTCCTCGGGTGCGCCAACAGCAGCTGACTGTCTTCGATCGGGAACGCTTGTTGATTCCTTCTTCTCCGAGTTGGGAGAAAGCCACTCACGAATGGACTTCTGCTTGGGGAAAATGAGCCTGCCTCGTTTCATCGTGCCGTCGGTCACTTTGCTCTCAGCGAATTTTACCAGGTCCAGGATGGCCTTGAGGAGATTCTCCTGCAGATGACCCATGTAGAGGATGATGAAGAATTCCTGCCGTACATCAGAGTCGACCACTATAGCGTTCTGATCAGGCTCAGCGTCATCTTCGGTTTTTTCGGCCGCTGAAAATGCTTGAACGGACGCCAATGCTCCAGGGAGTTGGCTGCGACGCGCATAGTATTCTCTAATGGCGTTCTCGAACTGCAGCACAAAATCTGGCTGCAGGGGGTTGAGTTCCTCACCACGCGACTCCTCATCCTTTGCCTTCCGTTGCTTCTCCAATTGTTTTGATTTCATCAGCTCTACCGTCAGGAGAACATACTGCAAACCAACCTCAACTAGCGCAGTTGATTCTCTGAGCCGGCGCTGAAGAATTTCGACAACCTTTGGGATTTCGTCGCTTTTGTGCAACTCGTCACCAGAATCTTCATCATCAGCTTCGGCGCCCTCTTTTGGCCTTTCATTCTTCACGATCATGTCTAGGATCTCTGGCAGCATAGCTATCCCAGCAAGCGGGAGCAGTATACTTCGCAGGAGGCCACCGATCCGAGTGAGATCATTGGCAGAAAGCTTTCCCCACGCTATCTCATCTTTGGAATAGAACAAATCAGATTGTAACTTGCCATGCAAGCCATTCAGTTGTGTGATGGACTCCGCTAGACGTTTCTTCTTCCACTCGATACTCGACTCGGCGGCATGCTCCGCATCTCGCATGCTGAGGGCCGTTCGCGTCCGACTGAGTAATCCGTGGCGACCGGTGAGCACTTCGGACCCATCCTCAATAAAGGCGATCTGGCACCTCAGCACGGCGTCGATCTGTGCTACGTAGGCTTTGACGTCGTGGAAGACATTATTCCGACTGGTGACGGGCATGACAAACAACGATATCCCGGTCGCAATGGCGAATCCGATCATGAACCCTTTAAGTAAGCGTGTAATAAAGTCCAAGCCCTCGTCGACAGTGACGAAGGTCCCAGCCCGAGTAATGGTAACTGATGAGAATATCGAGAAGGCGACCATGGGATCCTGCAGTTCCATCGGTCGCCATGCACGCAATGTATTTGACCCCCTGTGTCACCATGTCAGAATCATTTTTCAGATAGATGAGGCAAGGACGCACCAGATCATGACGATCAGCCATATGGCGGCGACGGCGCACGCATCGCTGCTATACCCGTACTTCACACTGTCCGGAGCATCGGCTGGGGTGTTATGCTGCCGTGCTTTGACGGCAGAGTAGACTGTCAAGCAACAGAGTGATGCAGAGACGCATGTGGACAACAGAATGAATAGCATAATCTTCATGAATTTGGCGCGGGGCATGAGTCCCTGCGCGACGATCGACATCAGGGCCGCCAAGTAGCCTATCGTGAGGGTGATATCCGCGATGGCGTCGCTCTGATGTCTTTGAATGGTCAGTGGTAGCCATGAGAGGGGAGTATGGGATCATGGACGTACATTGCGATTACAATGGTGGGTGGCAATGCACCTTTCAGCATCATGAGAAAGGTGCGCGAGTCCAGCTCCAGTCGAGATTTCCATTTCGATGGATTCAGTAAACTGGAAAGTTGGTGAGAAGAGAGATTCAGACTGAGTCAGTAGATGGAGATGCCTACCTCAGGAGTCTGGATCCCTTCGATCCCCCCATGCTCCTCGTAGGAGCCATAGTACTGTTGGATCAAGTCTCGGTGATTACGAGCCCGTCGAAGGAAGTAGCATGATAGACAGTTGTCTAAGGCACCTCAGAGATTATATTCCTTTACACCTCACTAGTTCAGAGTTTTTTTCTTTAGCAGGACTATCGAGTCGTAGTGCCTGGACGATCCGATGTTCGGCATGGGAACGGTTGCGTCCGGATCGGGTTCCCGTGCCAGAAAATACATGACGCCAGCCGAGCCAAGTGCCGATGCTATCGAACCCACTCTGGCGATCATTGTTTACTTTTACAGAGTATGATGGGAGATCTTTCTTTGACCATATCATTTGGTGGTGATAATGGTAGTATGATTGAGAGCCACGTGGAGTCGACCATAGTCACGTGATACGAACAGATGCACTTGTGTTGGGCGGACGACTCAGGGTCCGGTGAACAGAAAACCATGCACACTGATGGATAAGACTTCTTTCAGAGTTCATCCTCAATGGGTCCAAGGAACCTTATCGCCGTGATCCCAGCGTAGTTCTGTCCATATACCATGGTCTGGGGCTACCCGGATGAAGTCTTTCCCGCCAAGATCGAGACCTGGGACACCATTGGCTTCATGGTTGACAGATCCGGATGGTTTCCTGTTCCTGAGCTTGCTTGACTCTTGTTTCTTGCTTATTGATCAGACTAAAAGTGTGATTGTGTAGAGTGGGTTTGGTTTGACACGGGCACTCCAGACTCATTGGGCCTTACAGAGGAACAATGCGTAGGATACCTTGTAAGTGATGCCTTGTTCTTAGTTCAACAGGCACATCAAGAACAAGCCCTATTATGCATCATGCACCCTACCAGGCCGTTGGCATAGAGTGACTGCATATCTGCAACAATGACAGATGACCTCATCGTTACCCAGACGGATGTGGCTGTGTGGCTGGAAAGGTCTGCGTGTGGCGCCCGTCGGCTGAACCACACAAGACCATGACTCAAGCGGACATGAATGACTCCTGATCGATAAAGATAGTAGCCTCAGCCACTCTTGGCTCTGTGGAGGTGGAGATAATGGGGCGAGTTCCACCATGGTCCAGATTCATGATTCCAGAAGATCCTACCGGACTCTATTCCAGGGGGATGGAGGTAGAGCCTTTGTGAAGACAAGCTTTGTTCAAGGCGTCCAAGGGATAGGGCGACTATCAAGGGGGCATACTGACTTCCCCATTACGCACACCCAACAGCAACAATGATGCTACGATGCGTGTACCTTGCTTGTTGGTCTGTCCAGACATGCCCATACCAAGGTTAATGACGACTGCGTAATCAGGCGGCTGAATTTTGGACTCCGGGCCGAACTGGGCCAATGATGAGGATGATCGACAGTGCAGGATGTCTGTCATTTCCAGACCAGAAAAAGAACCGCCGTAGATTCGCGCCTCCTTGCTGCTTGATAAGGGATAGGGACAGTGGTGACGAGTTTCCGTTGAATTTCTGTAAGATTCCATCTGAAGGGAAGTAAACAAAGCCGATCCTGATCATGAGGCGTCCTTTCTGGTCTCTTCCCACTTGGTGGACTGAAATATGAGAGAAACTATGTCAGAAGTATTATCTCCGAGTGGAAGAGGCAGAGATCACCCAAAGGATTCCTCGCGCCTTTTCGGACACTTGTGCAATCTCGGGCAATTTCCGGGTGTCCCCCATTGGTGACAAGTGGCCGTAGGGCTACACCACAGTCGATGCACGCGAATCAGAAGATCTGATGGAACCGGAAGGCGATCCCGTCACTATATCCCAGCCGGCTAAACTGATGCATGATTGACAACGGGGGCGGTTGACCAACGGATGACTGTGTGGCGTTGGGTTGGCGGTGGTGATGGAGGTGGTGATGACGATCAAATCCAGAATGAGGAAGGAAAATAGTGGGCTTGGCAAACATCATCGTGATCGCCAAGGGTCCTATAAACCAGCCAAGTCCTTCTCCTGAGCTTGTCTTTCTTGTCTTCTTCCTCTTCTCTCTTTCTACTTCTTCTACTTTCCTCTCTTTATATCTTCCCGTCTCGTCTCGTATAACCTCGGGTTATCGATTCACTCCCCCTGTTGATCTCCTTCTTGGGTTCTGAAATACATGCGTAAGTTCTCTTCCTTCTCCCATCTGGTCCATTCTAAGGCCTACAAACCAGCCGGAACACAAACCGCGGGATGAATGCAGCTAACATGGCTTAGACCGGATTCATTCGTGGGCGAAAGCTCACGCGGCGGCTCCCAGTTCATCTACTCCAAACACTCCCAACGAATCCAAGTCCTCCGCCTCCAACACCGCTGATAACCCTCTCCCTGCCCATCATGATCGAAAAGTGAACCCAGAGTCAGGGGCCCCAGCAGGCCCGGGGCCATATGTCGAAACCAATGAGAAACCCTCTGGGGTAGGACCTCTGGTCCGTGCCAGAAATGGCACCGTCCGTTTCTTCAGCCATACCAAGGATGCCCTCTGCCACAGCTGGGTGAATGTCCTGCTGGTTTTTGTCCCAGTCGGGATTGCTGTCGAGGCAGCTGGGCTAAGTCCTGCGATCATTTTTGCGATGAACGCCGTTGCCATTATCCCCTTGGCGGGGTTGTTGAGCCATGCGACAGAATGCGTTGCCAGCCGTCTGGGCGACAACCTGGGAGCGCTCATCAACGTCACATTCGGGAATGCCGTAGAGTTGATTATTTTGTAAGTTGATTCACGTTCGTGTGCTCTCTGTTAGCCTGTACTGACGGTTGAGCAGCATGTAAGTGGATCACGCATCTAGATCTTCGAACAATATTGACGTAGGTTCAACCAGTATCGCTCTGGTCAAGGTGAGTTTCATTCTCTTCAAGAACGTAAATCTCCATCTAACCCATGGTAGAACGAAATCCGGATCGTTCAAGCTTCCCTTTTGGGCTCCATCCTTGCCAACCTTCTGCTCATCCTAGGAATGGCCTTTCTCTTGGGAGGTCTCCGCTTCCAGGAACAGATCTACAATAGCACCGTCACCCAGATGAGCGCCTGTCTGCTAAGTCTCAGCGTCATGAGTTTACTTCTTCCTGTGCGTGCCATCCACGATAGACTATACCTGCCACTAACCTTCATAGACCGCCTTCCATGCCTCATGGTCTAATTCCGACGTCGCTGACCGATACACCCTCAAAGTCAGCCGTGGAACTAGTGTGGTACGAGCTGAATTTTCTGTTGAAATTTACCAAGCTCATATTCGATAGGTCCTACTGCTGGTGTATATCCTCTACATCCTGTTCCAGCTCAAATCACACTCCTATCTTTATGCCAGTATCCCTCAGCAGATTATCGACGAGGAGTCTCATCCAGGTGTGCTGGCCGACTTGATGAACCACTCCTCCGACTCCAGCTCCTCGTCCGATGAATCCGACGATACTACAACATCGTGGACTACGGCCAAGCGCATTAAAAGGGCCATGAAGAACCGTCGCCACCGCAAATCAAGCGGCAGCTCCAGGGAATCGCCCCCAGAACTCTTCCGCAAGCGCACACTACCTGAAATGACTTCTACCGACCTTGCCAATAGATCCGGCTCGGTCGGCGGCTCGCTGTCCAGTAACATTGACGATCGTGGCTCATGTGCGATTGATTTTGGGGACGACAGTCGCTACGATGCAGACACGAATGACGGCAATCCTCATGAGCCTCAGTCGCGGGATTTTGGCAATCAACCCCAGCGCAAGATGTCTAAGAAGGAACGCAAGGCTAAAAAACGCGAGGCTAAGCGTCAAAAGAAGCAAGACAAGTCCGGTACCATTGCAGCTGGGGCATCCCTTGATTTCCAGACGGCTTACGTGACGCAATCTGGACAGCCAGAAATGGCGCAGGCTCTGGGGGACACCTCCGACCTGCCAAAGCGACGTTCGCCATTCCGTCCTACGATTCCATCCTTGCTGTCCAATACGGTTTTCTCCAGTAATCAAGTACCTAGCCACATATCCCCCGTTCATACTTCCGGAAACCTCGGAGGATTGCGACGCACGAATTCTCTTCCCAGCCGGATGAACCGCCCTCCCCCAGTGGGCAATGCGGTTCAGTTTGCTAGGGGAGCAGCTCGCATGCCATCAGCGGCCAATGTGAAGGCAGTCGAGGTGGCGCCTGAACAGCAAGAGCATTTGATGTCCCGCACCTCTGCGGTGGTCATGCTACTCTTGTCCACGGGGCTTGTCGCCGTTTGTGCTGAATTTTTGGTGGATGCTATTCCCGCAATGATTCAGAGCTCCTCCGTGAGTGAAGCTTTTATCGGGTTGATTATCCTGCCCATTGTCGGCAACGCTGCCGAACACGTTACAGCCGTGAGCGTCGCGACCAAGAACAAGATGGATCTGTCGATTGGTGTGTCAGTCGGCAGTAGCATCCAAATCGGTGAGTATTCTGTTGTGTTTAATCCATATCAAACAAGACTAATTCCCAGTAGCTATTTTTGTGACTCCCTTGGTGGTTATCTTGGGATGGTGCATGGACAAAGACATGTCTTTGTACTTTACTCTATTTGAGACCATTTGCCTATTCGTGACTGCATTTGTCGTCAACTTTTTGGTGTTGGACGGACGCAGTAACTATCTCGAGGGTGCCCTCCTGATAGCGGCCTATGTTATCATCGCGTAAGTACTCCGACTTCGACGGTAGAACTCCAGAGATACTAATCCCAGTAGGGTTGCGGCTTTCTTCTACCCCAGCACCGAACAATCGAGCGGTTTCGATGGCTCTGCCACGAACTAGTGACTAGGATAGGACTAGAATGGGACCGACGGGTGCCACGGATTCCGGACTGACGGGAGCCAAAGGTTCCATCTGATATCGCTTCTACCTAATAGATCATCCCAAGGCAGAACATTTTCACGTTTCGGAAGACAATTCAGTGCTATTGACGTGACCTGAGACATTTTCGTAGGCGCTCTCTGCGGCAACCCCTGAGAATTCTTCTCCATCCAGGGGACATATCACGCACCTACCTAGGCCTCCTCCTGAGCATTCCAGCCCCTGTGGCTAGAGGCTCCACCGGCCACAGCCACTTACTTAGACACACGTGGCGCGTAACGACGAAAATGCCTCATCAATGGTGACTCCTCGCAGACAAGCAAGATTCCTTTCGTTTCAGAACGGCTTCCCCTTTAGTGGGATCGTGGCTAGTGCCGGATCAGACCCCGTGTGGCTGAGAAGCGGCCCTCCAATGGATTGATTGGCCTTACAGCCCTGTCGGGTGTGGCGCCAAGCAGGCAACAGCATAACAAGACATCCATGGTGGCTTGGCTACAGCCCTAATTCTTTCTCAACGGAGAAGTCATTCAGGCATCCTTACGGAATGGACGAACCGGTCCGCAGTGGGGTGCACCGACGAGTCATATTACGGAGGAGTACCGTTATGATGACTGCCTACCGTCCATCTGTTTGGTGGGTGTTTCCTCGCCAACTTGTCCTGACTCCCCCACCCACTGTGTGACGCCGGAGCAATAATAACGACCCCGATATCAGAACAGGAGTGATCACTGCGGTGTTTTTCTCACCTGAGCAACGTTCAGGGGCTTGCAATCTGATCTGCAGGACCAGACTATCGAGCAGATTCCCCATTTCTCCTAATAACGCGGTGGATCCGGCGAGACCACCAGTCTGTTAGCGCCATGTCATGCTATCTAGTCCGAACAAGTGACTTCACGGTGGAGGCTTTCTAGCACGCTGCATGAAAGAGGGAGATTAAGGCTCCATCAGGCGCGTAGCATGCTGTCCTTCCCAGATTAGATACTGTACACAATATATAAAGGTGGAGGACACCAGCCTCTTTCTCTCCGTCCTACTCATTCCTTTCTCCCTGTTATCCTTCCTTCCCGTCTCCCACATCTATCACAATCATGGCCTACTACGGCGAACCCTCCGGCTACAGCCGTCCTCCCTATGAGGACCGCCCTCCATACGACCGCCCCGCGTATGACCGCCCCTACGAGCGTCCCCCATACGAGAGACCTCCGTACGAGCGTCCTTCGTACGAGCGTCCTCCCTATGAGCGTCCTCCCTACGATAGACCCCCCTACGAATCCGAACGCTCCTACGACTCCCGATCCCCCTACAGCGCACCTCCGCCCTCCGCCCGGCCTCCCCCCGTCCCCCCGCCGCCGCTCCCCCTCGGCTGGGTGCAGGAGTGGGAGCCCAGCGTGCGCCGCGCCTTCTTCGTCGAGACGGCCACTGGCCACTCGCAGTGGGAGATGCCCCTCGTCGCCTCGGAGTATGCCACGCGCGAGATGCCGCCCCCGGCCGCGCCCCCCGTCGGTGGGTACTACCAGGAGGCGCCGCCGCCGCAGCCCCAGGGCTACTATGAGGGAGAGCAGAAGGAAAAGAAGGACGATGGCATGAAGAAGGCGATGATGGGTGGAGCCGTTGGTCTTGCTGCTGGTGCGGCGATTGGTGCGTTCGCTATGCATGAATATGGTATGTCTTCCAAGGTTCCTATTGTGTGATATGGTGCTAATGAGAGTAGATGAACATGAGGAGGAGGAAAGAGAGGAGGAGAGGGAGGAAGAGCGAGAGGCATGGTCTGGCGATGATAGTGATTAGAGGATTTGCGTTGGTTTGATTTGGTACATAGCGTTTTGGGTTTGGTTTAATACATTTCCAATATATTCCGGTTGATTCTTTCAGGAGTACTGTCTATTCTGTTCCTCTTGAACTCATAGCTGTGAAGATCCCAAGTAAAGGCGCATTGTGCTCATCCTACTGACTGCAGGATAGATGACGATTACAGAGAATGGAAATATGCTCGATACTTAAAACTGCCTTGCGTGGGCGCACGGTGTCTGGCTCAATGCTGAGCTCCTTGATAATGCTCTTCAGCTCGTCCCAGCTGGTGGATCGAAGCAGCACCGTGCAGATATCGTCAGCCAGCCAGCTGTCCTCTGGATATCGGAGAACACCCGTGTGCTCCATGCGTTTCTGGTGGTTGGGATATTGGTGATATCCTCGCCCTTGTTTAGCGCAGCGGGTAAGTCTGGGAAAGGCTGCACGGATGCGTACGGCCTGCGTTATGCCTTTCAGTTTGGCCCAAAAATGCCGCGGCAGGCCTTTTTTAAAATTATTTGAGTGTAGCTCATGCGTGACGCGCGCAACTGTGTGATATTGCCCCTGTCGGGCCACTGCAATTCGCATTCGGTGGTCAAGACGGCTATTTTAGTTTCGTGATGCTGCGACAAACGATACTAGCGGCTTGGGCCGTGAGCGTCCGCGCTGGGTCGCGAATATTGGTCGTAGTGATAGGGACTGGGGGCAGGGCGAGATGTTAATGTGCAATCATTACACTGTGACGGATATGGACAGTACGGACCTTGGCCTTTCCCAAATGTGCCTCTTCTGTATCTTCAGATACTTCCACGCTTCCTCGATAGTTTGAGTATCTCCTGCTGGATTTCGCGATGGTCAATCAGGCTTCGTGCCTGTGTTGGAGATAGGAGATATAAATGTCTGACATATTGTTAGCAACGATCCATGAAAACAAGACCAAAAGTACACGCCTAGCTCTGAACCCTTTCCTCGTCACCGAAGTCGCCACGTCTTGAGATTCGATGACCCGAGTCACGGTATCGCTGAGGTCCTCCTCGATATGGACGTTAGTGCAAGGATAGGATGTGCGGCCCATAAGTAGTCATGCACCGCATGAGCCTGAAGGGCCTGCTATTGTGTCCGAGACTTGGAGCCGTAAAATGGCTTAATTTTAAGAGTAGAAGTGGCCTTTCCTTGATGAAGTTCCATTATTCGACAGCTGGACTGTCTGACATTCCTAATCGTTCCGTTCAAAAAAGGTCTCCTTCTCGATGAGTCCAGGAAGAGAAAGATGGTAGATAGCCTTGCTATAAGCACAGGAAGGAGCGGCATCTCCCGCTGTAATCTCTATACCTAGTTAGCAATTGCTCAAACCTTATTCTGTCTTGTTCGTACCTCTGAATGCAATGTTTACGTAGGCCGCTGGAATCAAAAGAGACACAGGGCTTACTGACAAGGCGCACTGACGGGTCTTCCAGTATTGGTTGTCAAAAGCCAACTCAACTGCCCCAGTGAACCCAAGCCACACTAGAAGAGGTCCAGAATAATGAACGGCGTGGATCGGGCTACTCGCTGTATGTGCTAGTCCCTGCCTAATATTCGAGAGCCTTCCTGCAAGATGTGATTAAGCAGTCTTCGGCCGATCCATGACACCCCAGAGGCTGGGGCACAACAGAGAGGCATGTCATATGATCGAATTGCGGGCATATTCCTTGCGCCGCTGCTTCAGCACATCAAGGTTGTTCCACTCGCTTAATAGCAGGGGCAAGTTGCCTGGCGTTGGTGCATCGATGGTCCCATCGTTAGCGCATGTATAAGACGGCCCTAGTAGCTGACCGCCGACACTAAAATACCAAGGGCCAACTTGCCAACATTGTCGTGAGCCAATATATAGATGATCGAAGATGAAACGGTTTAAATTATATGTAAGAAGGTCATTGGAAGGAGGGAGGAAGATGAGGTTCCAGGGGACGAAGCCTCTTAAAATATCCTTCAGACTCAGGGAGCGATTCATTATGTAGACCGCCGTGAAGGCTTCAAAACTTCACGGCTATGAGATGTGGTCTCAGTCACCCTTGTTTGCCGGGTAGTCATCATGAGTAAACAATGGCGTAAACAGCGGGTCCGGGGATTCTTAGATTGAATGATATTTCGTCCAAAATGTACTCATTAAATCTATCCAACTAATTCACATATGTTGAAGATTAACCTCTGATCACCAATCGTCGCTAACTCATACAAGAATGGTAGGATGAATGAGCGAAAGATGTGTACAGGGACGGCTGGATGTGGAAAATGTTGCAGAGTAACAGTAGGTGGGACAAGAACCTTGCAGTTAGGATGACATGTGCTATAGATTAAGTCATACTAGAGCATGACAGATAGTAGCTAGCATACTACCTAGATAACAACGTAGTGTACAGAATCGAAGAACGCCATATATGCAAATGCACCTTGGTAGAGCAGGTGGGATCGTATCAATCGTGGACTATGCATGTATTGTACAGACTAAGCGGTCAGTGACATAGCCACACCGGAAGATCTCGGTAAGACACATACAAACAGTGTGGAAGGCAATCCAATGGTTATCCTTGGTGAACAGGTTTGCGCAGCCGCGGATAGTAGAAGAGGAAGAAGACGATGACGGCGAGGAGGACGACCAACGTTGGTAGGAACATAAAGGTAAAGAGGAACAAGCTCAACCCGAAGGCGGCATGTTGACCGGGGAAGAAACGACGGGCCATGAGCTCGAGCGTAGAGAGCATGGGTTGCATTGATATTGGTACCAAAGAGCAGAAGAAGGGATAGAATAGAAGCTGGCGAGATGAGGTCGGATCTGTCCAGTGATTGGCCGAGGTGATGATGCGGAGACTCTATAGAGTGGATGAACAAACGAAGGATGCGCAACGGACCGGGATGGGATGAGAAGAGGGGTTTTGTAGGGGGAATGAGGCGCTTAATTGAGACATACAGGAACTGACCTACAGATTGCTTGATATTAATGAACCCATTGAATAGATCAGGAGGCAAGGTCTGAAGCTGTTATTCTGGGTAATGCTGGTAATGGGGATACCTAAATTTCCATTTTTGAATTGCCCGGCCAACGAGATGCTGAGATGTGCTGTTGGGGCCCACAGCAATTACCGGATGATGCAATGGCAGGCAGCAGCATTTACAAGGGTTTATTACGCTTCATTCATTACAAAGCACACCAGTTCGGATATACGGAATAGGTATCACCAGTGAAACTGAGGCTGAGCCGGTCTAGTGCAAGCAAGTTGCAGGCCTCTGGCGGTGCAGATAAGCTCTTTGATGCTAAACAACGGTTCCGCGACACAGCCACCGTCATGTCGATATGACGGGTGTGCGGAGTAGTGGGAAGGCATCCCGACTCGGCAAATAGTTATATATCCACTGCTTACATATTATCCCCATAATCCTCGGCAGAAGTTCCGCCAAGTTCTTTTCTTTTCCTCTCCCTACTAATTCATTGATTTAATGACCCTTCTTGATATTACCGGATTGAAACGGGTCTGACGTAAGGAGATCGCCTCAGCCCTACAAGGCGGGATGGATGCTGATTGGACGGGATAAAGTGATAATGGTTGCCTAGAGTCAATTCCCTATTCAGTCTGCATATCCATTCATTCTATACAAAGCGCCAATTATCCTCATATCCCTAACGATATCGCCTCATAAGGTAATTATAACTGAATTATACGCTAGTCATCACTCAGGCGTCCTCATTCAGTGAACAGCTGTCTCTCCCTGAACGTTGCCCACGTATGGGGGCTGATCATCCAACTCCTCTATCCTAGTGCATGGGTCCAGTGGGTTAGCACCCCTTGCAACCTGATTCCCCCATCTTCCCCTCTGCAGTTCTCTTTCTTTCTTCCTCTTCCCTATCTCTCTTCCCGACTTTCATCTCCCTCACACTGAAATCATGTCCACACCCTCTCTCCCGTCCTAACCGAAACCATGAGTTTATTCTCCCCGTACGCCTACGCCGAGCCCTCCGACCTGGACAACCTGGGGGTTGACTGGATCATTCGATATGATTTTGATGATATCGGTATTTCTCCCTTCATCACCGACAGAGGTTCCATCAACTAACTACGGACGTACTGCATAGATATCCCCCAGGCGATCGAGGAATTCCGCACTCTCATCCATGATCTCGAAGAAGCCCATTGCCAAACTCAAGTCCGTCATGGCTACGGCGCTTCGATCTTAGTCTGTGTGCACGTTCCTCGCGAACACCTGGGAAACATGGTCCATAAATCCCGGTATGCTCCGTCCGCTTCTCGGTCGATCTCCGCCCCACTAACCCCTCCAGTGTCAAGGACTGGCTATATGGAATCGCCCACGAACTCCCCATCGGCGACGAACACACCGTTGTCGAATCCGAGACCCCCGCAGAGGCACTTCGATCGGTCTATCATGCCGTGACATGGACAAAGTCGCTCGGTGGTGCAGGAATCACCCCAGGACTGGGTAAATGGGAGCGCGTCACCGCTTGCTTTCCCCTGCATGATCAACTCGAAAATGCACAGTTGCTCCGGAAGATGAGTAAAAGTATGACATTGACGGAGGAGGACCTCGATACAATCCGAGCTTTGTTTGGAGAGAAGGTACGAATGGTCCCCGAGTATACATTCCTTATGCTAATCAGCGCAGGTCGCATTCTACTATGCATTCTTCCATTGCTACAACCGCTTCATGGTCTTTGGGGCCTTCTGGGGTATGATCTCATGGTACTACTTCGGTCCCTACTCCATCACCTGTGCTCTCGTGAACTGCTTCTGGCATATTGTCTTTGTTGAGTACTGGAAAATCCGCCAGACCGATCTGAGCGTGCGGTGGAACGTCAAGGGTGTCGGCGTGCTGAAGGTCAACCGGCCCGAGTACGTCTGGGACAAAGAGGTGCGCGACCCCATCACCGGTGACATGATCCAGGTGTTCTCGCCATATCGACAGGTCCTGCGCCAGCTGCTTCTCATCCCATTTGCTACAGTGGCAGCCCTCGCCCTGGGAACTCTGATTGTCGTGACGTTTGCGCTGGAGGTCTTCATCTCCGAAGTGTATACTGGCCCCTGGAAGAGCTACCTCGAGTTCTTCCCGACCATCCTCTTCTCCCTCTCATTACCCTCCATCTCCAGCGTCCTGACCACCATCGCCACCCGCATGACCAAGTATGAGAACTATCGCACCCAGGACCAGTATGACGTAGCCCAAACTACTAAGACTTTCATCATGCACTTTGTCACCACCTTCTTGCCAACCATGCTCACCGCATTCGTATACGTCCCGTTTGGGGCCCGTCTCATGCCATATCTGCAGACCTTCACAGTCGGGCGCCTCGCAAAGTCCGTGGACATGTCGCGGCTGCACATCGACCCGTCTCGCCTGCAACAAGAGATCATATACTTGTCCATTACGGGGCAGGTGATGAACTTCGGGGAGGAAGTCGTCCTGCCGTACGTGAAGCGGGTCCTGCGTCAGAAATGGCGTGACTATCGCGAGAAGAAAACCCGGAGTCGGACACGGCATTACTCCATCCGCACCGATCAGTTGCTTGTGGACACCCCTGAGGAGGCCACCTTCCTTACGCGCATCCGCAACGAGGCCGAGGGCGACGAGTACAACGTGCATGACGACATCATCGAGATGTGCGATCAGTACGGGTACATGGCGTTGTTCGGGGTCGCGTGGCCGCTCATGTCGGTCGGGTTCCTGATTAACAACTGGTTTGAGGTGCGCGGAGATTTCTTCAAACTGAGCATTGAGTGTCAGCGCCCGCCACCCATCCGGTCAGACACGATCGGACCGTCCCTGCAGGGCCTGCAACTCCTCACCTGGATGGGCGTCCTATCCACCTCAGCAATCGTCTACCTCTATCGAAAGGGAATGGAGAACGTACAGCTGTCATCGTTACTGATGACCCTGCTCGCCGCCGAATGGGCCTATCTCGCCGTCCGCTTCGCCGTGCACCACGGCCTGCAGAAGATCGCCATCCCCACGCTCCGCCGCGAGTCCGCAAAGCGGTACGCCGTGCGGAAGAGCTACCTCGAGACCATCTCGGGCGCTCTATCCCCGAAGAGTAAGCCGCGCGTGCGATTCCAGGACCGCGTGAGCGTGTACAGTTCGTCGTCCGATTCAGAGTCCGAGGAGTTCCTCCATGAGAGCAAGGACGGGTCGTCGCGGGAACAGGCGTTCTGGTCGCGGCCGCAGGCAGAATCAGTGGACGCGGGCGTCCGGCTGATCAAGGCTCTGAGCACGACGAAGCATGCGAGGGTCGAGAAGAAGGAGAAGGGCGCGTAGGAGGATGACGTGTAGAGATAGATTGTATTGTATGAATTCAGCGATGATCTTTTCACTTGTTCCCGTAGAGAGAAGTTGCTCGGCGTAATGAGGTTTGTCGACGTAAGGGCAGTGGATGCTTTTGGCAGTGAGCCAGGCAACTGTGTCTAGGGGTTTATGTTCCTTTGATGGTCGGCGGTATGTGAGCTCTGATGTGTCGGAGGTTACACCGCCACTCCCTTGCGTCGTCGGGTGCATTAACCCTGGGATGGTGTGGAGGTGAAGGAAAGATGTCAAGTGATTACTTTCCCTCCCCAAGAATGTAGCAAGTAAAAGGTAGACGTCGTAACGACCGTCGATGAGCCTGCACGCTATGGTTTGGATCGAACCTATGGGTGACGTCGAGCTCAAGGCTCCAAGGGATACATTCTTGCTGTCACAAAGCACCCCTCGTGCGGGCGATCTATGAAGATCCACGTCGTTTAGGGATGAGTACCTACGCAATGAATTCATTCCGGGGAACGTAAAGTGAGGGCGATCCTCGACATAGCCACAACGTCGTCTATTGATGATGTATAACGCGACTTGCTACAATATATAAAGGTTTTGAATCCGAGTGATGAAAGACATCCTTCTACTGGGCTGCCTATCACAAGTATTCTCTTTCTAACCCACAACAAAACCCTCAAGATGAAGGTCTCCGCTGCTATTGCTGGTCTCTTGGCCTCGGGAGCTTTGGCCCACGTTGGAATGGTGAGCCTGATACTACCATTGACCGATTTCACTGGCAAGTAATTGCTAAGTTATGTATAGGACGCCACCGAGGAAGGAAAGGACATGCTTCCCGCAGCCCAGCCAATGGACACCATCAAGCGAGGTGGTGTAAGTACCAGCTGCATGAACAGCCACGTGTGAGTGGAACGCACAGCATGAAGTGTTCTGACCTCGATGCTAGATCAAGACCGACGGCGACAACATCAACATCAGCGGACACTCGGATTCTGACTTCGGTGATTTCCACAAGAGAGATGGAGTGAGTCATCTACATGCAGTCCGAGAATGGAAACCCATTGAGTAACCGGATGATTGCAGATCGATCCCGTCGATGTCGACGCGAGTGCTGATGCGAATGCTGACGTGAGTGCGAACGTGAACGGCCCAGCCAAGAGAGATGGGGTGAGTTCAGCGCAGATAGTTCGTGAGGACATGATCACTGGCTGACATCAATGATTCTGCAGATCGATCCCGTGAAGGTCGATGCAGATGCTGGCGTGGACGCGGGCGCAGACGTGAAGGGACACGCCAAGAGAGAGGGGGTGAGTGTCGGTGTAGGATGCTTTCTACTTAACGAATGACTGATATCTTTGCAGCTCCGATGGGCGAAACGTCGTGATCGCAAAGCCAAGACCGGTGTGGCTCGTAGAGAAATGCCAGTCCCAGTGCCTCAACAGAACGGCGAGGGCCGCAGTCGCGAGGATGAGTCGGACACGGAGACGGACTGCAGTGGCAGCGACACTGACTGTGAACGACGAGGAAAGGGGCACAGGGGACGGAGAGGTATTCTCCGGGCGTAGAGGGCGACTCTGCAGACAGATGGATATTGTTCGGATAAGGGATTAGTCAGGGGGCACTAGTGCTATTCTTAGGGCGGCCCAGGTGGGACTAGTTCAGCCCTACAGGGCTCAATGCTTACGTACCTTAAATCCATCCATCTCCGCTCTTTTCTTCTTCCTCTTTTCTTCGTAAACCGACTCTCTCTTCCCCTTTACACTGGGCATGGGTTGCCTTTCTCTCTCTTCTTCGGTTCTGTTTCTTGCTGCTTAGAGCCCATGTCCAGGCAGGTCCCCTCTAAAGACCTCTCCCACGAGGAGAAAACCCTCGACGGCAACTGCCAGCCAGTCACTCCCCTGGTTACATTGATCCGACACCATCGAAAGAAGGCTCATCTGGTGCACCCTCCGTGGTATCGAAATAGTCTGCTGGCCAGCACGGGCTTCCTGGAGTTTGCCAATGCCGGTGATTTTGCCGCCAATGTATGGAACCAGATCCCCGTACCCAAGTATGCTATGATCCTCATGGCCATTGGGGGTCCTCTGGCCCTCATGATGAGCGTGGTTGCTCTCCGCGATGGTCTTCTCAGTTGGCAGAACGTGCGTCTTCTCCGCATGGAACGACAATACCTCACATTGCTGAAAGACGACCACCTCCGCACCCCCAACCCCGATCAAGATCTGATCCGGCTGATCGACTGCCGACTTGGCGTGGGCTTCCGAGAACTTGGCACTGAGCTGGTGGATCGCATTGCGATGGACATTCTGCTCGGTATCGGCGCCCTCCTCGTCGGCACTGGCACCCTCATGGCTATCTGGGGCGCGTATCCCAAAGTCTTTCACGCGAGTAACCTTCTTTCCGGATTTGTGGGGAATGGGTTCGCTGCTGCCTTCGGGGTGGTCAACGCCGTTTGGTCCGCGTATCTGGTCTGGCGGTTCCACCACCATGAGGCGGTCTGCATGGAGGTTCCTGCGCTTGTTGCATTCCACGAGAAAATTCACCGGCGCCTTCATGGTCTCAAATGGCATGCCATCGTCTCCGGAACGACGGGGCTTGTAGCTGGAGCGGCATCCATGGTCACCGCCAAGCGGTGGTGGGGATACGTGATTTTAATTCCATGTATGGTGCTGCAGGTTGCTTGCAATTGGCTTTGGCGAGTTCATTTGGGTTATGACCGACCGGTCATATCGAGCTCGGCTGCGTATGGTCTTGCCCCGGACGCTCCGTCAACACAGGACGAGGATAAAGCGACCGATGTCATCGTCGACCAACTCACCGCTACCGTCTCCATATACAATTCCCTTGGAACGCTGCCCTCCTCGACAACCGACGTCGACTGCTCCTCGCTCGACTCCCTCCTCCAGTTTACCGTCACACACGACCTGTTCGATTCCCTGTGCGCCTGGCTTGCGCGCGATCGCTCTGTGCCGGATGAACTTCGCAGTGCGATTTTTCGATTCCCTATGGACGAAGAGGAAATATGTGTATCCCCTGGCGACCTACTCCGCCTCCCCGACGCTGAACATGCCCGGTTATGCGGCCTGATCTGGGGATTCCTTTGTGGAGATGGACGGTCGGTCCTCCGCTCTCGTCAACGGTACTTGGTGGAAATGGTAGGGTATGCTGCTATTATGGGCTCTCAGTTTTGACCACCACTGCCTGGATGCATGTTGGGGTTGTGCTGGCACGTGTGCATGCATTGCATTGCATTTAGAATAGAGTAATGTTTATATAGCGCATAGCCTGCGACATCGGCATACGCTGAATTGATATTGAATATCAAGAACTTCATCTAAGATGTGCTTCTTCTGATCGTGCAGTCTCATCTCGACCACGTGGTCTCATCTTATGCAACAATGCCAGCAAACCATGCATACGCCATGCTTAGAAACTGAACAACCCACTTCGCCGCTTGCCAAACGGATACACCACGAGCGCCGCCACAAACAATCCAACCGTGATGGCAATAGCCACCTGCACCATACCAAACCCCAGCACCTGCGAAGACAGATCCACAGATGAGCCCTGCGTACTTCCACCTCCACCATTTGCACTTTGATTCGCGCTACTACTGGAGACATTCGACCGAATCTCATCGGCGGATTGCACACCCGCAATCAACGTCCCAGACGCCGCCAGCCCTGACGGCACCAGCACGAATATCCCTGGCAAGATGGCCGTCGCCGCATGGCCGTGCCACAGCCGACTATACAAATTGCCGATAACACCAATAGCGAATGCACCCACCGTGCTCGCGACCTGCGAATTCGACCCCAACCGCCGCGTCACGAAGTAATTCGTTACATATCCCGCCAGCGCAATTGTCACCATCATCGGCGTCTGTCGCCATTTCCCCTGGTTCACGACCATCAGACACACGGCGAAGGCTACGACAAACGGAAACCGCTGCACGTAGGGGTTCTTGAAGGCGCCGGGCGCGGGACAGGTGGTCGACGAGATGGCATTCTTGTCGATGAGTCCGTAGATGGTCGTGCCGACGGTGATCCCGAAGCCTAGGAAGAGGGAGTAGATGATGGCGTAGACCATGCGGATTGAGCCGGCCACGATCTGGTGCGATTGTAGCTCTAGACTGCTACAGAGCACTGTGTAGCCGGGGAGGATGAGCGCGATGGAGGATTGGGCGATCGCGGAGAAGCAGAAGAGGTATTCGGGCTGCCCGTTGACGTCGGTCATGATGCTGCCCAAGGCGCGGGCGATGAAGGAGGTCAGTACTGCGGCTGATACTTCGAAGACGTTGGAGTATAGGACGCTGCGTGGGGCGATAATGTGCTGCATAATGCCTAGGAGACACCCGTTGAAGAAGATTATAGGCATGTCGATGGGCCGGGCGTTGAACGCGAAGGGCCCGACGGTTGCTGTCGCGAGTCCGTAGACTAACACGATGATCCATTTGTTGAACCGCGGGCGCTTGCGCATAATGTCCTCCAGCTCCTGGATCGCCTCTTCGATGCCGATGACCTCGTGTATGACGTTCTTGTAGATGTTATGTGTGTCGGCCAGCCGGCCGAGGTCGATGCCCTGGCCCACGCGGACGAGCTTCACCTCTGCGGTGCGCGTAGACGGATCATCAAACGACATGATCATACACCCTGGGACATACAGGTACTGGCTATCAATCTCGAGGACGCGCGCCGTCATCTGCATATACTCCTCGAGGCGGTGCGTCGGCGCCCCGAACAACATGAGCGCCTTGCACAGCTGCATGATGTATCGCTGGCGGGCGATGATCTGGGCGATCTGCAGCGTCACTTGAATCTCATCTTCAAGTCGCATACCGGACCGCTGCTCCTTGCTGCGTCGCTTGGATGCAGCCGTCAACACTTCGCTGGACACCGGCGTACTAGCTCCGCTGTAGGTACCCCCACCGACGCCTCCGACCAGCGTCGACGTCGACAGATTGGCCCCCTTCTTCTTGTACCATTTGATCTTACGCGGTGTCACCGCCCCTGGGGTCGCCGGTTCGGATGGCGACTGGCTATGACTAGACCTGCGCTGGGCGTCCAGCGCCGCATTCAACCGCAACAGCTGTGACAGAATCCCGCCCCCGCCTCGAGACTCCGTCCGCCGCAGTCTCGGATCCAGAGCGAGCTCCTCGCCCGCGTACTCCGGCCCCTGAGCGGTCAAAGCCGTCGGCTGAGCCTGCGACATACGCCGTCGAGTTGACCGATCCTCCGTGAGCTGGCGGACAAGCCGATGTGCTTCAGACGTCAACGAGTCATGCTCCGGCCTCTTCTCATCGGGCCCGTCGGGCCCACCGTCCGAAGCATGCCCCTCGTCCATATCAACCTCATGCGTCGGCTGCAGGTCATTCTCATCAGACAGCGGCCGCCCCAGCCTCGCCGCCATGCGCCGCGCCTTAACCTTCGTGCGCTGCCGTAGACTGTTCACACGGTCAAAGAACGACGCCCCGGGCGTGGTTGACCAGCCTGTTGAGATCCGTTTCTCGGCCGCGTCATGCTGCAGCGAGCCTGCCCCGCTGGGGCTAGAGCTAGAAGTGGTCTCCGCGCTGGCCCGGCCGCGCATCACGTCCGTGATGTCTACGGAGCCGTGGGCCCCCGCCTGCTGCTGTGTCCGCTCATCCGCGGACCGATCAGTCTCGGCGGTCTCTTGCGGGCCATATTCGAAGCGCAGGTCCGAGCCAAAGCGCACGCGGTGCGGTGTGCCGCGGCCGTGCGGCGAATGCGCCTCACTGCCGTCGGTTGAGCCGCCGCGGGCTGGGTCGGGGAGTCGTTCGGGGCTATGGCTATGGCTCCGGCTGCGGCTGGGACTGGGGGTGTTGTCAATGTCGACGCTGTGGTAGCTGATGAGGGAGTTTTGGCTGGCGGAACTGTTGCGTCTGGTGGACATGAGGGGTGCAGGGTTTCAGGGCTGGGCTTCCTGGCTGCGTCGTGAGACGGGCTGTACGCGGCATGCGGACCGGATGGTGGTAGGTGATAGCGGTGGGATGAGGATGAAGTGAGCTATCGACCTGGTTTAAGTTTGTCGCAGTCCATGGAACAGGCGGTATCAGAAAATGACTAGAAATCATTAAACGCCAGAGGGATTAATACCACTCTGCGAAGTGTACTCACTGTTCCTTTTGTTAGTGGATGGAAGTGTCGATATGAATCGGGAGTGTTCAAATATGCAGCCAGTATATACCAACCATTAGAGTCACCGGTACGACGTGACACCCCCATTGACATCATTGGCGTCCCAACGCGATTGTATTCAAAAGGAAATTCTCAAACACAAAAACTGGGCTGGGCGCCGGAGAATGCGGTTGTTGCAGTGAGAATGTAAAGTCAATGACGCATGCGTCAAAGCCGGTGGGTCGGCAAAATTATATACTCCCGAGAGCTCTTTCGCCACGGAGCAGCCAGAACATCGACATTGGCCGGTACAATGAATTGTCCAGCTGTATTTTCCGTACTGTAGCGGCCAAAAATAACTCGTCTGCGGTTGGGGCCGCGGCGGTTGGAACTTCCGCGTTGTATGGCGTGGTTCCAGACTGGACCCTGGAGCGGGTGGCTATTGTCTGGATATTCTAGACCGAGTCTGCTTGTCAAGATGAGGTTATGGAGTGTGTTGAGTTGGAAGATCTGAGACAATAAAGATCAAGACCTTGGTCGTCTTGCTTTGGTAGCTTGCTCTGAGCCTTCACGATCATCGATCTACTAGACGATACTATTATTCAACAAGTATAACACAGTGAATGGATTTTACCCCTGATTGGCCACACTCGATTCGAAAATCGCTATACAGAGCAGTCCGAAATAGGATTCCATATTTTATATACAACGAGTAGTTTTCGAACCCAGTATACGCTATTCCATGTAGGGCAAGGAATTATCTATGAAGACTTTCAGGATGTTGTATATGTGTTTCCCTCCCACCTCCGTTCCCAGAGGACTTGGGTATGGATAATTCTTCGATATTAGAAACAAATAAAAGGACGTGGTAAAAGTATTTTAAAGACGGCGGTCTAGATAGTGTCTGTCACCCGAACATATTCCCTTACTAAAAGCTTGCAATTTAGATAAGATCGAGTAGGCAAGAAAGAATAAGTTTTGCTAAAAACAGAGCGGCATCATCAGGTTTAATTATAGGCGGAATTTTGAATTGTAATTTGAATATCAACGAGATAACACTCGACAAATTCAACTGTAATTCTTATCTTGTGCGTATGAAGTCCGCATCAAAGGCACGGGGCTTGTAACTAAACTCCCATCCTCCCAAATAACGCCCAGAGGCCAAGACAGACATTCAGAGTACCGACGAATGCCATCCGTAGGTCCCGCTTAGGTCTGTGATAGGCGTAATTGATAAGAGATGCTCCGAATAGTAGTGACAAAAGATACAATGCTGCGGGATTCAGTGGAAGGGTACTATTAGATCGTTGTCTATAGTCACATACGCTTTGTTTCCCTAGAGATAGCAGACATTACCAGAGACCCAAAAAATACTGCGGCAGAAACTGTCAAGAAGCCTCAGCGGGAGGTTTAGTTTTAATGAATTCGATAATTCTTCGGAGAAAGTAGCGCTTTAAACTGGACGGGAAACCCACAGTTGCTGATAATTCCAGCAAACGACTGCTGCCAACTTTCGTCTCGATCGTCACGGATACTTTGGAACAGACAGAATCCAACGTCGACACCAAATATACTTTGCAGGTATTCTAGGCTTGCATTGAGAAACTCAGAGCCTCGGCCAAGTCGCCAGCGTCGAGCGTGTTCGGTTGCGAAGTCAGAGGATGTGTCAAACTTGAAAACCAACGTGCGGGTAACGTAATCTCTAATTTCCTCTTTGGAGGCTGAGTTATTCGGAGGCGACATTTGGGTGTAAGGAGCGTGTCTTTTGTTCGAAATAAACATGCGCTTCTTTCTCGAGTATGCTGATGCTATGCGGGGTTCTTCGGTCCGTCGATAATTCCGATATAGCGCTGTATGAGAATGGTCTTATGGCCGTTGCTATATCTATTCTAAAGGCAAGGAAGGTGCTGAGAGGCTCCCAGTATTGCTATGGCTGGGGTACCTTGGTATTCCAGCCACTGCAGTCAGTAGCTAGTCTGTATAGTATATAGTATATGCTCAGAGAGTCTTCTGCATATATAGTTCGGGTCTAAAACCGTTATCTGTAGCTATTCATGGCACCAGAATTCAAGACAATTCTGTCTGAGACGAGCATGCCTGTATCGTCTGGCACTGCTTGCCCACCAGAAATGCCACATCCTCTGAGAACCTACATGCGATCGTACATGAATCCGTATATGAAGACCCGCCCGCTCAGTGACAGTAAAGATATAGATTGAATCCATAGGGTCAAAGATTAGTTGGTGCATAAAAGTGGTATACGGGTCATACCTTTCGGACCGTCGCATTTCAATCCTCGAAATTGGATGTAGAAGCACAACGCCCATATGGTACTTCGCTCTGCGTATCCGTACCTTGAATCGAAGTAAGTCTCGCATGACGATTTCCCTCTTGAGACTTGTAGACAGAGACTCCATCTCTCCATCCCTTTACACCATGACGGATATGCCTTGAGAGAAGGGGAGACATCGAAAGTATTAATATGGCAGAGTTCGATCACATTGCGCATCAATGATAAGAATAAGATTCATGCATCATTGGCGAAACAATATGCCGGTGATCCACGGAGAATCCTCATATCACTTGCGTCTCCTAAGTTTCCGGTGCGTTTGAAATTGCATGCCCTCCTTCAAGGTGTACCTTGTCGGAGTTCGTAATGTATGTTCACCTTTGTGCAAGTACGTAGCAGATCCCATCCATGAAGACGTACATTTGTGAACCTGTGCTCCAGGGATTCGTATAAGAGCATAAGATGTTCTTGCGGTTTTTTGCATCGACTCTAAGGTTGTCTAGATAATGATAGCAAGGCCTTTCAATGATTCTATGGCTCCGTTAATCTTGGACCGTTATAACCAGCTCAGGTAGGTAAACCGAAGTAACCACAAGGAATTATATATTTGACACATGCCTCACTATTCTTTCCAAGTCGGGACCTGTGTATTTCGAATTGCCCCTCTGTCACCTCTGCATTACGTCTCTTCATTTTTATCCCAGTACCATCGACCATTTGCTGGCTCATCTTTCGATACCGAGGCGTGTGTTGCGCGGGGAAGTGCCCGACGAGCACAGGATGCGGGAAGGATGCGGGTAAGAATGCGCCAAGGTAATCAATAACACGCAGAGAGCTGGCGCTTTAAACGCTTCTACGCAGCTCACGACAAAATCTTCATCCAAAATGCAACCAGCCCACACGCAGGCCTTTGAGAATGCAATTGAAGTGCAGGTGCAGTCTCCAGGCTCCTACGCCGCCGATTTGAAGTGGGAATGGTCCGTTGGTAGCGGTATGTATCGAGCCGAGGTGTAAATGCATCCAAGGGACACACACTGACGAGATCCTCCGACAGCTCCCAATGGAGGCTACATCGCCGCCATTCTTCATCGTGCAGCCACTACGCACTTCAAAAGCACGCACCCATCAGCTCACCATGGCCGTGCCGTGCCAATCCAGATGCAATTGACCTACATTCGGCGCAGTGATATCGGGCCGGCCACTCTCAGCGTTAGAGATGTGAAGCTCGGTTCGCGCGTCTCCGTAATCCATATAACCATGTCACAGAGTGGTCGTGACAAGGTGGCTGGGTATATCACCTTGTCAGATCCGGTTTCTGAAACGGGCGTTTCGACAGTCACAGGGTGGACTGCACAGCCTTCTGTCCCTACATGGGTCCCTCCCGATAGCGATGCTGGAAAGAGCGATAGTGAATGGCGCAAGGTCGCACTCCCGAATGCTGAGTTCCGCCGCGCGTCTAGCCAGGTTGAATTCTACGAGCTGAAGAACCCAAGTCTTGGGGTAGGCTTCGTCAGTCACTGGGCTCGTCTGCGTCCCTCTGGGCCAGATGGAGGCGTCGGGCGCTGGACTCCAGAGTCTGTGGCTTTCCTTTGTGACATCTTTCCTATCACGCTGGGCCGGCTGGAGCACGTCGTCCATCGGGCTCTGTCCGGTGAGTCGGACCCCAAAGGGAAACCGCCCCCTGTTTGGTTTCCGACTCTCGGGTTGAACCTTGATCTGAAGAAACCGGTGCTCCGTGATGATGTGGAATGGCTGTATAGCCATATCACAATCAAATCTCTTCATAACGGACGGATGGATGTCGAGGTTGTCGTTCTGGACCAAGCAGGGGAGGTTGTTGCGATATCCACCCAGGCATCGCTGGTCATGTCTGCAGAGAGAAATGCAGGGAACAAGGGGGCGAAGAAGCATTCGTCTGGGAGACTATAGAACCATTCATATTGGCCTTGAGTACATACAGAGCATAGAATGCCGGCTGTCATTCCAGGGTATAGAGTGATGCAAATAGAGACGAGCTTTTTCTTGTCAAGTATGTGTGTTATTTCGGTGTCAATTCCGTGAGTTAGGCTGCTCCGGCCGGATAAAAATCCATTGTATCACTAAACTGTTCCCCGCAAAGAGTCGGGACTTGTCGCCCTTATGCGGGGTATGTTATAGGATGGTGTGATATAGAACTGGTAAAACATGCAGCATTTTTCTTCTTGCCTGTGACCTGGGTAGAGCTGTTCACCCATTCTGAACGGTCAACACGTTATATATCCCGTAAATCTTCCATACCATCCACGATGTCTCGATTCCATCACCTCACAGATACCCAACCGGCCCACGTCACAGCCTTGAACCTTCCCCAAAACACATCATGCGTCCTTGTTGACAAGAGGTGTGTTAGCATCGAGCCAATCCCGCTGCCCATACTGCAGCCGGACGGTGTCCTTGTTAAAGTAATCGCCAACGGGATCTGCGGATCAGACATGCACGTTTACCTCTCCGGCGGGATTGGGGGTAGAGCGAGTTACGGCCGAACGGTGATGGGCCACGAAGCAGCTGGAGAAGTCATCGCTGTGGGCGAGTATGTCACGACACATAAGCCCGGGGATAGGGTTGCCGGTAATTGTGTCTGCCGGCCAATATGGTCGAGCTCCGAGTTGGGTTGACATGGAAAGTTGAGCTGACTATCTGCAGTTGAGCCCGGTCTTCCGTGCAGACGGTGTACCAACTGTAAGAATGGACGCAGTAATATTTGTTTAGGTAGGTCTGATTCGATGTTGCCCTGGAGGCATTCTTAGGCTTATCGAATGCAGAGATACGCTATTGTGGCGCTCCAGGAAACCACGGTTCACTGTCAAGGCATGTTATGAGCCCCTCCGTCGGGGATGAAAATAACCGTCGTCAGGTTCTTCGCTCTACCGGCAGACATGGCACCTCATATCCCCGAGACTGTGAGCTGGGAGGAAGCGGGAAGCATCCAGCCATTGGCGGTAGGTGCTAAGCATATGAGTCTTGTTCTGTGCTGATGATATTGTAGATCGGCATTCAAATAGGCAAGCGTGCAGATCTAAGAGCTCATCAAACTGTCGCCATCTTGTATGTGATACCTCACTTCCATGGTACATTTAGAGCTCGATTGACAACGCGGCAGTGGCTGCGGTCCAATCGGGCTTATTACAGCTGCCGTCGCCCACGCGTACTGCGCCGCCAAGATCATTGCCTTTGAAATCAACCCTTCACGGGCGGCTTTTGCTAAGGGATACCGCTCTCCGATAACCGGGCGACCGATTATCGATCGTGTGTTCCATATTGAGCCGATTCCGACTAGCGATGGCCAGGTTCAAGACGCCGAAGAACAGAGTCCGGGGGATGCCAAATGGGAGCACGCAAAGAGGCGTATGGAAACCATAATTGACGAGTGCGGGCTTTCGGTCGAGGATGGCGTAGACAGAGTGGTCGAGGCCAGTGGCGCTGAAGACGCCATGCTACATGGCGTGGCTCTCTGCAAGCAGGGTGGTGTCTGTATGCTGGATGCTTCTCGCTTAGTTGCTACAAGCTTTATGCTGACGCTTGCTGTGATAGTTCTGCAGGTTGGTCTGGGCCATATCCAGACGCATACGTTTCCTATGGTCGCGGTGACAAATAAGGAGCTCGATGTTCGAGGTGAGTTTCGCTGGCTTTGAAGGCGAATGAGCATCGCATTTACGCATCCATGCGTCGCAGGGATCACTCGTTATACCGCTTCATGTTTCCCGTCCGCCATTGACCTTCTCAGCCGCGGCGTGGTGGATCTCAAACCGCTCATTACGTCGCAGTTTCCTCTGTCCAGAGCAAAGGAGGCTTTTGAGGCCGTAGCTAGTGGGAAGGAGATGAAGGTTATTATCAAGAACCAGGAGATATAGCAGGCTCTCGACATTGTCCTTTGGAGTACATAAGAGACTCTGAGCTATTTCAGACAAACTTTGTACTCCCAGGTTGGGTCTGACTCGATGCGTTTCACTCTGCCTGCAGTGGAACGCGGCTATGGCCCACACTGTATCGATAATCATTTGGATGATACAGATGCCAAGAGCTCATCTCCAGCGATCTTTAGCAAACTTCACCCGCAAGTTAGATCAAGAGGGATCAGCCATATGATATGATGATCTTCGACACATTGACTTTAAGACTGCTTATCTGTAAGAGTATGGAAACGCTTCTGGCTGTGCTCCGCAGGTCGGATTCCGCCGATGCTCGTAAGTCTGTGTTTGCTCGGTAGAGAGTCATGAAGTGGAGGTTCCATATCCGCCAGATGACAAGTAAGATCCTGTCGGATCAACCGGAATGGATCTACACGAGTCGTGAGAGCCGTAAGAACACGACATTATTGGCTATATGAGCATTGCTTTTGCTAGGTCAGCTTCAGTGCTGTAGGAATTCTGTGGTATTCTCTTTTGACGTAGCAGCCCTTCGTAGTATCGCACGGTAAGACCTTGACATAATTCTAATTACCAAGGAACAATGACAATGAGCACCCTCTCGTTAGTGGTCATTGGATATTCCTTTGTCATAAGCACATGAAATGGTCGATATATGTCGTCCGTAAGCATGCATTGCTGCCCTCAACACCCACTTACCCCGGTAATACACTCCGTAGACTGGATGTTTACGATATGAAGTCACAATATACTGAACCCCAGCTAAGGCGACATAGATGAATGACGAAGATGAATCCTTTTCCCTGTTTGTCTTGCTAGCCTGACAGACCAGACAGGGAATAACAGTGGCAAACGTCATGTTCGGAATAGAATGTCTGCCTAGCCGGGATCCAAACGGCGATGATGTATTCAGGCCAGCCACATCTTGGCCGACTAGATTGAAACGGGGCAAAAGTCGAAGGATTATGCCCCGTTATGCCAATATATCCACCTCCATCGACGGCTTCCATAAATAACAGCATGTTCCAGAAACCCCTCGCACAGCCACATCAGCTTACCGAGGAAAACAAGCAAACCCTATGGAGCAGAGGCGCAGTTTGCTCTTACGAATTCAACTGCCTCCTTGCTGGGTCTGCAGGCAGAAAATAGAACAGTGGAAACTGATGCATCTGATTCATCGAGCCAACAAGCCACGCTCATTCTGCGTGGTGCTCTCCACTATCCGGGAACCGTGGGACAGATCGTCCTTTCATTTCGGCTGTACACCACTCGCGGACCGGCGTATTAATAGGAGATGGACCGGTGGGTCAGGGCAGTGGCTTGGCCTCCGCCTCTGCCGGGAATTATCGAGGATGAGGATATCTTGGTATACGTAGTAGGTAGTATGAGGTTGCCTGGACCAGTTGATACGCACTTCGCCACTCTGTATTCATAGAACACCTTCTACTCCGTATAGCACAGGAAAGGAAAAGCGTCTTCACGTGGAGCAGCCCGAACGACCTCGAATGGCGCAGTGGAGACACGCAGCCCCGTCGTCTGCCCGTGTGATTCGTGGCTGATGTATCCATCGCCCCAGGATGATGTGGATGTGCTGCCGATCAGGGTAGGGCAGTGAATTGCTAGCAGAAAGGGGATATAAAAGGATCCATCCATTCAACCAGATTTACTCCGTATCATTGCATTGCTACTCTCCATACCCATACTCTCTACTCTACATACCACTTTATTCCAAAAGACAATCCATCAAAATGCGCTTCACCATCCTGTCCACCTCCCTCCTCCTCACCTCGGCCCTGGCTGCCCCCAGCCCCGAGGACCCCAACATCGGCGACATCGTCTCCGCCGCCGAGGGCATCGCCCAGACCGCCGCCACCAACGGCCAGTCCTTTGCCTCGGACGTCGTCGACTCGGCCACCTCCATCGCTTCTGAAGCCCGCACCGCCGGCGGCGCCGCCGCCAGCTCCATCACCTCCAAGGCCGGCGACATTGCCTCCAACGCGCAGTCGTGGGCCACCTCCGTGGCGTCCGATGCCCGCAGCGAGGCCTCCGACGCCCGCTCCCGCGCCTCCTCCCACTGGAGCGAGTACACCCAGCTGACCACGCTGACCGGCACGAACGGCCAGGTCAGCACGTCGACGATGACCACGTCGTCGGCCGCCAACACCGGCGCCGCACAGACGGGCGCCACCGCCTCGAGCTCTGCGGGGGCTAGCTCGTCCACCTCTGAGGGTGCCGGTGTCGCGCAGGCTACCCCTGCTTCGCTGGGATACGGTATTGCCGGCGTTGCGGGTATGATTGGTGTGATGGCTGTGCTGTAAGCGGGAAAAAGCATAGGCGAAGTTTCGGGTGACTGATTAATACTGTTCTTGTGTATAATTGTGGATAGTGATACCTAGATTGTTGTTGTGTTTCTATGTACAGACTGCATCTTGCCAAACATACAATCTCATACCTTCTAAGATAAAACCCACCGACGGGATAGGCTAGGCTGCCCGTTCTTTTGGCGTGATGCTCGCCTCGCCCGCCGGACTCTCGCTCGCGTCGATCGTCATCTTCGGCCCATTGTACCACTTGTGTGCAAAGAGGAAGTAGTACGTCATGCAGGCCACCCAAACGAACCCATTGATGACGATCGTGTAGTTCATATCCTCGGCTGCATTGCATTAGCACTGATCTACACCCAAACAGAACAGAAAAAAAGGGAAACGTACGACCTGGATTCGGCCCCGTAGACGGGAACATCGACAACACCAACCCAAACGCCAACCACAGCACTGCGACAACAGCAATGGGTCGGCTAAAGCGCCCCGTGTAAAACTCGCCCGGTGTGAAGCGCGTCTTGCCCCAGATCAGCCGGCACAGGATGGGTGTGCCCCAGGCGACGTAGTTGCTGGCCACGAACAGCGAGAACAGCGCGTTCGCCGCGACCGAGTTGATCAGGCACAGCAGGCCGAACACGATGCACACAGCGACTAACCCGACGATTGCGCGCACCGGCTGGTAGCGGATGCGTTTGCTGACGTGGCGGAAGTAGCCGGAGAAGGGGAGGGCGCCGTCGCGCGAGAAGGCCCATGCCTGGCGGGAGGCTGCTACAATCTAGAAAAATGCTGCGTTAGTCGTGAGATAGAGGTGATGGGGTTGTTAGACATACTAGACTCAGTCCGATGAGGAACTGGATGACGATGAGCACGCCCATGAAGCCGAGAGCGCCTTGCTTGCCGAGCGCGTCAAAGTAGATCTGTCTCGTCAGTATCTGCAGGAACATAAGAGCGGAGGGAACGTACTTGCGCCATAGGCTGTCCAAACACGCTGCTCGCCGTCGCGCTGACATCCGGGTTCATCGTCGCGGCGATGATAGACAGCACCAGGAAGCCCAGCACGCACGCCGACCCGGCCGAGTAGATAATTCCCAATGGCACGGCCTTCGCCGCATGCAGGGCCTCCTCACTCATATGCACACACGAGTCGAAGAACCCGATCGACCAGATGGGCGCCAGGAACGCAAGGATGAAAGCCCACCCGGTCGGCCAGGTCGTCAGGTTATCCACATGCCCGTAGACGTACGCGCCCGAGTTGAGGGGCTCGCCGCGCGAGACGCGACCAACAGGGAGGGCGACGACGGTGGCGATGATAATAGCAGCATTAATATAGATGCAGAAGGTCTGGATCTTGGGCATGATGGGGCCGGTGAAGATGGCGCACAGCGCGTGGATGATGATGAGGCCGACGTAGACGCCGTAGATGGTGCCGTTGGAGGCCGAGTATTCGCCATCGCGGGTGATCGAGACGCAGGCCAGGAGCATGAGTGCGAGGGTATCTGAGACGCATATCAGTATAAGCTATGGATGCGACCACGAACCGGGAACCGTACAATCGACCGAACACATGCCGCCGATCAACCCCAGCGTGTTGCTGTATCCGACCAGGAAGCTCAGCGCATTCTTGTATCGGTCGCCGGCGAAGTAGTGCGTCCACCAGTAGAGGCCGCCTGCGGTTGGCATGCCCGATGCCATATCGGCCTGCACAATTAGTATCGAATGCGATCGGAGATATGTCCCGGGTTCTTACCATAGCCAGACCGACGAAGAAGATGAGGATACTCGCTGTGAACCAGCCCTAGCACAAGTCAGCAAGACGCCGCGCAAATAGAAGTATATCCCATCTGTGCGACCTACCCAAACCATTCCTGCAGGGCCGGCCGGCAGCGAAAAGGCAATGGTCGATGCGATCGAAGGAACAAGGCCCATGATACTGAACGCGACGGCGAAGATCTGGACAGTCGAGTACTGGCGACGGAGTTCTTGCTTGTAGCCCATTTTCGCTACACGATGCGTTAGCACAGTCGCCTTCCAGATATCTCCATGATGCGCTCACCCAAAAGCTGCATGTCGTCCGGATCGGCCAACCCAGCTTCCTCGGCGGCCACATTGGCCGCTACGGCCGTAGGGGCGTCTGTCTTCACCATGCTGTACTTAATCCTGACACAACGAACAGCACAGCCAGACAGCAGGACAGTGATGTTCAGAGACAACTAGGAGACTCGGCAACCATCCGGGCCAGACCATGGGGTCAGAAGTTCTTAAGAGCAAGATGCAGGGAGGCCCATGCCAAGGAACGATCGGACGGATTCATGGAAAGCCGCGGGTTAGCACAAACTCAACCCGAAGTTAAACGGGTGCCAGAGGTCCAGTGGGTGTTCTGCAGCCCCCGCCAGGGCTTGCTATTGAGTGGCAGGGCGCTCAGACATGCAGAATATCGACCAACGCGGCAGGGATAGGCGTATTCATGCAGGCGGAAGATGGCGTTTCCCCCCCCCCCCCCCTGAAATTGAGGATGCCCGTGAAACGACGCACGCTTCATTTGCGCGTGCAGTAGCTTTGATATGGGGATTTAGCCCGGCCATTGTGAATGGTTCAGGCGTTCGATGGATTGAGGCCGTCTCCACATGGAGCCGGCCGTGGGTCATGTCGATCGTGAATGAGGGTCTCGATTACCATGGGAATTGTCTCAGAAGATGGACGGGGATGGTATGAGGGAGGGATGAGGAGGTTAGTCTCCTGGAGACTAGGTGGTGATGGTGCTAGAATGCGAGTCTGCTGCAGAATCTCATCTCAAACGGCTGACGGGGACGATGGCGTCGACACTATTGACTGCAATCAGTCTAGAGGATCCAGCCCACCGGTCGAAGGAATTGAATTTCCGTCGAATTGGGCTAGCTGCAGGATTGACCTACTCCGCTAGGGGATGGCATCCACCTGAAGAAGTTACGGATATTAACCCACGGTCTTCAGGACCATGCATTCAATCTCCATCCGCAAGGTCGACAAATAACTCATTGCTGAAGGGACAAAGAAAAGAAATGCTTTGTTCAACGACGTGGACAATTGATTGGATGAACCACGAATCATCCATGTCTCTCGCCACTGCGAATCCAGGTTATGATATCATCGATTATGCGCCCATTGCTTGATACCGAATCCTATGGCGCCGAATGAGATGGCATGGGCGCGAAGAACTCGAGATTGGATTTCAGATGCTCGAGTGTACCTGGATAGGGGTAATGAGCCTAGGGTCGGGCCCGTATACGAATAGGGTACATGCAGTTGAATCAACCCACGCAGTGCTGGGGAATATTAAACAAAATGATACGAAGACCTCCTTACCCAAGGTATAGCATATATAGAAGACTGATAGATGCATGGATGGCCTGTTGACCTGCTCTATATCCTTGGTTCTTATTGCAGAGCTCGGTGTCTTTCCGTGTTGTGGGCCATCGAGTCACCCAACTCAAGACTTTTTTGCAGTAGAATTGATCTGAGACCAGTATCATCTTCTGCACGCAGCAGCCTCCTCTACTACCTCATTTCATCATAGTATGAAGTCAATTGGCTGCTCATTCTGTCCTCGATCAACTATCATGCCCTAGACATAATCGGCCAGGGCACCATGACCCGAACCGTCAATAGCTACACGGCAAGGACTTCGCGCAAGTCCCACAAGAAATCGCGTCTGGGCTGCACAAACTGTAAAGCCCGAAGAATCAAAGTACGTCTCCTTCACCGTTCGTGAATATACAGCTAAAAAGCTAGTAGTGTGATGAAGGCAGACCCTCCTGCTTCAATTGCATTCGCCACTCCGTCCAATGCAGCTACTCGCATCTGCCAGGGGTTCAGGGTCCATCGAAAGGTTCAGAAGCTATTCTCACTGAATCCAAAGCTCAAGATGACTTCACCTTCATATCCTCGTGGCAAGCCCAATTTAAGCCCCCAAAGCGCAGTAGCGGAAAGCGACGTGATCTTGCCGCAGAGCATGCTCAGCGGTCGCGTACGCCTGAGCCATCCACTGCTATCGCACACAAACCATTCCAATTCACCGCAACAGACATGGCATTGTTTCATCATTTCATGAGCTGCGCTGACCTAGGGGCTGATCGCACGCAATGGCAATCCCGGATGACCCGATGGGGCTTCCAACACCATTACCTGCTGCATCTCTTCCTCGCCCTCTCTGGATTCCACCTGGCGCGAGATCTACCCAGATACTTGCACATGCAGCAGATTATCGGCCAGGAAGTCGACTACGCCGCCGAAGCAGAGAAACACTACGAAATCGCGGTCCGGGGAATCGCATCCGTAGTACCTCAACTTACCGCGGATAACGGCCTGGTGCTCTACACGGGGGCCGTTTTCATCTTCATCTGTGCCTTGGCCAGGGGCCCCCAACCGGGAGAATATCTCGCATTTCGAGATGACGGGAATGCCGGTTGTCTCGCGCTGTTCATGGGCGTTCGCTCGATCTTGGAGATATGCAGCAATGTCTTGGCTCTCGATGTTTCTACCTCCCATATGGGGAGTGTGCAAGATATTAGCCCAGAATCTGGGGAGCAAGCGCATCGCCCGTCTATAGCTGGTGAGGGGAGTGAATCCGACCCTTTGGGGCAACTACGATTCCTACTATACGCGACATATCCGTCCGTTACTTATCTGGACTACGCCCGTGTCCTAGACAGACTAAAACAGACATACGACATTGTGCGTCCACAGGGCTCACTATTAACGGGGATTGACCCCTTCCCTCATGTGTTCGGCTGGTTGTATATGCTGCCCGATAGCTTTCTCCTCGGTCTGCAACAGCAGCAACCGCTAGAGTTGACCATTTTTTCCTTTTTTGTTGTTTTGCTCAAGGACATGGATGTCGCGTGGTTCATCCAGGGGTGGCCGGAGCATATCATGAGTGGTATCTGGGAGAGTTTGGATGAATATCATAGGGACTTTGTACAGTGGCCAATGCAAAAGTTAAGTTAATGTTCTCGTTTGGGGTACATCGTACAATTAATTAGAACATGAAGCTAGAACTGAGACAGGCCTAGATAGGCTCTCAAGCCGCATCCAACCGAGAAAAGCCCGTGATATAGACAAGGAGACCGAAATGACAGGAATGCGAGCTAAAGAAGTCGAATACAGCCGAACACAAACAACTTCTGAGTATCGAACAAAAGAGAAAGGCAGCTAATTTGACGGAGAATCTAGAGAGAGATGTGTGTGAATAAGAGTCGGGAGGACAGGATTCATCCCCGGCGCTTGAAGCACAACTTAAGGATACAACATCTGCTGCGTAGGCTGATACCCCGTAACCTCTGGCCTAGTTCTCAGCTCAACCTCCTTCTCATCTTGAATAATGACACAACAACCGCACCAAAAGCTTGCACAGCAGTCTCCACAGCAGCTGCCCTCGATGCCGAGCCTGTCACGCATCTCACCTCGCCGGATTGTCTGGATGATCCAGTGGCCGCCCATCATACCGAGAAATGCATAAAGCGTACACTGCCAAGACAACGTTAGCGGGATATCTATTTGGCCCGAAATGGATACACACGTCAAAATTAAAGTAGTGAAACTCCTTCAAACTCGGATCTCTGAGTCGTGCTTGTGTTTTGCCAAATGTGAGGCATGGAAGACAGCAGCTTGTGAGGCCTAACGCTTTGTCAACACCAACATTGTCTATATCATTTTCTGGGCTGCGTACATAGTGAACCTTGCGAGCAGCAATCACACAGCGAGTAGTTATAGTTTCTGTTCTGTGTAATGTCTTTGGACTGGTCGGCGTTGGCTTGTTGATAGGTAGGAGGACCGGATGGCCATGCCCGGTAGACCTTTTGCTTTGCGTCGGTCATTATCAGATATGAAAAAATAGTCTCTGTGCTCAAAAGTGTCTCCTTCGAGCTCCTGGACGAAACTGTTCGCTAGAAGACGGTGGAAGCAGTCGGTCCTTATGTACTTGCGGCTTTGTGGACCAGTGAACCAGGGGTAAAAACGAGCAGAGTTTTATATCATCCTCGTGGAAGCGGAGGTCAAACCTGTTGTAGAAACCGATCAAATATGGATTTATGAGTGGCAACGAGGTCAATCCGATTACCCAAAAGGGAAGTTCGCATCCGTATACCAGCAACATCCACTTTCGCTTCGTTTTGGCATGTACGCTAACAACCCTACCTTTTGCAGTCTACCTTTTCCGACAGGTTTTCTCGTTCTCATCCGATGGAAGTAGTCCGTCTGGTAGGCTTAATCTTAGGAAAAGGGGATCCGCGAACAGTTCCCCCCTATCCTCTCTGTCGCTGTTTTGCTTGACTCAACTGGTGGGCACGATGTCAATTATTTTGATTCTAGACCCATCGAGATGAACAGCAATAATGTTATTCAACATTAAGAATATATTATGTTGTGAATGATTGTACATATTCTGTCGCATTTCGTATGATGGCAATCATCTGAGTTTCAATTACCGAGATCTGTGTATTGCTACATGGTTTCAAGCTTCTAGTCCTCTAATCACTCTGCTCAAATACAGCGGAAACTGTCCACCGACGACAAGCTTCCTTTTACATAATCAGCCTGGTTGGGATAGGGATACAGAATCCGTGCTTGCTTTGTCCCATTCATCCCCATAAACTCCACAGGCAAAGTATCCGGAACAAGTACCATTTTCCACCCAACCCCTCAGCGCGTCAAAGATAGTCGTCGGCTGTCCACCCTTTCCGCCAGAGCAGTGAGTCAGGTCGGGAGACTTGAAGAACCGGTAGAAGTCTAGGGCATCTGGGGACCGGTCCCGGATGGAGTCGTAGTAGAACCCCGTGCCCTTGGTGGGAATAGATTCATCGGCCTGGCACCTGTTAGTGCGATTTGTTACTTCCTTCAAGGGCGATCACGAACCATTCCATGGTACGTGATAAAGCTTCCCTGCTGCTTTGCGGAACGGACTCAAGTCCGGGTCGGCCGCGTTGATGATATCGCTATATTCTTGGATGGCGAGGTGGAAGAAGTTGAGATCGCTCAGCGCCGTAACGTCGAAGCTTGCATTCTTTGCAACAAAAAAGTTGAATCACACATCGGTGCTTATTATCGTTCTGGCCAGGCACCGATCCAAACTTGCTGAAATCGGAACTAGGGTTCACCCCGTACCACAAACAGCGGCGCCTTCAGTCTTAGGTCCTGACCAGGCGGCATCTGCAATCATCGCGGCACCATAGCAGAGAGCCATGGCTCGATTGAGGGATTCACAGACGAAGTTTCTTGTTGACCGACAAGTAGGGGCTGTAATCGCACCCTGTAATGTTGGAAATAACACCGTCCACAATTTCCTTGTTAGGATCACACTCCGCGACGGCCTCCGCGGTCAGGAAGTTCAATACACAAGCCAACCGGTCGACCTTATGCCACTTCTCCATCAAGAGCGCGTATTGCAAGGCCGATGTGAGCAAGGTCCAAGACTGGGCGGTTCTTTAGAGGCGAGGGAGCGGTGGGGTGGGAGGTGCGCTATTTTCACACATGTATTATTTCTCTGGGTCCCTGAGGATGGATAATAAAACATAGGGAGTTTGATGTGGATAGTAGAGTTGTCGCCTAAAGAGGAAAACTCCTGATAAGATTGCTAAGGTGATTTAGCCCCTGGGCGAAAACCCCGGAGGCGAGAACAATCTTTTATTTACACTAACCACCTGTTTTAGTCCCGACACGCCAGTCCATCTATCCGCTTTCATTCGGCTCATTCAACCACTTTCCTGCTTGGAGATGACCTAGTGGAAGATACTCCGCGCGCTTTTTGGCCCCTCTACGTCGGCAGTTGCAATGTCAACGGTTGGTTCTCCTGTTGAACACGGGGGCTATTAGCAGGAACCAGTCGCGTTGTAAAACACTGAGCCGGCTCCACATCATGTCTGGCAACAACTTCAAACTCTTCCTCCGGTTCCCATTCAACACCGCAGCGCGACGCGTAGTCATCGTCGTCATCGTCGCTGTCGTCATCTGAATCGTCGACGTCTGCGGCCCCGCTCAGAGCTGCCACACGATGGAGAAACCATTGCTGTTCAAGCAGCTCGTAGGACGGGAGAGGGAGCTTCTCGGGATCTGGAGTGGTGATTCTAATCACTTCCCCAGAGGTGATCACCTTTTCAGTGCGGACATTGAATAGTTTACAGCCCATTGCTGATTCCCGGTACATGCCTATGCCTGGTTTATTGCGCGCGTCGAGCTTCTTCTTCTCATTTGCAGGCAGCCAGTAAAACTGGACTTCTACAACCGTTGATGTGGTTTGAATGGGGCGCAACGCGAATCTCGCCTTGTCCCATAGGGCATGAACGTGTTTGCACATGCACAAAAGGTTTTTGGGGGTTTCAGTCCCATTTTCAAAAAGAGCAAACTGCCATTTCGCCACTCTTTCCTCGGTCCAGAAACACCTGAGGATCTCCCAGAAATCTTCTCTCTTGCTTCTGTCTGTATGGAGAGCATCCAGGGCATTTGCAAAAATGTGAGCAATATCGTTTGGCTCTCCTGATCCTGTGATAAGGCAGGCATCGCCATCACGAGCTGCACACTAAACCTAGGTCAATAATTGCGGTAATGTCAAAACATAAACTTGGCACATACAGCTTCCATTGCTTTCTTCAAGCGAGAGTTTGTGGGGTCGGCAGTTTCTTCTCTCTTGCGCTTTTTGCTCTGGTTCCTGGATTTTGCGAGCCCTGTGACGCACATTGTCAGTGAGCGTTTAAGAGTTGTATAGGACCAACTTATATTCTTTCATCACCTCCGAATAGTCCCGCTTAAGATATGATGAACGCGCTATGGCCGAGTCCTGAGCCAGAGTCTTGATGTTCTCGAGATCAGAGAGCCATAGGAATGCCCATGTGATTGAAGCTAGTTCACCAACTTTAGCGGTATCATGGAGCTGCTGAATCAATTCTTGCCGGCTGTCCTCGTCGAACTCGGGAGCTGGACCCATGGCGGACAACTGACGGTTTTCTGTGGAGATGGCGGTGGGGATGACGGTGGGGACAGGTCTAGGGCTGGTCTGTTGGCATGTCTCTGTATCTGCCGGGTGGGAGTGAGGAGGGGACGGGGCCTGGTCTGTTGACACAGGCCTTGCTGGTTCATGTGGCGGCGAGGACATGTTGACACAGCTCTATCTGATCCGCGTGGGAGTGAGAAAAGGATTTGAAGGCGAGGAGGATAGAAGAGAAAAGAAAGAGGAGAGGAAGACGAAAGTGGGAGGAGTAATTGTCTGGGAAAGGCCAGTCAGGCACCTATGACGTCGCATACGCGTTATGTATAAGTAGCTGCCTAGGTCGGTATGACCAAAATAACATCTGGTCCAACGTCAGGTAGGTAGGTAGTTATGTAATGGCGCCTCTTGAGGTGAACTCAAACTTCGTATGTCTTGCCAGCCCCTGAGACGACCGCAACACACTGCTCCTCAATCTCCCGCGTTTGCCGCATGTCTTCGACTATCAGAAGGCCAGTCAGGAATGCGTCGTCTACACTGTCGTAGCCGCCCAACACCAACGGAGCTTTGGTACCACCTGCCCTGGCATCTGTCGCGACGAGGCGGGTTGCTCCCCTCTTCTGCAGCACCAGTTTAGCCCACGGGCAGAATCTCAGCGTCCCTGAAGCCGGCCCAGCGACTGGGGGTGGGTTTCCGGTACCTAGAAGACCGGCGCCTGGGGCTTGTTCCTCTGTGGCTTTCTCTTCCGGACAAAGCCCAGAAGCTTCCAGGCGTGAATAAGATCGTAGGCGTGAAACGACGGCGGCGAAGCCCTCAGGCCGGTTACGGGGTTGACAGCGCTGGCTGAACCTTGATCGGTTCGACGGCAGAACGTGGTTGGAGTAACACCCTCTGTGTTTAGAGCGGAGCATCTTCGCGGGTCTATATCGCCCGGCGCTGGCAACTTATATAAGCTGTCCAGGTAGTTTATTATAGTGTTGAGGATGCGGCAGTCGTTTCTGTTTAGAGCATCCCTCTGGCGCTGAGTCGCTTCTTGCAGTGTTCGACGTAGGCGGCCTCTGGTACCGGTTTAGTAGCCTCGTCTTGCAAGTAAAAATCCTATAGCTCGGCCGTGTCTTCCAGCCCTATCTCCCCAGCCTTCGGGCACTGTCGTCTAATGATTTCAGGAAGTTAGAGTGGTAGTCAATGCCGGGAAATAGGACGTTAGCGGCTTGCTGCACCCGCCTTAAGTAGAGCACGGACGCCTCCTTCTTAAGGCCCTCGATACCGGCCATTACCGATTCTCGCGGTAGAAGGGAAAAGGAGGTGGAAGAAGGTGGCTGGTTTGGTAGATAACAATCTAGAGCCGCGTCAGCTACTATATGCCTTATACTGTCTGTTATCATCGATTCTGGCTTCACAAGGATCGGGAGAAGGTGGGTAGTAGGACGAGGCCAGTCGGGATTGCTTCTTCTAGCCCAAGGGCAGTCCCGATGTCACCCTGGGCCAAATGCCCGGTACACGGCAAGGTCGATTTGCAATGTGGTTTTGGCGAGCTCCGGGCCACTGAATAACGTTCTATGCTGTCAAGTGGGTTGGCCGGAGATCTTAACCCCACACGTCTGGGATGCCTGAGCGCCAACGTAGGACCGAAAATTTCACCCATGGACAGGACGGACTCCGTACTATCTCGAAGCAAAACATGTATAGAGTCCTACTCTTAACCCCACTCTGCCTTGTGGTTAGTATCGTCTTAGGGAAGGCTCACCTTATATAATATAAAGTCTGCGCTTCCCGTAGGAATTCAGGTGAGGAGCACGTAGGCGAGAGATGTGTGGGTAAGGCAGTGATGAGCAATCAGCAAGAGAATTATAATAATATATCAATATGTAGAGGCAGGCAAGAGGAAGAAAGAGTCAGGCTCGAGATACCCACTGGTAATTGAAGCCAGGGACGAGGCGGCGATTATCCTAAGGAAGCTTAGGAGAGAAAGAAGAGATGAGGGTTGTCAAAGAGTAAAGTAGGAGAGAGGAAGTAGAAGAGGTGAGGTGAGATACGGTGGTGGAGGAAGAGAAGAGAGAAGAGGGGGGTCGGGGAGTAAAGACAGGAGAGAGGACGTATTTTTTTTCGCTCAGACCCTTCGCCACAAGACCCTCTGCTCTCCTTATTAGGATTATTAGCTTCTTTGTTTATATTCACTGTGATATAACTTCTAAATAGCTATAATAATACTCTTTATATAATATCTAGATAAAATACTAATATTTCTTAAAGTCTATAATGCTTACGGTGAGAATGACGACGAATCGACGATAGGTAAGTTTATCAAATCTGGTTGCCCGTAACGACTAATCTGGATAGATCCAAACGGCTAAGAGAGCGCGACTGGGTTAAATTTATCCTCCTAGTGTTGGTTGCTGGGTTATGTAGTTAGTTCCCTTCTGGAGATACATAATGGCCACACACTTCTCCTCGCTCATTCCTGACCCGCGCGTCTAGCGGAGCCCCTGAAAGTACTCTCGTTTCCTAGAGCATCAGGACATTGTCCTTGTTGCGAAATACAGTAATTTTTGATATATCTGCAGATGCTTGATTGCACAAGTGGACCCACAGAGCTGCAGTATCCAGTCTCATTGGCCCACAGGGGACTTAGCTTCGTGTGATGTTACTTTTGACTTGACCTCAGCCTTACTTTTTCCACCAGAATACAGATATCAACCGTATCCTGAAAGATAGACTCTCAAAATGCCGCGATACGTAAGTTCTCACCCATCTCGGATGAACCTCACTCACCATGCGCAGACAATTGTCATCCGTTACGATAGCCTCGAGGCATACCAGCAACACGGAGCTCAAATCGAGCAAATGTACGTCTATGTCCCACGTTTCTTCTACCAATCTGACAGGCCCATAGAACCAAAGACCGGTTTGCCGAGAAGGGAGCCACAGAACATACCTTGTTCATCTCAACCCGGAGTCTGCCTCCGATACATACTACCTCGTATGGCCCCCGATGTACCAGCTATGAATGGGAGGTACTGACAGCGATAGGTTCGTCGCACCGGATACAGTGTCTATTGAAGATCTCAAGCAGGTCGAGTTCCCGGACGGCGTGCAGTTTGACATCCACGAAGAAGCATGAATTCCATAATTACCACCTACAACCACTATGTACTTAGCATCTACTCCGAGAGTACAGACCCAAATCTATTTGAAACACAGAATCTCCCCATGAAGCAAACCAAACCACCCCGTCTCCTCCTCCACAAACTGCTCCCACCCCTTCGCAATCCTCTCCAACTCATCAGCTGTAACAAGCCCCTCCTCCGTACCCATCTTCGTGAACCCGGACGACCGGGCTCGTCCAGCCATAGACCCGCCCCAGTACTCTCGCTCCTGCGGTGAACTAAAGCACCACGAACCCGCGCTCTTCTGGATCCGCGCACGGTCAAATCCCGCCTCCTCCGCCCAGACATGGATATACCGGCCGGGATGGGGATTCCCGCCCTTCGCTCGGGCAGCACGGCTCGTCACCTCCAGCCATGCCGCGATGCCCGCATTCTCCGGGTACCAGGTGCAGCTAGCTGACTCCCGAGCAGCGACGATCCCGTTCGGTTTCGCCACGCGCTTCATCTCACGGAGCGCTTTTACGGGGTCGGCGATGTGCTGCAGGACTTGGTGCACGTGCACGATGTCAAAGGTGTCGTTTTCGTATGGCAGAGAGTGGATGTCGGCGACTTGGAAGTCGATGTTGGAGAGCTGCTGCGAGGCTGCCAGGGCGCGCGCCTGCTCCAGTGGCTCGGGCGTGTACTCCACCCCGGTGACATGGCCTTGCGGTACCCGGGTCGCGAAGTCGACGGTGATGCTTCCCGGGCCGCAGCCGATGTCTAATATTTTCATGTCTGGCTTGATGTGTGGGAGGATGTAGGCGGCAGAGTTGGACAGAGTGCGCCAGCTGTGGGTTTGGATCACGGAGCTGGAGTGGTCGGTTGTGTAGGTGCCCATGTTGTTGGCTATGCGTAGTGCTACTTGGGTAATTGAAGCTTGTGGAGTTGATTTGTAGTAGATTACTTTTGTAGAATTGTGTTGTTGGATTGCTGGGTAGGTGGGAGGACTAAGCTCTATATACCTCCCGCGATGGGCCGAGGGGAATGACACTGCTCGGAATTCCGATCACATACCTCCGCCACCTTCAAAAATATTGTTTCTCCATCCCCTAACTCCGGACTGTGTCTCGACAAAAGATCAAGACATCTCTCTACTACACAGCGATCATTACATCCCCAAAAATCATAACAAATAAAAGCACATGAGCATGGAACTCCGGTCCTTAAATCTCGTCTAATAGATTACGTCATTCTTGGCCTCGCAACAAAACCACCGACCAGTCTCGGAGTTCCGAACATCACCAACATTCCAGACCATGAAACCCCGCCAACGCAGACTTCAACCGCCGCCACGCAAGAAGGCTTGCAATAACTGCACCAAAGCAAAGGTGCGTTGTGATTTGGAGAAGCCTACTTGTTCTCGCTGCAGGGCATCCGGCCGGACGTGCGAATACCTGCATCCTACTCACGCAGAGAGCCCACCGTTGCGGGCCTCGCGGGAACAAAGCCATGCAGCGTCAAGTGAAGGGGGAGCCTCGGAACGGAATATACACCTATTGTCTACGCCTGGCGTAGATGTGGGGATCACCATGCCGGGACTGCCCTTATCATACGGTAGTCCGAGTGTTGGCTGGTCTCCGCGGCCTTTGCAAATCTCTGGCAGTCGGGGTCGTGTTCAGGAGCAGAATCCCGAATTGAATCTGCGGGCTATACAGCTGGTTCCGGGGTCTAATGCTGAAGACATCCGCGACCGTTGGCTGAGACCGTATATTTTGCCGCCGGTGGGGTGGACTGAAGTCCCGAAAGTGTACCATCCCTTCACGTTGCAATATATATCGCTAGTCTTAGGAGCGTATCCTCGGCGCATGCTGAAAGACGGGGATGTTCCACCTATTGTCCATCATGCGCAAGTTCACTCAGCGCATATTCCCCGCAGTCTTGCGAACTGTTACACTCTCGTTCGCATGTACGAGCAAGCGGTGCCTGGAAGCGAGGCCATGGCAGTGGCCATGGTCGAAAAGGAGATGGAGCGACTGGCCGATGAGGTATTTCTACTGCCAACATTTTAGACCAAGCCTGCTGATTGTCAGGATGCTATAGGACCCTTCCCAGGATGATTGTGATCTTCTTGCCGTATTTCAGGCATATCTGATATACTCCATCATGCTGTACTTTTCACCCATACATGGCACTTCATCAGTCAACGACAAGACAATGATCACGCTCATGGACCTCGCCTTCCGCACCGCAAAGAACGGCCTGTTCTGCAAAGCGGAAGCTACTAACACGCGCCCGACTTGGGAATCTTGGATCGTGGCCGCTACGAAACGACGCGCCATCTTCACCATGTACATCTTCTCGAGCGTGTACAATGCCGATAGAAACCTCCCGAATTTCATTGCAGATGAGCTGAGGGAGCTATATGTGCCGGGACGCAAGGTCCTCTGGGAGGCGCGTGATCGCGAAACGTGGGAGAAAGAGTACGATCGGCAGTTGATAGAATGGGACGATGGGATGTTACAAATCTCAGAGTTGTGGAAATCGGATGAGACTGGATCGCCAGAACGTCGAAGGCGCATCAAACGGTGGGTCGGGACTGTGGATGAGTTTGGTATGATGATCTTTGCAGTGTGTTCTCATACTCATGGCTGTTAGCCACTGTCATTTGTCCGTGTCCGTTGCCTTGAATCAAGAAGGATATGTAATTTTGGGCCATATTCAGGCGATGAACTGACTCGCATGCCGCATATGTGATCAGCATAGTCGGGACCAGATGGATCGTGGATCGCCCGATAGTTGCACCGCAAGCCACAAATTATTGGGGACTAAGTTGGACTCCACTGCACTAGTTTGTCAGGAGCTGAGAATAATGGACTCCATATTCGGGTATTGAGAAAGGAAGTTGTGAATTTTACCAACACCGTCCTTGCCCTTGTTATGCAGGCTAAGCTCACCACTGCATGAGCAAATCCTCCATAATCACGACAGTACCTTCCGTCCACATATATACCTTTACATACCATCATGCATGGGCTATCTTCCTACTGCTTGTTTCTATTATTGTATCCCTTCCTGGCCTCGGCCACAATTTTGGAGAATGGACAGACCAGATTGAACCCCTATCCGGGACAAGCACCAAAGATCACCATCGATAACCAGTCGTGGCGAGATTATAGCCCTGATGATGCACCGGAGGTTGCGTACAAAGGACGATGGGACACTAACCATGTTTCTTGTAAGTCGTCGCTTACATTCCGTCACCGCTTATACGCTAATATGAGTTCCAGGGTGGTCGTATGTTGACTGTCGTCTCTGAATGGATGTTTTACTGAACTATGTCCAGCATCCCTGGGATCAAGTTAGGGTTTACCGGGAATAATGTGGGTGGTCATATCTTCCAGACTAGGTCGGTCCTAACGTGTTCAGCTCGCTATCAACTTCGGGACACAGACATCAGAGAACGTGCTCGTTGCCTACAGGTATAGCCACTGGAGCCATCGTACGGACAATAGTACTGAACAAGCAGAATCGGTGGTCTCGACTGGGAGTTCTCCAATGTTACGGCCAATGCAACGTATCAGTTTGTCGGACCATGGACGTCGGCCCTCAACACGACGCAGAAGACAGACGCTAAAGCATTTGAAATACGCGGTATGGAAATCCTCACGAACATTTCACCGAGCTCATGCTAATATCTTCCAGTCACAAACTGGCTCTATGGATAAGTACCCCTTCCCTCGCAACGAGACCCGACTCACAACCCACACAGTGCAGATAGGCGGTGTCTTCGTGGACAAAGATGCGCAATTAGCGAGGCCCGCGGAGTTCAACAAGACAGTCGAGATTATTGGCGATTCGTGTGTCTCTAAGTCTTTTTCACTGCTCCTTAGCTTACTAGCAACAGGTTGTCAGCCGGCCAGTATGCCACATACGAAGGGCTTGCTTCCTGGGCGTTCAATTTCGCCGCGGGACTCGGCAATGTCGAATACTCAATCACAGTCAGTGGTCGTCTACACTTTACAAATAACATACTGACCGTCAGGCCTATCCGGGTATCTGCCTAGTGGACCAGAAATGCTATGGAGGCACTGCGCGTGGCATGACACACCAATGGCTCCAAATCCCAGACGCGGGAACCCGCGCGAATGCAACCTACGGCAATCATTCCATGCCATGGGATCCAACTGCGCGACGGGCGGCAGACTTGGTTGTGATCAATCTTGGTACGAACGACCGTCGCGACCCAAACAATATTCCCGGCGACGAGTTCTATAACGCATACGTAGAGCTCGTCGACCAAGTGCACCGGGTTTGGCCTGCGGCGCAGATCATCCTCATGGTATGTCCATAGATCCCCGACACAATCGACCAGATAGTGACGAAGCTAGGGGCTCTGGGGTGAATTCGAGGCGACCGGGAACACCTATGTCCAAAACCCGCTTTATGTCTCGGAGATCCAACGCGTATATCAGCACTTCGAGAGCCAAGGGTTCGTGCACTACTTTGACACCAAGGGTATCCTGCAACACAACGATATCGCCCCGCGAGACCATCCCACGGACGTGGGACACTTGAAGATCGCCAGTCATCTCCTGCAGTGGGTGAAGATCAAGCTGGGCTGGGAGTTGGGAGCGACGGGGCCGGAGGTGCAACACGATACCCTCTACTGGACCAACGAGGAGGCATATAAATAGGCAGCGACGAATAAACGAAAGAAGATTATGCGATTGATATTCCTAACACTATCAAATGTTTACGAAGTAATGTAGGATGCCGACTTTCATGCTGACACATGGCGCTTATAGACACACAACAGGCGTATCAGGGCCTGTAGGTATTGTCTCAACATGCTTATTGACATTCCTTTGCTTTGGGTACTTAGAGGCATACAGCTTTCACGACACTCGAACATGATGATTGGCATGAACGGACTTGTCGTCGCTGGGGTGAAGTACCCTGGACCTTGGTCGAGTGGCTCAAGGGAGCAGGAAATAAACTATCTAAAACATTTAAAAAAGGTCAGTTTGTATGAAAAAGGACAGTATCTTGTCCATATGGGCATGGCATCTGCTTGCATCAAAGCAGATGTGGCCATGGCCAGATGGTGCGGAGGAAAGAAGAAAGGGAGAAAAGTGCAAGGCCAAGTTGCGAATTTAAAGGGCGGAATCACTGTGGGGACTAACCGAATCGAGCTAGCGAAATAAGCCAAGCCTAATGTCACGTGCATCGATCGACATCAACATCCCCTTTCAGAATCTAGAGGAACCCTTGCTGTTTCCTGCGAGAATTCATGCCGCCAATCTCGCTCCGTCAACCACACGCGCATATCGGGCGCAGGTTGCAGAAAAATACATGTTGCCTGCCACGCACGCAACCAGCGCTCGAGCACGCACCAATTGTGATGCAGAACTCTTCGCAACCAGACGCTCGTACTCCTCATGCATGCGTCGCTCTACATCCCAGATAATGTTCCGTAGTATGGCCTTCGCAGACGGGGCCAACACACCCATCAGATCCTGCACGACCCGAACGGCATTGAACAGTTTCACCCCGTTCATTTCTGCAGCCGCTTCTTTCTCAAATGAGTACAGATCGTTGGTGAGGAGGACGTGCCTTGCACAGAGAGAACGCAGGCCGTCGAGGACGTCCACCTCCTTCTGTGGTATTTGAGGCCCGCAGGCGAATTCCGCTGTGCGGAAAATGAGGCTGCGAGGTGGGGTTAGCTCTATGCGGAAAAAAGTATTCAAGCACGTACTCGGCTCCAACATCCTCAACTCGATAGACCATGTAGTCCGTGAGTGACGAGAAATTAATGGGGTAGGTCTTTCCGTCCAGGGCGCCCCATGATATCATGCCATCCAGCACGCGTTGCCCAAGAACAGGATCTTCCGAAAGAAGTTCTTCAGAGAGCATGTGGTAACCTTGATATGATGTCGGCGAGATATCTTTTGCTCTGGGGATCGCAGCGTCGTGCTGCAGAACTGTTAGAATCGCATTAGGAGAGCAATGGTAAGCTATGCGCAGCGTACATTTCCCGTATCAACCGCATCTGCCGGCCTTGATTTAGTGAGAAGACTTGACGAAGAAGACGCTCAACGTACCATCGTGCATAAAAATAAGAACATAAGCTTTAGCGAGTATCTTCATCCGCGTCACACACCCCATCGGGGCGACATGCACGGCAAACGAAATGGCGGTATCAACCACCTGATCAATGAACTGACTATCCCTAGATCGATCAGGCTGGCTTGCAAGGATGAGCTGCAGAAAACCTTTAGCAGCGTTCTCGGCCTCGACCCAGTATTTAGATTCCAACACAGTGGGCAAGGAGGTCGGCCATGGCACGCCCAAGGCGTCTGGTGAGATGGCGTGAACCTGTTGGAACCCAGGTATCGTGGGCACACTGTTTGGCAGGAGGAAGGGGAAGTAACCTGATTGAGGCGTAATTTCGGTGCTTTTGGCTGGGTCAAAGGCATAGCAGATCCGCCTCGGCGCGAATTCTGCTGCATTGTTATGATTTGGTATGGAGTGGCCGCAGAGGCCACGTGTTCGTGATATTCTATGATGATTTTGATGGACGGAACTCGAGGACGAATATCCAAGGGAATTGCACTGTTTGATGCATCGCGATCTGGTCAACAGACCGCGGACGATAGTTGCAGACATGCTTGGAAGTTGGAGGTGATAGGAGCGGAAGGGAGCGTGCTAATCAAGACCTGCCGCGGGGCGGAGCGGAGCTTATCTTAATTACTCTGGACTATGGAAATGACTTCCTTACTACATCAAAATTATCAGGTGAGTTTCGGGCCTCTGGCCCCTCTCTACTTTCAATCACAGATTTATACCACCAAATTCGATCCGCAAACTCTCCCGCGCGGTTGGTATGCGGGTACGGCCGTCCTTTGGGGACAGCAGCACCGAGAAACCGACATAAAGGCTCCCATCCCTGACGCGAGTCAAAAATCAACAGTTGACCCGGCGGTACGATCTCCTGAACGCGCACGATATGCTCTTGGAACTGTCGCAGCATGGCCTCCTTATCTGTATATTCCTTCAACACGCCATCCTTCACGATCGCGCGCGACATTTCCCGCGCCTTGAGCAGGCGAAGCGGCCAGTTGACGCCCTCCTTGAGTGAGCGCTGGTAGATCGTCATACCCACGGAGTCGTACCAGGCGTTGGGGTCACGGGTGGTTAGGATGACTTTTGCGTCTGCGTATTTCTGGAATAAATCCTCCCAGAAGGCCATGCTGGGGCAGTCAACCGCTGCGTCGTAGTTTCGATAGACTTCGTCCCGATCTGGAGGGGATTTGGTTGTGTACGCCCGGGTGAATATGCCCGGGTCTTGGGACTCATCTAGGAAGATCTTGTCCATGTGATGACAGTTGTATCTGCAGATGTTAGTGTGCAATGCGCTGCGGGAGAGTCTGCAGGGCCTGGGGTGTAGAATGATGTAAATACCCGAGGGTCTCCAACGCTTCACATAGACTGAGCGTGCCTGTTCGCGGGTATCCCGCCCCGATTATTTTTAGAGGCGCCATTGATAGTGGAGATGTGCAATTTTAATCGTGAGGGTCGTCGTATTATGCGGCACTTTCTTAAGGAAAGGTCTGGCTGGATTATCTATCACAGTCCACACTTCGTGTCCACCGAACACGAACGCCTCCTTGCAGACAAATCTAAATTCGTGTAACTAACCTCAGGACACGTCACGTATACCTGCCTACCCAGTACCTAGTTAACCAGTACATACTGGGTTTCTTTGGGCTGGTGGCTCTCAACGAGACGCCACAGACTCGGGCTTCTGGTGGGTTATAATTAAACATCCTGGGACCGGCAAGGTCACTGCCGTGGAGATGGATTGTGTGAGGGAAAGCAGAAGGATTTTGGTCCGGTTGGTATACAGATATTCCTGGGGTTCATTAGCCTGTCCTACATCAGACAATCGTACTTATTAGCTGACATCAACGAGTTTCATTCTCATGCATAATATTTGTCATTATATATAATCATCATCAGTATCCACTACGCCTTCAGCAGCAACTTGCCGGTGCTCTTTCTGCCCTCGAGATCGATGTGCGCCTGAGCAACCTGCTCCAAAGGATAGACCTTGTGAATCTTGACCTTGAGTTGGCCAGACTTGAGAAGAGTGAACAACTCGTTGACGTAGTACTCGAACTCTTCCCGAGTCTCGATGTATCCGAACAGGGTCGGGCGGGCGACCTTAACGCACTTGGGTGAGAGTTTGCTATTTCAGTTAGCTACAGTCCCATAGTAAGCACAACGAGGTGGAGGTCAACTTACTTGAGAGGAAGGGGAGGAACAGGGCCACTGGCATTTCCAAACCAGACAATCGTTCCCTTTCTCTTAACCGCCTCCAAGCTGCCTTCCCAGGTATCCTTCCCCACGGAGTCGTAGACAACATCCACGCCCCGACCGCCCGTGATCTCCTTCACCTTCGAGACCCAGTCCTTGCCCTCCTCGCTGCGGTAGTCGATGACGTGGTCGGCCCCCAGGCTCTTGACCAGCGCGACCTTCTCAGGACCGCCCGCCGTCCCGATCACCTTCGCGCCCATAGACTTGAGAATCTGGGTCATCAGGAAGCCGGCACCGCCAGCCGCCGCGTGAAGCAGAACCCAGTCGCCCTTCTGGACGGGGTAGGTCTCCTTGGCGAAGGAGAGGACGGTCAACCCGCTGAGGAACGAGGCCATGACGTCCTCGTCGGAGATGCCCTCGGGGATCTTGACCGTCTTGGCCGCAGGAACGGCCGTGTACTCAGCGTAGCCGCCAGTGCTGAGCCAGGCGACGCGGTCGCCGACCTGAAAGTTGTATGGGTTGGGGCCGGGGCCCAGGGCGACGACGGTACCGGCGGCTTCGCGGCCCAGCACCTCGGGCTTCTGGGAGGGGTAGAGACCGGTGCGGAAGTAGGTGTCGATGTAGTTAATACCGCAGATGTTGTTCTTGACCAGCAGCTGGCCCTCCTTGGGGTTGGGCACAGGGTAGTCGGTCTTGAACTCGAGAACCTCGGGGCCGCCGAGCGCCTCGACGATGACGGCCTTCATGGACGTGGGGACGGACATGGTGCGCGATTGATGGGAGAGAGTGGCAATGGGAATGGCCGGACGAATTTGCGCGCGAATAGCGGAGAGACGAGTGATAGGCGTCGTGATAGTCTGGACGGAAGAAAGGGAGCGGAGGAGGGGTAAGCGGGATGCGAAAAAGCGGGAGGGAGACATGCGACGCAGTGGCGGAGGGGGAGGTTTATATAGAGCACCACAGGGTGGGTTCAGGTCAATGATGGGATGGAGGGTAGAGAAATACTCCGTTCGGGTCTGGATACAGCTCTTCTGGTCAATTTTGGATTTGTCATCGTGTTGACGACAATTTGAACTTGTCCATCTGCTTCTCCCCGCACTTCCGGCCGAACTGTATACAAAGTGCACAACAATTGCCGTCGTTCCTCAACCACAGCCTCAATGACCGCCGGATATCTTCCGGAGACTGTAGTCGGTGTCCAACACTATTCCCGTCAAAGTGTTCTGAACAATTCTTGAATGTCGGCATCGCTCCTTTGATGTCCGTCGGGATGACGCCATCGGATGTCTTCCGAGTCCGTCGGATATCAGCTCTTATCCCCGATGGCCCGATTTAGTAGCCAGTGCCGACTTTAACCTTGCTTGAGATTGCTGTAGTGACTGTTCAGATGTATATGACATGTATGCTTGTCATTCACCGACATCCTTGGACGGAGGGCTATCTGCGTTATCCTACGAGTCATTCAAGGTCTAAAAACAAATACATCTACGAGAGAATTCCCTTGAAACGTGTCAATTCTCTCGCGACTCAGTCTTCATCGTGAATCATGAGGTATATGGCTCGGGAGCATGAGGGAAGGTACCCTACTGTCTAGTAAAACGTCACTTCTGTCGGGACTCCTCTACAACTCATCACCAGATAACTCATTGAATTCAAACTCTTCCAGATCAAATTCATTAACGGCTTGTGTAATATCTTGATTGGACAGATACCTAATTCAAATATGGAGGGAATAGAGAGGATCTTACTCCCGAGTAGACTGCGTTTGTACGCAAACACAATTCCTAGACTCTCACAATATCGTCATTACTTTCACCTCTTCTATCTCTCCTCTATCGTCTTTCGCCAGTCATCTCTCACTCATCATGTCCTCGGAACCATCTCACGATCCTCCCGAGATGGAGAATGACCAAGAGTCACACTCTATCCCCGTTAACAATGTCGACCTCCCCAAGAAGAAGCCCAAGAAAAAGAAAAAGCCCAAGAGCCAACGGGGCATCGTACGTTCAATCTGATGTCCTCGCAATACACTATCTCACTGCAAATAGGGAAAGCCAACCGGATTCGAGGAATACTATGTCGACGCTCCTATGACCCCAGATGAGTATCATGAAGAGCTCTCTCTGTACGACCCTGAGCGTCCCATCATCCAGTAAGCACGTCAAAGCCCTTACATTACCTGACAACACCTAGACTCAGCCTCACTGACTCTACAGTCGCCTCGAAGACGCCATCTTACGGTACCAGCAAAAGCGTCGCATCGAATCCAACCGGTTGGCCATATTCCACAGGTACCTCGCCTACGGCGGCGTAGACATCGGTCCCAGAATGTTTGGCGGCGTGGACCAACATGACCTCAAGAACATGGACAGCGAGCAGATCCTGTTTGCCAGAGCTCAAGCGAGCATCAAATACGACTACTCCAAGCTTGCCATTGACTTCGACGCAGTCGTGCGAGGCTTCCTGACCTCTCACTTTCCCTACTATTTTAGCCCCGAAAGCCAGGCCATGGTGGAGCTCGCCACCGTCACGATTTGCAACTTCCTATCCTACCTCCTCTATCACAACGTGTGTCCTGAATACAAGGAGAACATCGACGAGGCAAGGAGGTCCTGCGACGTCGCCGGTCGCGAGCTATGGAAGAACCAACAGTTCACAGCCCAAGGTCCGGGCGAATTCAACACTGCGTGCTCCACCTTGTTCGGGGGCTTCCTGTACAACATGTACGTCGACAACCGATCGTGGAAGAACAAGCGAGAGGCCCACGAGTGGATGAGCAACGATGTTGCGCGCAAGGTCGTCAAGTTTGCCCTAGCAGGCGCGGGAACGCAGGAACAGGCGCTGCGTTTTCAGCAATTGGCAAACGAAGACAACATCTGTGCCACCAGGATTGAGGACATTCATGGCTTTGAGATCACCGCCGTTTGTCCTCCGGATGACGCAGTGTGTGCATTTTACCGGGAGTATGCCCCTGACCTAAACCCCGTCGGGAAACTGTTCGCAAGGGCCTTCTACGATCCGGGAAAGCCTGCCTATGACTTGTCGCCGGAAGAGCGACTGCAGCTGGAGCATAGAGAGGGATCGAACCTGGACTTTGAGTTCTTCGTCGAAGGCCACCTTCTGGAACACTGCTACCCCGGGATGAAGGTGATTACTCCGGTGTGGGCGCTGAACTCGGGGCTTTACTTCTTCGAGGATATCCACACCGCCTACAGCTCACTTTACACGGTTCTGTCGAACGATCTCCTGCTGGGATGGCAAATGCCGAAGGAAGTCGGTGGGCATGACGTGAAAGATGATGATTCTGAGGTTGACGAGGGAAAGGCTTGAGAAGGGAGAGTTAGCGTGACACGAATCCTATGTTCATAATTTCTGAAGATCAATCCAATATGCTCATAGAAATGCTGAAATATTTCTGAGATGAATGGCGTTGGTGCCGGCGGGAGCATCTGAATAATTCGGGTGCGCGGGCTCCTCCCTATCAATCAATAATAATCAATCAGCCCGCAATTTATTCTTCTCTTCGCGCAACCCCGACTGAAACCCCCTGAGTTCTCTTGACACCCACCTGTCTCTCCTTTTTCTGTCTCATTGTCTTTCTGATTAGATTCTTCATTTACTGTCTTTCCTTTTTCCGTCTTTCCCCCGTTCTGTCAGCGTTCCTGTTCATTCTTCCATCCCTCTTCCTAGCGATTCTCCCACCCGGTGACTCATGGAATGCAGCTCTAGCTGGCCCCAGTCTATTCTGTGATCGTTCGAATTTACCGTCAGATACAAGATGCCATCCTCTTCGCGATCTGAAAGTGCCAAGACGCCCAAGCTCGACAGCGACAGCTTCGTGGCGTTCGACCATGCCGCCGCCGGACAGTACGTTCCCTCCCGATACCTACACATCCTAGACGAACAACTCGGCACATACTAACCTCTCTAGTGATGGCGTGCGCTGCACCCTATCCGGCTCCTTTATCGCAAAGCCCTGCACGCCCGAGGAGGTCGCCTTCTACGAATCCAGCGCCCTCCACCCAGCCTTCCGTGATTTCATGCCCACCTACATCGGCACCCTGACCTCCGGCGACCAGCAGCAATCACTCGCCGCCGTCGCCGAACAAACCGGCGCCATCATTCTTCCCGGCTCCGAAGACTCGTCCACCTCCGACACCCCCGTCCCGACTGCGACGCCACAACCCGCCGCGGCCGAAGCGGACTCCGCCCCAGCAAACGCAGAGACCGCCTGGGTGCCGTCGAACGGGAAGAAGCTCGAGACGGGCTTGTCGATTGTGCTGGAGAACGTGGCGTGCGGGTTCAAGCGGCCGAACGTGCTGGATGTGAAGCTCGGCGCGCGGCTGTGGGCGGACGATGCGCCGCTGACGAAGCGCGCCAAGCTTGACGCCGTGTCCAAGGAGACGACCAGCTCGACGCTGGGCTTCCGCATCGCCGGTATGAAGGTCTGGACCGGCGTGAATGGCGAGACGGATGAGGGGAGTAAGACCGACCCGTACGCGACAAAGTACGAGGGCAACGAGGGCGCGCGTGGCGAGGTCGTCGAGAAAGACGGCTACCTGCGCTACGATAAGTGGTATGGACGGTCGTTTCATGCGGAGAACGTCAGAGACGGCTTTGAGACCTTCCTTGCGGGCGCGAAGGCTGGCCCTGCGGACCGCTCGAAGATGGTGGCGCGCCGGTTCGCCGACGCCTTGCGCAAGGTGCAGCAGGTCCTGGAGTCGGAGGAAAGTCGCATGTACTCGTCAAGTGTCTTGATTGTGTATGAGGGTGACCCTGAGGCCATGGAGCTCGCGCTCGAGGAGGAAAAGAAGGTCAAGGAGAATCCGCCGGAAGAAGACGACGATGAGGAGGAAGATTTTGACCTGCAGCTCCAGCCGGATGGCTCTTTCCAGGTTGTTGACCTCCCGGCTGGCCAGGGCGGTGCGTCGCAGCAAGCTATCAATATCAGTATCGACCCCGAGACGGCGCCGCAGCTGGCAGACCTGGAGGATGAAGAGGAGGAAGACACTCCAAAGGTGCACGACCTGCGGCTGATTGACTTTGCGCACGCAAGCTGGACCCCTGGGCAAGGCCCAGATGAAAACACGCTCACGGGCATCCGGAGCCTGGTAAAGTTGTTCGATGAACTGGCAGAGTGATTGTATCATTATCTTGTTATCTTGTACTAGCATTTGCATCTGGCCGCAGGCGGCTCTGGATATAGCGAGCATGGTCGCTTGTACGTTACATGAATGCAAGCCATTCCAACAGTAGATGTCCTTAAATCATGCAAGTCATCAATAGTCTGAAAGAATATCTAGTCTTCTTGTGAGAACATTTGGTACATAATTATGGTCAACGCCATGGTGGTTATATCGCTGACTAAGCGCAACTTCTCCGAACATTTTGTATCCAGATCCGCAGCGCATCGCAACAGCAACGAACAACACCCACAATGTTTCCTACCCGCGCCCTGCTGGGGCGATCCGTTTGGAAAGGTGAGGTCCAGGTCCCAGAGGAAGCCAACCCCTCGTACGAGATGGAAAACTAACCTCACCCGCTCCGCAGGCCCGAACATTGTCCCGTACGTGCCATCTCGATCTTCCCATTGCAATCATCCCCAGTCCCTCGGAAGACGATAGATAGCCTCACACGATACTATCGACATATAACTAATATGTTTCAATCGACTGCAGCCTCCCTCTTCCCCGCAAGCTCCCCCCTCCGCCGAATACCCCCCCGATCAAGACGCAGAAGCGCAGCGCAACCATCCTCCCCAACTTCGTCGGACTGCGGTTCTCTGTCCACAACGGGAAGAATTATCAGGATGTGCTGATTACGGAGGAGATGGTTGGACGGAAGCTCGGGGAATACGTTCCGTACGTTGCTGTCGGCCTGATCTATGTCGTTGACTATGGTGGTGCATTGCTAACGGATTGCCTCGTCAGGACCCGCAAGAGATTCACGTACAAGCAGTCGAAGAACAAATGATCGCGGTGTCGATGCATCGATCGGGGTGGTGTGCTGTTTTGTCTATACCTCGCATGGGGAGGACTCTGCCCGGAATCGGGGGCCGCAAGCGCTCAGTCAGCTTGGCTTCTGGTAGTTGCAGAGTTGTGTGTTTCTTGCTGGCGTTGTTTTCTCTTGTATATCTATCTACGCATGTGTAAAATTAGCTATCTGGAGTCTGGATGTCAAAATCATTCCATCATTCATACGATCTATCCCGTCTATACGGGCCAACAACCATAGTATCAAAACCGCAGAAACACGACATAATGTCAAGAGAACAAAGTCTGATTGATCCCTCCCAAACGCCAGTGAAACCCTATACGTAGTAATTTTGAACCCCAATGCAGGATATCGTGCTCAACCCAGTATTTACGCCAGAAGCATCCCAATGAACCAACCTCCGCAATCTCCTTCACAATTATCATAGAAACTTCCATCTCTCACCGGTAGAACTCTCCCCGCTTCACGCTGACCCCATACTCGGACACCGCCATGCCGAGATCCTCCATCGTGAGCACCGTGCGTCCCTGTCCGGTACCGCCAGATCCACCACCACCGAATCCCGGCCGCTGGATGCCCAGGTGCGTGCCGGCCTTGCCCTTCCCGGCATCGCCAGCGCCGCCAGCTGCACCGGCCGCGCCGCCGCCCGCCGCCCCTCCAGGCACGCCCAGGCCGGACGCGGCGTTGAGACTGCCCATAGGGTTACTGGCGGAGGAGCTGTTGGAGGCGCGGATGCGCGCGTACTGGTACGAGTCGGCGGCGATGTCGGCGATGAACTTTTGCGTGGCGAGGGCGAGGAGCCGCGCCAGGTGCGGCGGCGTCTGGTTGGGGCCGTTGCCTGGGGGTGGGAGGCCGGCGAGCGTGAGGTAGTGCGCCGTTACAGCGTCGGGGATCTGTTCTTTGATTAGTATCGTGACGATAGAGGTGCGTATTGGGGCAAAGTGAGGGTGGGGGGGAAGGTTGAGCTGAGGTGACGGTGATGGGTAGATATGGAACTGGAGACGTACAATCGGCGCATATTCATCCATCTTCCCCAGAAACTCGCGCAGACTGGTCTCTTTCTTGGACGGCGCGGCCGCCGCCGCGATAGCGTCGACAGAGGTTGCGACTGGGGCGACGTCGTCGGAGTCGGGGTTGTTGGCTTTGGCCATGTTGGGGTCGGCGTCGCCGTTCATTTCGATGTCTTGGTCAATGGACGGATCCAGGACCGTGGGGTCGGCTGTGTCGGGCTCTTGTTTGAGGGCGACAGGCGCGTCGGATGCAGGGGTTTGGTTGCTTGTCGTCGGGGCTGGGGGATCTGATGATTGCCCCGTCGCCGATGGGGGTTGCGACGATGGGGGTGGCACAGGAGGTTGTGATGACGACGAATCGGCCATGGTGTGAGGGAGGTGGGCAGACAACGAATTAATCAAACAATAGATATCGATTGGACTGAGAGAGTGTCACCAAGCAAACACAGGGCGATTAATCCGCCTATTGGACACCACGGAGAGAATGACGAGGGATCTGGTGCCTTTTTCAGCGGTCTTGGGCGTTGCAAGTACCTAATCACGAGCGATGAAGGCGGACTTTCTTCCCCGGCTGCGGCCCGATGATTCAGCAATCCTCCTACAGTCCTACAACACAACCAGTACTCTGCAACGGCACCTACTACTACTACTACTACTGACAGTCAAGAGAACAATGTACAATCAATACCGCTAGACAGCTATAAATCACTATGTACTGATACAAATACTTTCGGCTCTGTTCGCAACATCCTTCTACCCCATTCCAAGGCAACTCCACAATCAAGTCATGTCAGAACTCGAGACTTGAGAATAACAAAGCACAAACACGACATTCTGTCAGTATGATACACTACTGTCCCATGTGCATGCTCGGGTCCTGGTGGTGCTGGTGGGGGTGTTGATGTTGATGTTGATGCTGGTGTTGCCCGAACTGGTCACCATGCACCTCCTGCCCCAGCGTCTGCATTAGATTTTGCTCCGCAGTCTGGTCAAACGCCGCATGGCTCGCTGGATCAGGGGGGAGGCTCGGCGACGCAGACATCGCCTCATGTCCCATCGGCACTGGTTGAGGGTGCGCTCCCGCTAGGGCCATCATCCCCTTGATACCTTCCACGTGAGCTTTGTCCTCTTCACCCTGCTTCTTCTGGCGTTCGCGTGCCTCGCGCTTTGCCGCCTGAGCGGGTGCTCGAGTCTTCAGCTCGCCGGTGACAAACTTGAGATAGTAGGGAACTTCGATTCCACTTTTAAGGAAGAAGAGCTTGAGGTTGCGCGCCTTGTCCTTCAGTTGTACTTGGTTCCGGTCCTTCAGGGCTTCGCTGATGGTGCCGCCGGGGCCAAACATAGCAAGAATCTGACTCCAGTGAGGGCCCTTGACCCGGTCCAGCCCTGCCATTAGCGCATTCTCTTCTTCCGTGGTCCAGGGTCGACGCTGACTGGGCAGACCCGACTTGCGACTGCTGGGAGAGGACTTTGCTGATGCAGCCATGCGAGCACGTTCGTAGAGCACCTGGGTGGGCTGCGACTGGGAGTAATGCGGTATTCCCGGCATATACCCGTGGTTCGCCGCAGCAGAGTTAGGCCTTCCGGGGATAGATACTGGCGGGGAATGGCTGTATTGCTGGAAATTCGCTTGCATGGGACTTTGCTGGAAGGTGAGTGGAGTAGGCTGGGGTTGGTATCCCGCCGGTGGAGTAGGACTGGGCTGGTACGGTGGTTGCGCATGGTTCTGCTGGGGCGGAAGCTGACTAGGTGGTTGAGCAGGAGAATATCCATGAAGCACTTGGCTTTGCTGAAGTCCATGCTGTGGCATTTGTTGAGGTTGCGGTTGATGTTGCTGATGCTGTTGCATTGGTTGGTGGTGTTGCGGGGGCGGTTGTGTATGCTGGGCTTGTTGTGGCGGCTGTGGTTGTTGCTGCTGCTGCTGTTGAGATTGCTGCTGCTGCTGTTGTTGTTGCTGTTGCTGCGAACGTCTCAGGCCATGACCCTGCAACGCAATCTGTGCTGCACGAGCTGCACGTGCAACGAGGTCTCCGTGCATGTTTCTATCAACAGGGACTTCAGGAGTCTGCGATGTAACCGGAAACTGTCCTTGGAGCGGCGCACTAGAGGTTTCCTGGGTATCTCCACTTGACGAAGATGGTTGGCGACCTTTTGTCACAGTTTTCTTGGTCTGCTGCAGGGTTAGCATTAACCGGTCCTAATACGAAGCAATAGAATGTATCCCACCTGTTGATTATTGATCATGTCAAAGTTCTTGGTGATATAGGAGCTGAGATCCCGAAGGAAGTCCTCCCAGTGGTACTTATCCGGCAAGGCCTTCATAGCTTCCTCGTTATTGATATCACTCAGGAGAATATCACGACGTGATCCAGCACGCTTCACGAAATCGCTCTCACTCGGAGCAAGCTGACGGGTTCCTGGGCGCCGATCCAGTAGTTGTTGTTCGAGGTCGTCGGGGAACAAATCATACAGCAACTCGGTCCTCGACCGTTCAGTGTTGTTCATGGAGGCAATGAACGCTTGGGTCTTAAGCTCAAGGAAAAGAGCACCCTGAATCTTCAGCAGCCGACCGCCTTCGGGAACAAAAACGTCCAGAAAGTTATCGTTCAGCTCGGAAAAGCCGATTTCTTGGGTGCCGAAGATGCTCGACACGAACGAGGCGAGATTGGCCTTGCGGATGATGTCGATTTGCGCAGGTTCTGTGAGCTCAAGCTCGGTCGCAGAAAGGAACGATTTTTTAGTCGAATAGACCCGCCTCGTGTGGTCAAACAGGGAGCGCATTGTCGCATACGCCTGACCGTTCTCCGAATCCGGCTCCGACACGAAGGACGTAATATCTTGGTAGGTTGACTTGGCAAGGAGCGATAGAATTTGGGTCGACTAGAGCGCATGTTAGAAGAGAAGCCATTGGAAAGAATTATGATGGGCTCACAAGGTTATCAAGGATCGGAAGACTCTGGATTTTCAAGTGCGAATTGGCTTTAACGAAGATCATGCCCTTAGGAGCGGGCTGACTGGTCGTCGTATCTGCGGCCTGTTGCTGGCCAATTGCACACTGTTCCTCAACCCTCTCGGCATGGTTCATGATGCTTGAGATGACGGACGCCATTTCTGGATCGATGTCTTGAGTTTCTTCGGTTGTCGTGGTGGTCTCGGCTGAGGTCTCGATCGGATTTTTGAGGTCATTCTGATGTTCAACCGTGTCCATCACACCGGATCCCAGCGCGGAGGCCAGCTCCTCCTCGATCTGATCTCCAGCGGCCGGTTCTCCAAGACCTGGTTGCTGGGGAGGAGCTGGGAGATCTTGGGATTCCGGGTCGAGGCGACGCTTCTTCGAGGGAGGAGAGACGGAATTATCATTATCCTCCTCAAGAGGATGAGACATTTTCGGGGAAGCTAGCATGAGGTCCGATCAGCAAATGAACGATTGGTTATTAGAACAATCGGGGACTAGAGTGAGAACGCAAGTTTCAAGCAGCGACGATGCCGTAGACCGGGACCGTGAGGAAAAAGATCTTGACACGGGGCGACTCGATGGGAAACTCACCATTGCCTTCTACCTTGGGTTTGGGAGACGTAGGCAGCTGTAAAGGCTCCTGGCCGTCGGCGGCCGGGCCAGCATCTTGCGGGTTTACCATCAGGATGTAGATGATAACTTTTCCTAGAGTAGAAATGAGGGCTTAGGGGTAGGGCGCAGGTGTAGGGCTTGCGATGAGATGAGCCGGGTGGACTGAAGGCGAGTTGTTGCCAGATCCAATTGCGCCGCACCCTCGGTCTATTGCCACGTCATTTGGGCATTCTGACCAATAAACCTCCATTAAGGACGTGCGCTTAATGCTTGGTGGTGTGGAAATGTACAATTTTTCCAACTCCTTTACATAAGCAATCCCGCCCATCATCTATTCCTCATTGGGAAAGGTGCCTGAGTCCATCTCCATCTGCCTACACTTTCTGCTCCCTGTAGATATACTTCAACACTTCCTCTCCCGTGTCGATTTGCTTCAGCATACATGTACGAACGGCTTTGGGCTTTACCTCCCTCTCTGTCAGAGACCTTAATTATCGTACCCTACCTGCTGTTACCTTGGCTGGAATGTTACCCAGTCTAGACGTCATAGACCACAGCCTCTATATCACATCAACACACCCTCATATGGTTCTTGCAACAGACCGATCTATTACTTCCTCAAATTGACAACTAAGTTTATATATGTTCCTGGTCAATGCTACTCAGCGGTGGTACCATCCGATTCCAGACATCAGGCGCCGCTTCAAGGAATCCAGGCACAGAGCTAAGCGCATAAGTCTCGTTGAGCGGAGGCGCTCGACTACCGCTATATGGCCATACTGGATGCCAGCGGAAGACGTTGAGATGCCTTCCAATCCAATTGGCTGCTGCTTCGAGTACCACATAGGATTGCTACTCCCATCAACCTTCATGCTCTCAGGGGCTCGAATGCTCTGGCGGACACAATGTGATATGCATGTCGTCACCTCTTGATGAGCCCAGCTATACCTATGGTACCGGAATCGACACTTGGTACTAACTTTTCCACGATGATACCCCTGTCTTACGAAGGCTAGGTAGGTTACTCTTGCCTGTAACCCTACTGGCTGGGTCCACCGTCCCTTTTGCATTTTACTTATCTCATGCCCCTCGCTCACCTCCGCATATGCTCCCTGTCATTCTTCTTCTTCTGCTTCTCCATAGTTATAGGATTTCGGAAGACAATAAAAAAAAAATCAGGATTATTCCATTCTCCTCAGACCGCAATGCTGGTCCCACACCCATACTTGGTTGCTCTCGCAGCAACATTGCATACGTCTATCGTCTCGGGTCAAGAGATAAAGGAGCAAGTTTGGAGTGTATTTGCCTACACTCTCTATGGAGATACGGTTCCATCCTCGGTCTCTCGGCCTCGAACATTGACTCCCTACGGGTCCAATCAGCTGTACCAGGCCGGCTCTGCCTTTCGGAATCGATATGTAGCCATACACGAAGACGGCAGCGGCCCCAGCACGAGAATTGAGAGTCTCTCGCCGTACATGCTGGATCCGGAGGAGATTGAGATCTTCTCCACCACAGACGCCTCGGTTGTTGCGTCCGCCCAAGCGTTCTTGCAGGGACTCTATCCGCCACTCAATGAGACATATGGAGCGACTTATTACGATCCGTCCTTTGAGCTCGCCAACGGGTCTCTGACTACAGCTCCCTTCAATGGATATCAATATCCGCAGATTCTTACCCACGGATCATCCGACTATCAATCGATTGTGGTCGATGGTCACAGCTCATGCCTAATGCACCGGGTCGCCGATGATGAATACCAGGTCACCCAAGAGTTTGAGCAAATGAAGGAGGAGACACAGGCATTCTACCAGAGTATATACGACCAAGTTCTGTCCGGCATAATGAACCGCTCGGAAGCGACCTATGCCAATGCCTACTATATCTCCGAGTTTCTGGAGTATCAGTCCGTCCACAACGATTCGTTGCTCCAACAACTCAATCAGGGGGAAATTGAATCGGCACGATACTTTGCTGACCACTACGTCTTTGCCACGAACGGTAACACATCTACGTCTGGTGTTGGAAGCCCGGATGTTCGCACCGTGGCCGGCAAAACTCTCGCCGCAAGCATCGTGAACGTCTTCGGGACCAATATCGACGCTCGCGGAACCACCGGAAAAATGACATTGATGTTCGGTAGTCATGAGCCCATTGTAGCCCTTACCTCTCTCATGGGCCTGGCATCACCTGAGCATGCGAGCTTCTACTCCCGTCCCGCCCACGGGGCGTCCATTGTGCTGGAACTCTACAGCCTCGAGAGCGATGCCTATCCAACATACCCCGACCCGTCTCAGCTGTATGTTCGCTTCGCTCTGCGGAATGGAACGGCGTCCCCGGACTCCCCAGAGTTCCAGACCTATCCCCTTTTCGGGCTGAGTCCTAGCAATATTGGAATATCGTACTCCGAATTCGAGTCGGAGATGAAGCAGATTGCCTTGAACTCGACCGAGGAGTGGTGTCGTCTGTGCGACACGGATATCGCATTCTGTTCGGCATTCTCGGACAAGACCCATAAGGATCACCGGGGCTCAGAGCACAAAGGAATGGCTCCGGCCGTTGCTGGTGTCATTGGAGCAGTGGTCACCCTGGTCACGGTGGGCGTGATTGCTGTGGTTGGCTTCCTGTTGTGTGGTGTGCGGATGGGACGGCTTCGCAAGCGGAGTCTCGGGGGATTCAAAGGGAACAGCAAGATGGCCAGCGATACCGACGTCGCTTTCCAGGATCCCACCTGGAACGATGCAAAGGAGGCCGGTACCAACGAAGGAGAAGCTGGAGCGCGTGGTCATGAGCGCCATGGAAGCTGGGAAATGCGAGGCGGCGCTACTCTCACCCCACGCGGTCTGGACGAGAATGCGCGATCTCCTTTTGACAATGAGATGGACGACTGGCGGATACACACCCTTCAGCAGCCTGTGCAGGCCCGTGAGCATGTCTGATTGTATTTTTTGACGTTCAAACCGGCTAGTATTGTTGAGGTAGTTGGCCTACTACTAAAACATGTACGTCAGTGAGACTTGCACAAGCAAGAGAAAGCCCCATTGAGTCCCAAGTTGCTGGGAGCCTGTATAGTAAGCTCGAGGTGACGGGAGCAGGTACTTGCCTTCACTGTGATGTCGCTCTCACAAAGCTCCTTCCATGTGATCGAGGAGTTCGGGGCCTTCCTGTTGTCTTCTTTCCCAAATCACAGTGACCACACACGCTCACTCTCCAACATCTTCCCTCTGCTCCTATTAACACATCCCTCCCATCTTCTCCTCTGTAAGCACTCAATTCTCTCCCGGTTCCGGCACCGGTTTCGGCTTTCTCGACATGCCCAAGTATGATATCTCGACCCTTCTGGCCTTGCGCCATCAAGCCCACTTTGATGTCGGCAGGTTGAGTGTACAAGCGCTGAACAGTGGGTGTTTTGTATACGCTTATTGACCTAGGCATAAGTACATAACTGATATTTTCATCCTTCAGACAATCTGCTTCGCCAACACAGGCCTCCGATGCGCACCTTGGTTGAAGAGCCCGTCAATCGAAGAAAACCGTCCAGTTTCTCTCACCAAAGTGAGGATATACTCGCTGGTGGCTTACAGCCTTTGCGTCCGCCAAGTGACCCTCCCAATTCGACCCTCGCACAAACGAACGCTGGGTTTGCTCGGTTCCTGAAAGAGCACACGTCTCCTAGGCATCAGCGTGTCACGGCTGGTGGCCGGATCGTCCCAATGGAGCCACAGACCCCGGTGCCCAAATTCAGATTAGCAATCCGGAAACGAACCGGCGGCGATTACTACGACGGTGATGATCTAAGAGCCGTGACTCGTGATGATGGCCCGGACGGTAAGTTTGAGAGCGAAGATACGCAGACAGTGGAAGGCGGCCCTGGGCCAGCTGATCCCACACCCTCTCGATCAGCCCATCTGCTTCCGGATCTTGCGAGGTCATCCTTCATGCAAGGATCGGGAACCTATACAGACATGTTTGGTATGCCTGGCTTGCTTCCACCAGCCGCAACCAACACCGGAGCGTTTCTCCGACTGCGTGCGGTTCCTTTCCCCTGCAACACTAGTCAGCTTCCATTCAATGCGGAGAGCCAAGCCTTATCACTACCACCGGACTTCTCAGCATATGGTGCGGGAGTAGACGCAGGGTCTTGCTTCCCAGCTTGTTATCCGCCTACGCCTGCTCAGAACTTCAATACTGTTGGTCAAACGCGCATTCTACAGCCGACCTCTGTTCCTAGGTTCTCCGAAGGTCAGGCTTCCGGTAGCATATCAGCAGGCTCGGCCTCGAGCTGTAGTCAGTTCTCATCTGGTTTCGATACTCGTGCTTGTTTCGTACCTCAGTGGCAATGGCAAGCCAGCGGTCCACTGCCAGCATTCAATCAGCCTCACGTTTACCCAGCTGCTTACAGAGAGCATCCTTATCAGAGTCGTCTGGAAGAGGTCCGAGGACAATATGAAGATTTATCCGCTCAATTAAGCCGGATTGATAGACACATGGCCCTCAACGCCTGGGAAATTGACGGGCAGTCAAAAACGTTGCTGGTTGAGCAGCGAAAAAGCTTAGTAAGGGAGTTGGATGCATTGCGGCTCTATATTGAGCAGCTAGAGCAAAGCCTTGATGCGACAAAATGGAGCATTGGTGACTCGACGGCTTCAGCAACAGTGGGCACGCCTACTTCGACGGGCAATCCCTACAGACATCTCCTGGGACCCCAAACGCCAGGGCCAAACCCCATTTACGGGATGCAGCCCATGCCTCCACCTTCTTTTCCTAACACTTTCTCAGAATTCTTTCCTGCGACTGACTCGACCTGGGGGACATTTCCCGTGCAGAATGTAGACAACCCGGCATACTACGGGAGCAATGCCCAAGGGGGGACGCCTGCGGCAGACCAGTGCAATCAAAGACCTCGGCCGCAGCGAAGCCTCATGGTGGACATTCCACACGACCCAGTCGACACTGACCTACAAACATCAACAGGTGAAGAGGACACCAACAGCGCAGACCCTGAGGACAACCGATGGGCAACGCCAGTCCAGTCTTCTCCCCTGGAGCTTCAACAGATATATCATCGAATTGAGGAAGCCAACAAACGAGGCGAAAAGCTTGATGGACTGCTCAAAGAGCTGTCTGCCGCCACTAGTGAACTTTTGAGGCGAAGGCTCGAGGTATCTAAGAGAGCACCTCAAGCGATATCAGGTCAAGGCACCATGTTTCACCCGTCAATGATGGCTGTAGGCACCACTAGAGGAGCAACCGATAACGTCAAGTCGAATCTACACCTGATGAGACACGGAAGGAGACCCTGGGCTTCAGAATTCTACCCACGAGAACATCGTAAGACGCATGACCGTATGTCCGGGGGAGATACTGAGGCCGAAGGAAATATGTCTTCCTCGTGCGTGTCCACGACCGATTCATGGGCCACACTCCGTGAGACCGAGTAAGTCTTGTGTCTTTGGCTCCCATATGTCGCTAACCGCAACAACGACAATAGTATCTACCGCCCTGGAAGGGAATCTTTGCAGAGTGGAAGCAAAGGGACCAATGATTCTAGATCATGGGAAAGGTAGAACCCCTGGGCAAGACTTCAGGCTCTGGACTAATTGTTCATCGATCAGACCGCGCGTAACGAGCTTTGCATCGATCACGTCTATCAAGTCACCAAGATTGCAGCTTACGTCTACAGCTAGTTGGCAAGGGCCGTTAGTGGACAATTCCCCCCGTAGACCAAGTGTCCATCGTCCAGTTTCTGACGGCACCAAGGGCTCAGATGGAGACGGCTCGAAACCAGTATACTCATTATTCTTACCGCAGCCTTTTCAAAAAGGCCATAACCATGTGTCTCAGAAGACGCCGGCGCTAGCTGTGTCGCAAAGAGTCAATGCACACGCATGCCTCGACTCCAAGACCGTCGCACATGGCGTCTTTCAATCTTCGAAGAAACCACAAGGAAAGCGATTGTGGTACAGGCCATGAGGGTGAGGTCGCTGCTAGGGGGAGAGGATCATGACAGAGTCTTTGCTCGATGTTACTGTTGGAAGTATGGAGATAGGGAGATCAGAGCTGGGAGTTGATGTTGAGAGTGTTTGTTTCATGATGTTCCCCTGTTTGATAGGAGATGAGTGACTGGCCCCATGCGTCAGGACTTATTTTGTACCTTCGTTGACGCCATTCTTCTTGTCGGGAGTTTATCACTATGGGTCGGCGATCCGCAGAGGGATATAGTTAGGTAATTGGGGACATGGAGTTGTATTTCATGTATCAAGGTCTTTAATTTCTCAATAAGTATTTACTGTTGGCCATGTGTTTTCACAAGACATCGAGGGAATGTTCCCGGTGATTTTTAAAGAGTATGAGCACAGTGGATGTCTAAAGGTTGACCGGGAGGATATATATAGTGCCAAGGAGGTCCGACTCAATGCCGCGCGTAAATATCTCGGCATGCTGTAAGTATGTCTTATCATTCACAATGCTATTGCGGATTATATTTAAGCCTACGAGTGTCTTGTCCCTGTCTATATAGGCCGTTCGATAAGATTTAGTTCCTGTTCTGGAAGCAAAGGCTATTTGCCCCGTTAGTAATCGCTCCCTGTCACTATCCATGGATGATCACTAGTTTTCCCCCACCATCAACCTAAACCATGGAGGTGAATCGCCACCCCAGAAACAGAGACTTCGACACGAACTTGGATAAGGGTCCACTTGGAGAACGTGGCGGTCCTATTGATAGAGAAATTCGTCTTCATCCTAATAATATCCTAGTCAAAGAACCCCTTGCGATGAAACGTGAGAACATTCTTTTCTGTGGTTGTGGTGGTGACAGGGCCGCGTTTGGCAGAGTGACTAAGCCCATTGACGGTTGACAATTGATTGATTGCTGGATTGATTGATTGGAATTCCCTCCACGTCTTTCTCCACTGCTCCGTCTTCCTCTCTCTTCCTCTCGCTCTCCGAGACTCTCCCGTCTTCTGATCCTCCAGGCTCCCTCATCTCCAACACTATCTTGGTTTCCCCCCCTTCCACCATCTGACCTCTATGGGGCCTCTCATTTGACCCTTTCTCTCTTTTTGAACCGTCCCATCGCCTTTCGTTCCCTCTTTCTCTTCCCCCCCATCCCCTAGCCTCAGTGAAGTGGCCTCTTCCCTCCCCACCGTTTCGGACCCCTTCCTTGCAGCCTACAAATCCTCCTTCCGATCTCCCGCTCGTTCCTTCGTTCCCAACCTCAACTCGCCGTCTTGCTCGTGGGTAAATTATCCGCCTGCTCCCCTCGCCGGGATGACCCAGCTCTTCGCCTCTAGCCCGTCCTCTGTGACGAATGAGAAACGTGGGAACTTCCCCGGTCTCTCCAAGAAGCATCCCAACGAGTCCAGCCATTTCCCCACGAAGATCAAGAACTTCTTCCGCATCAACAGTTCCGGCAGCAACTCCTCTCATGCCTCCTCGCATAACACCCCCTCGGTCGAATCCAAGTCCACCTTCAGACAATCCCGATTTCTTCCTACCATCGGTCGCAATCGATCTACCACCGTCGCTAGCGAGGGCAACCCCCTCGATGAAGGCGTCTCCCCCACCGCTACTGCAAACCCCTATTTCGTCCATCAAGGCCAGCCGGCCTTACAACATCGCAACGATGGCTCCGTCCCTTCGTCGCCCCCAGACACCCCCGAACTCCAGGTTGATGGCGTCTCGGCGACGGAACAGGCCACCACCGCCAACAAGGAGGAGCTAGCCCGGAAACTGCGTCGAGTCGCGTCTGCGCCCAATGCCCAGGGTCTGTTCGCCCGCGGTCAGTCTGATGAGCGGCCGCAGACCGCCGACCTGGGCAAAGAGCCCTTGGTCGAACAGTCCAGTGCCGTGGAATCCCAGGTCAGTCTCGTCAGCGAGAACGATGCCACCGGCCTCGCTGTCCCCAAGCCAGGCCCGGATGGCAAACTGCCCAGTCCTGGTCAAATTCGGAATTCGGTCGCTTTCCGGAGAACGTACAGCTCCAACTCGATTAAGATTCGCAATGTGGAGGTCGGGCCCAGCAGCTTTGATAAGATCAAACTGATCGGCAAGGGTGATGTGGGAAAGGTCTACCTCGTCCGGGAGAAGAAGTCTAGTCGCTTGTATGCTATGAAGGGTATGTTGCGGTCGGATAGATTGTCAAGTCTTGATGCTAATTGTCGCAGTCTTGAGTAAGAAGGAGATGATCAAGCGAAACAAGATCAAGAGAGCCTTGGCCGAACAGGAGATCCTTGCCACCAGCAACCACCCGTTCATCGTCACCCTCTACCATTCTTTCCAGTCCGAAGATTATCTCTACCTTTGCATGGAATACTGCAGCGGGGGAGAATTCTTCCGTGCCCTCCAGACGCGCCCGGGGAAGTGCATCTCCGAAGACGCGGCTCGCTTCTATGCTGCTGAGGTCACGGCGGCTCTGGAGTATCTCCACCTGATGGGATTCATTTACCGTGACCTGAAGCCGGAGAACATCCTTCTGCACCAGTCGGGCCATATCATGCTGTCGGACTTTGACCTTTCCAAGCAGTCTGGACCGGGCGGTGCCCCTACAATGATCCCCGCACGAAGCGGAAACTCTACCACCTCCCTCCCCACCATTGACACCAAGTCCTGCATCGCCGATTTTCGGACCAACTCCTTCGTGGGCACGGAGGAGTACATCGCTCCGGAGGTGATCAAAGGCTGTGGTCATACTAGCGCGGTCGACTGGTGGACGCTGGGTATCTTGATCTACGAGATGCTCTACGGAACCACCCCATTCAAGGGCAAGAACCGCAATGCGACATTCGGGAATATTCTTCGCGATGAGGTCCAATTTCCCGAGCACGCAGGGGCGCAGCAAATTTCCAAGTAAGTTTTTCGATTCTGGGCGTCTGCGCTATGATCGCTAACGATGGCTGTAGCATTTGCAAGTCATTAATACGCAAGCTGCTGATCAAAGACGAATTGAAGCGTCTTGGGGCCCGAGCTGGCGCCTCAGACGTGAAAACCCATCCTTTCTTCCGCCAGACGCAATGGGCTCTCATCCGCCATATGAAGCCACCTATGATTCCCCATCAAAGCCGCGGCACCGATACCCTTAATTTTCGCAACGTGAAAGAGAGCGCAAGCGTCGACATTGGAGGGACAAATACCGCCAAGTTGAAGGGTGTCCCATTGAATTCGGGTCTCACCACGCCGAACGGCGAGGTCAGTGATCCATTCGAGGAATTCAACAGCGTCACCCTCCATCACGACGGGGATATGTGATCACCCCTTGGGACATTCAGCGCTTCTTCTATGACATGACATCGCTCCGTTATGCGATTTTCTGACGATGCATGAGAGCTTTGTATCTTGCAGCTTTTTCACGGCGTACGGTGCCTAGAGCTTTGACGACTACTCTTTTTCACCCTCAGCGGGCGGCTGTTGATTTATGCGCATTGTTTTTTGCCGTATATGGGATACTTTTCGGTTCTGTGCTCTTTTCATTGACTTTTGGGAGCGGTATAAATTGTGCTTTTCTCGTCTCATCCACACGTTCGTGTCACCATCATTGCAGAGTACGGCGTTACGATTTCGGTTCTACAGCAGACAGTTCTTGATATTACGTGTCCGATTCGCGTGCAACAAAATGATTCGAAGCTTGCGTTGGCTTGGAGGTTTTACGTTTTGTTTCTGGATATAGGCCCGGAGCCTTAGAGCAATGGCGAGATCACATTTTGACTCGTAAATATATCTGTGTAATTGTAACGTTGCAGCGTAGTATCTGGTTCTCAATTGTGTAATTACCTAGTTGAGTCAAAGCTGAACTCTAGAATATGGGCGGATGGATACACCGACCCAAACAACGCGAACATCTTTCAACCCAACCACAACCACCACCACCAAACAACTCGTCCATTCCTGTTCTCCAGACTCCATACACCTCTCACACCTATGACCGTCGAAAACCCTCCATCTCAAACTGCATAGACACATACACTCATGGATCACGACCCCACGACGCCCCCTCCCGCCCGGGAATCCTCCTCCGAGAACCCCCTCCTCCGCGCGTCCAACCCGCTCGTCTCCGACCTCGAACAAGAAGTCCTCGACGAATACTCCCGGCTCCTCGGGAACGTGAACAAGGTAGACACTCCATCTACGCGATTACCCGGCGTCTATCGTCCTCCGGTCCAGCTGTCCCAGCCAACCAGTGTCAAAAACTCCTTCGAGACCAAGACCCAGACAGGCTAACCTCCGTTTGTCTCATTAGTTGTCGCAGAAATTGGCGGATCTCTCGGGCGATCCCTCGTCGCTGACACTGGATGGATTGCGGGTGCTCGAGCGCAAGACGGCGACCGTGTGTACGCTGCTGAAAGCGAGTGTGTACAGTATTGTGTTGCAGCAGCAGATCTTTAATGAGAGCGAGGAGCAGCAACAACACCAGCAGCAGGACCAGGAACAGCAGGAGGGAATGGGGTATCCGGATCAGGGATTGATGGATGAAGGGGATGTGAGTTTTACTGGGCGGTTTGCGTGAAGATTTTCGCTGCTTATATGGTGTTTATGTTGTCTACGTCGTATTGGATGGATATACCCTTGTTTTTTGTCATTGTTTCATATGGGAAGTAAATCAACCTGAATACAAATACATGTCAGAGTACACTAAACAACCAAAACCAGAATTATATACACCGCCATAACGCAAAGAAATCCAGACATGAGACCCTTCCCATGCCACAGGCCATACTCGTACAGTCTATTCTATGCGTGAGAGCACTGTCCAGGGTCTGGATCATGCTTCGCTCCATGCGACAACCCGAGATAATCACCAGATTGCATTCCAGCTAACAAAGCCTGGCGTACGATTCGTGGGTATTTAGGCGCGGCCAGAGTAGTACACCTTGCGCACATCGACGAGCTTCTTGCCACGGGCACGGGCGATGTCCTCCGGGTTCCGCTGGCTCATCAGCGCCTCGTAGGCGGCTTTCACCGTGTTCATGGGGTTCCGGGAGCGGTTCACCCGCGCAGCGAGGTCGTGGATGCCCGCTGCGCGGCACATCTCGAAGATCAGATGCTGGCAACGCAGTCCAAAGCCTAAGCAGTCAGTATGTTTTCGGGGCCTCTAAACTTAATGCACACATACCTGGGGGACGGGTCATCAACTGCAGCTCGACGGCGCCAACCTTGCCCTGGACATCGCCGAAGATAGTGCGGTTCTCGTACCGCGGGATGGGCTGCATGCTGCGAATGGCACGGTACTTGGACTGTGTCACGGCGTCGGCGGATTCCTCAGACTTGGCCTCGCCAATACCCAAGAGACCATTTCCGTTGCCGGCGATTGACAGACAGTACATCCGACGAACCTTACCCAGACGGGTCTGGTTGACGACCGAGTGGGAGACGAGCGTCTTCGTCTTCAGCGACCGGATCTCGTCCGTCGTGTACCCCGTCGACTGAAGCAGCCGCTTCAGCGCATCAGTCATCTCCTCCGACTCGCGGGCCTTGGGATCCTCGTCCGCGAACACCTTGGGTGGCGGTCCGTTCGAGGTGAGCGTCTCACCGGGGGCGAACAGATCGGGCACCAGCGCGCTGTGCGGGTTGAGTTCGTTCTCCTCCTTGCCCACAGTGACACGGGTCTCCTCGAGGAAGCGCACCCAGTCACCGGCGTTCGCGTTCTCCGGCATCTCGGCGAAGAATCGGGCAAAGTCGTCGACAAAGTCCTCTTCGGACTTCAGGGTGGCATGGTAGTCGGAATTGGACTTGGGCGCCTTGACGTGCTTGTCGACGCCCGGCTCGATTGTCGACAAGTCGTCCAGGTAGTGCAGCTTCATCGGATCCCGACGGATGGCAAACTGCTCTGCCAGGTCCTTGGGGTCGATAGCGGCCTCGCCGGCCTCAATGGCTGCCAGCTGCTCCGGTGTGTATTCCTCCTTCAGGGCGGCCTTCTCTTCCTCCGTGTACGGCTTGAAGTCGTCGGTTTTCATCTCACGCGAGATCTGATCGAGCGTCCGCATGTTTTCGGCCTTGACATTGGGAAATTTCGGTTTCCGGTTCGACAATTGCGCGGGCGAGGCGTGGAATTGGCGTCGAGGCACGCGAGCGCCTGTCGGGGCTGCAGCCCGAGTAAAGCTGCAGAACAGGCATCTGGCCGGCCGGGCGAGACTCATGGTAAGCAGGAGGGGGGGAGCTCTCTGGCCAGCAGAGGCCACGCGAGAGCTGATCGTAGAGGGTGGGAGAGTGAGAGGGGGGAATTGGAGGTGGTGGGAAGTCGACGGCGGAGAAGGTGAACGGGGAGAGTTTGGATGGCAGAAGTTGCAAACGTTCCCAGAAAGGAAAAGCCCGGCGAAATTTCTCAGCCCGCGGCTCGACCAATCCCCGTCCGTCTTTTTGCCCATGGTAATCCATGCTCGTCCACTTTTTTCCCTTCGTTCACTTCTCCTCTGCTCTCTACTCCCTCTGTTGTCGGGTCGATTCACATATATGTTCGCTTTTAGATATCTTCGTCCCGTCTCCTCCAAGATCTGGTTCTCTATTCCACAGCAGACTGCGCGCTTCCGCCTCAATTTGCTCTCTCCGCCGCTGCAGCGCAGCGCGCATTTTCACTCCAGAAACATGCAGAACTCTCCCAAGAAACCCGATCACACGGCGAAGCGACGCAAGAAGTCCAAGGCCGACCGCGCGAAGAACAGCGGATTCGATGAGGTCCTCCAAGCCGATATCGACAAGCTCCTCCGGAAGAATCAACCTGAGAACGAGGTTCGCGCAGACTCGCCCGATGAAACCGATACGCCAGCCTTACCCGAGACCTTCACCGAGATTGAAGTCAAGGTCGCGGAGCTGTCCTCTACTGGAGATGGACTCGCGCTGTCTGAATCAGGCGACCACGTCTACCTCGTTCCGTTCACTGTCCCCGGAGACAAAGTGCTCGTCAAAATCGTGCGGCATTTCCCTCAACTATCGTACAGTCTGACGGACTTCCTCAAAGTCATCGAGCCCGGCCCTCAACGCAACGACGCCGGCATTGGATGCCAGTACTTCGGAAAGTGCTCCGGCTGCCAGCTGCAGATGATGTCCTACGAGGATCAGCTGGCGCACAAGAAGCGCATCGTCGAAAAAGCCTATGCCAACTTCTCCGGCCTCATTCCAGAGCTCATCCCAGCTATTGGAGACACCTTTCCCTCGCCCATGCAATACGGATACCGCACGAAGTTGACGCCGCACTTTGCAGCCCCCGGTGGCAGCAGCAGAGGAAAGAAGAAGGCTCCGGCAGGCCCGATCACCGAGGTGCCGGCTATTGGCTTCACATACAAGAACCGACGGACGGATCTAGACATCGAGGATTGTCCGCTGGGCACAGATATTGTGCGCCGCGGTCTGAAGAGTGAGCGGAAGAAAGTCGCCGAGAACATCCACTCGTACAAGAAGGGCGCCACCCTGCTCATGCGCGAATCCACCCTTCGCACCCACAAGGACGGCGCCGACATTACAATCCCGCAACCAACCCTCCCCGAGAACGAACCAGGCAAGGAGTCCGGCGACGTCATCCGCACCGAGCACGACAAGTATACCGAGGAGAAGCACTGCGTCACCGACTCCAACGCCACCTCCGTCGAGTACATCGACAACTACGTCTTCACCAACAAGGCCGGCGCCTTCTTCCAGAACAACAACTCCATCCTCTCCGGCTTCACCGAGTACATCCGCCAGCACGCCCTGCCAAAGAACAACAAAGACGATCCCAAGCCCATCAAATACCTCCTCGACGCTTACTCCGGCTCCGGCTTGTTCACCATCACCCTCTCGCCGCTCTTCCGCTCCAGTCTGGGCGTCGACGTCGCCGAACAGTCCATCGTGTCGGCCCGCGATAACGCCCGCGCCAACTCCCTGCCCAATACTGGCTTCGCCGCTGCCGATGCTGCCACCTTGTTCAAGGACGTCCCTTATCCCCCCGAGCAGACGCTGTTGGTCATCGACCCGCCCCGCAAGGGCTGCAGCGATGACTTCCTCAGCCAGCTGCTCTCGTTTGGTCCACGTCGCGTTGTCTATGTAAGCTGTAACGTGCACACGCAGGCCCGCGATGTGGCCGTCATGGTGCAGGGCGACGCCCAGAAGAACATCCGGTATGAGATCGAGAGTATTCGCGGGTTCGATTTCTTCCCCCAGACGGGCCACGTGGAGGGCGTTGCCATCCTCAACAAGACAACGTTCCCTCAGGCGTAGTTTTCGCCTTTGGACGGTGACACTCGTTCCATTTATCATCGTTATATCCTAGTTTTGGTTCCCCGGCGGGCGTTGGCGTTCGGGACATAAAATAGAAGTGTGGGGTGCCTATTTGGGAAGATGTTGATTCTCATGCGAATATATACATTCAAGCACTAGGTGAAACACGCCAGGTTTCTTTTTTTGTGGTCAGGTAGCAGAACGTACAAACTCATCGTAATCAAGTCCACCTACTCCGTCTAATCTACCCGAATATACAAGAGACCCGTAGCGGCACTATCCGTCGAGATTCTGAACAGTCATGAAAAGAGAAGTGGAAAAAGGAAATAAGTAGAACACTATAGACAGATAACCAGCTAGTAACAAACAGATGGCCCGATCACTTTCTTCCCTACGAACTGCCGGGTCCACCAAGAAGAGCAAATCTCCGCACAATGCTAGGACCAATCTCATCGTACTCGGCCTTGGTGTGGCAGTAGCTGCGGAACTCGGGCGTCTGACCCAACAAGCTTCCTCCGAACCAGGGACCGTGCCGTTGTCTCTTGTGCGTCACAACTGCCACGTCCAGACCACCACTCCGAGCTCCACCGCTGCGTGCCTCGGAGGCGCGAATCCGGGCGTCCACCAAGTGTCGGATATCACGCTGTAAGCGTCGGCCGAAGTCCTTGTATAGTGTAGATCCTCCGGACAGGACGATGTTCTTGTAGAGACCCCGACGCACGTCGATGGGGGAGGACTGGATGACGCCGTCGACAACGTTGGGCAGGGGAGTCAGGAAGTCGGAGGAGTAGATCTCGGGGTTGAAGAAAATCTCGGGGGCGAGGAACCGTTCGTATCCAACGTCGATGTTCACGGTGCGGCCGTTGGGCGAAGTCACGGTGTGCTTGAGGAAACGATCCGGCTCGCGGTCATAACGGGCGAACTCCTTCACGATGTCGGGACACACGTAGCAATACTCCTCCTTCACCTTCTCCGCGGTCTTCAGGCTGCTATCGGGCTCGCCACGGTCACGGAGCAAGCTCTGTACGAAATATGTGATGTCTCGACCGGCAATGGGTATGCTCTTGATGGAGGAGCCGATGACGTAGCCTTCGGCGACGGGGATGACATGAGTGACACCGTCACCAGAATCGATGACCGTTCCGGTCAGGGAGCGGTCGGTCACTTTGGAGGAAGTCCAGGAGGCAGCGAGGGCCAGCACGGCTTGGACCGCGATGTAGAGACCGGCGCAGTTGAAGGACTCGAACATGATCTCGGCGGTGTTCTCACGGTTCTCGGGAGGGTTCAAGGGCTGGTTTCCCACATGCAGATTAGCACAAGCTGGATAATTCGGCGATAAACGACCAGTGAAAACGTGAGGGACGACGGTTCATCTTACCGGCTCGGTGAGAAGAAAGTAATGGTCTTCGGGCTCGACGCGGAGGTACTTGAAGATCGAGTTCGACCAGAAGCGTTCCATGGAATCCCAGTTCTCAATCTGACCATGACGAATGGGGTAGTTGATGCCATAACCGGGTCCGCTGGCAGCAGCAAGGGCTTCGTCTCCGATGAAGAAATCCAGGTCCTCCGTTCCACGCTTCCCCGACAGGTGCGAGCTCGCCCCACCACCTCCCCCGAGGAACGACGGCTTATTGGCAACAGGAGGCCTTCCAGAGCTTCCCGTGCTTCCGGCGCCAGACTTGGTTGCAATTGCGGTAGGGAAGACGAACGAGGGCGAGTCGTTACCAGCGAAACCTTGTCGCCTGTCAGCCTTAAGGCGTCAAATGAGGGGAGGGGGTAGTAGATGCAGAACGGGCGATTAAAAATTGGACTCACCGAGCTTGGAGTAACCCGTTCCGCTAGAGACAGATTGAGGTGAGCTATATGCACGAAGAATGCGACAAATTTAAGGGGTGGATTGACGCACTTGTCCATGACAACGGCGGGGGTTTGAGAGGCCGCCATGGTGAAGGATGACGGGGGACGACACGGAGACACAAGACACTAATCACTTCCCCTTTACTCCCACGCGGCGATAGACCAGCGACCGGCGGAGTGGTTAATTGAATGGAATAAGGGGAAAAGAAGAGGTTGGAGGGTGGTTTTGCTGGGGAACGTGGGAGTTGGTGGAAGAGGAGGGGAGGAAAGGCAGACAAGTTGATAATGATGGAGATGAGGTACCTCACAGCAGCAGGAGGAATGGCGGGTGGACAAGGTACCTCTTCCCCCGTTACGTAGGCAGAGGGATTGGGGGGTAACTTTGGTATTATTACCAGACCCTCCCGGAGTTTCTGTGGGCAATACGACGATAGTACCAATATGACGATACATAATGTCCATCACGTGGAGGATCCTGACTCAGCCAGATCTATATCGATATCAATCACGCTTCTATACTTGTTAATCTTCTTCTTCTTCTTCCAGCTTTTCGGCTGTCTTCCTCCTTCTCATGTCTTGCTCTCTCTCACTCTCTTCGCGGTGATCTTCTCCCTCTTATCCTGACCCCCGATTGCTCACCCACATCATGTACCCAGGAGGCAACCGCCCCTCTTCAAAAACCTCCAATTGATGGAAAGAACTGCAGTCAAACAAGCGTTTCCCCTGCGCATGAACCACAATCCTTTGTTCTTCTCCCACATGTCCTAATTTCTACCTCTTATCTCTTTTCTCTCTTACACTATCTTTTCCTAAGAATCCTCTCCCCATCTTCTTCTCCTCACTTCTTTCTCTCCTTCTCACCTTCGTCCTAACAAGACCATGCGCCCTCTATCCTACCGCTCACTTTCTACCCTCCTTGGTTAGAGTGGAGAGAGATTTTCTCCTAATATTCATTCTTTTGATTACATCCTTCCCCTCCACTACGTTTCGGGTGGGAGCAGAAGAGCACGACATCTCCACGCACCCAGACCACCAAATCCTATGCCGAAGCCTAAGTCTTCTCTACACGCCTGGAACCTAAGCTCAAAACAATCCCTGTCGGGCTCGCGAATTCTGCTGTTTCAGCTCCTCCCTCTCGCAATCCACTAAATTTTCAGGTCAATAGTCACTATGAGTCGTCAGAAGGGCAACGATATCGCCGCAATTTTTGTCCATGCGGGCGCCGGGTTTCACAGCCATCACAATGAGAAAGCCCATCTCGAGACATGCGAAAAGTAGGTTAGCCGCTCCTTGAATCAACCTCCTGCTACACCTCTTCTGGTTTTAGTTCTGACTCTATCAGCGCCGCCCGAGCCGCCATGGCGCTACTCAAGGCCGGTGCATCCGCAGTTGAAGCAGTTGAGATGGCCATCATAATCCTCGAAGATGCCGAAATAACTAATGCCGGTTATGGGAGCAACATGACCATGGATGGCGCGGTGGAGTGTGACGCTACCATTGTCAATCACCTCGCACGGAGCGGTGCTGTGGGTGCCGTTGCCCGTAAGCCTGTGTCTGTCTGGTGGTCCTACTCCGAAAGCTAATACTTTACTACAGAGGTCAAAAATCCAATCTCACTAGCTCGAGTCATTCTTGATGCTTCGGCCAAACCACTGTCATTGCAAAGAGTCCCCCCAAACTTCCTTGTGGGCCAGGGGGCAACAGACTTCGCGTATGAACATGGGCTAGTGGTGCTCCCTCATGACGGTCTGATTGCACCTGCAGCAAAAGAAAGATGGCGGCGCTGGCGATTTGAGTTGGAAGAAGCTGAGTTCAAAGAGCGTCAACAGGATCCGAGTAAATGTCAAAACGCTCAGTACATGGCGTGTTTCCGTCATCCAACGGGTGCCCATCCTGCTCAACTCATGGCTTCGCCTTTGAGTGCTCAGAATGAATTTTCTGTCGGGTCGCCGCTCGCTCTTCCTACTGATAATCTAGATTCTTCCTCAGATGTGGCGTGCGCTGGCAATCCAAACCCTATTCTCACGTCGCCTCTTCAGTACAATGCAATGTCCACTTTTGTCACGGCTAGGGACGGGGAATGCAGTGATGGCTTCCCTGTCCCAGAACACGCGTCTCCGAATGTTAACGACACAGACGCCTCCGCCATCGCCAGTATGGATTCCGACTTGAGAGCCAATAGCCTTTCGGACACATACCAAAAAAAAGGCCTTGGAGACACCCCGTCTGAGATCGAACTGGACCGAATCAGCGATACTGTCGGCGCAATTGCGATCGATTCCGAAGGGAACATTGCCGCTGGCTCGTCATCAGGCGGCATCGGCATGAAACATCGTGGACGAATTGGACCTGCTGCACTGGTGGGAGTGGGCACCACAGTGATCCCCGTGGATCCCAACGATCCTGAAAAGACCTGCGTAGCTACAGTCACTTCAGGAACCGGTGAACACATTGCGACCACTATGGCGTCCAGTGTATGCTCTACGCGCGTTTACTACTGTCAGAAAAAGTGTGAAGACGGTACATTCGAGGAGGCCACCGAGGATGAAGCGATGAGGACAATGATTGAGTCCGAATTCATGGGTAGGCCAGTTTCTGCTCAATACATATGCTGCACTGGGCTAACTTCATCTAGGTCATCCGGGCGTGAAGGACAGTCATTGTCATGGTGCTATTGGCATCATGTCTGTCAAAAAGACTATTGATGGGGTGGTTCTGTTCTTTGGGCATAACACGGACTCTTTCGTAAGTGCTAGCCCTGATACTAAACTTCAACTACTAACTGCAAATCAGGCGCTTGCCTCTATGGGCATGAAGGACAAAAAGCCAGTCTCTGTGATGTCTCGCAGCAATGGGAACGGCAGCATTGCGCAGGGTGGCCGTGCCTACCGCTACAGGAGGTATGGAGGGTATGCATGACCAACTGTCCTGGCACTCGATCTGACATCAACAGATTCAACCTGCATGGCACTACTTCGTAGACCAGTCATCATAGTGGGTTACCATGTCCTTTGCCTTCATTTCATGCATTTATAGCTCTATGTCACAAGACTCATTCTGTGAACGCCTGATGCTAACCTTGTCCAATCCGCATAGTGATCCAAAATGCCTTGGGCTCCAAGAGGGACCTCCTTTGCAAATTCAAAGCGTAGGGGTCGATTCTGGCCGACAAATTTCTGCATCGCGGAGGGTGACGGTTTCTGGTGTACTTCCCAATTGAGGACTGGGCAACTGTAATATCCAAAGGGTCTCGGTGAGACTCCTGCTGTTATTGTTTGTGAACTTAGGATACCAGCCAATAGACGGATACCCTTGAGATGAGCCTATCCAAAAGGCGAGCAAGTGCACAGCATGGGAGCCGCGGAGGACAAGGACGCTCCAGCGATATGACTATCATAGACCTCATAGTGACCACTCTTCACGGTCCCGGGGTCGGCGTCGGCGTAGGCGTAGCGGTTCCCGAAGGCCCATTGGCACGAGCCTTCTTTTTCTTCTTCTTCCGAGCCACAACCGCCGGCTTCGCACCGTAGTCGCCCATTTCCAGATGCGTCCCGCAAGTCAGACAGTCCCCGTTCTCCGGCGGTTCGCAAAAGATGCTCAGACAGATCGAGCAGACAAAGCCGACATCCACGACCCGCCGATGACAGAAACACGCCGCGCGGAAATCCACATCCACCCGCGTCGGCAAGACAAGGTGTTTGCGCGAGCGCTGGTCCGGCAAAAATGCCATCATCAGATACTGCAGCAGACCCCGCGGCTCCGCCAACGACATAAACACGCCCTTCGTCGCATCGGACGCCTGCTGCAGAAACACGGCGTCCCCGCTCAGCTTGCACACATCAATCGGGATATGCAGCCGCTGACACGCAAAGATCCCATTCATCATGGGGATATACTGGTGCGCCGAGTCGCTCGATCCGCTCACCGACACGATCAGAATCCGCGACTGCAGGCCCTCCGCCCCGGCCCTCCCCGCGCCCCCTGTACCGCTCCCACCGCTACCACCACCTCCTGAGGCACCCGCGCCATCCCCCGCCCCAAGCCCAGCCGTGTCCGCGCCGTGCGCCTCCGACCACGCCAGACTCCGCCGGTTGATGTGGCTCAGCGCAAGTGTCAGCGCGCCCGCCATCATCGTAGACGTCGTGGCTTGCACGTCTGCCCCGCGCGTCGTCTCCATCAGCTCGCGCAGGTGCTGTGTTACCTGCTCCTCCACGATCCGGAACGGCCGGTACTTGTTCACTTGGCTGGGGCCTGCCGGCGCGCTGCCGTTCATGGCAATGTCACCGTCGCGGTCTGTGGCGGCGGAGATGGTAGACTCATGGCGGGTCTCGCGCGGATACAGCCAGGTGGCGGTTTGGCTGTGCGAGGCGACGACGGCGACTTCGTTGGCGTAGTTACAGGCGAGGTGGGCGTTGAGAAATACGAGGATATTGGCGATTGCGGTGGAGAGTGGGAGGGAGGGTTCGAGGACGGCCCAGGCGTGCGGGTTTGTGTCGAGGATGACGGTTAGAAGGGAGGGGGCACGGTCTGGAGTTTGGTTTGTTAGCAGCAGATGGTTGGATGGGTGGGTGGAAGGTGGTGGATGAGCTCACCGTGGGCACTGGTTTCGTAGTGCTCTGTTGCATCGACGGCGTTCATTCTGTGTCCTGTGTGATCCGGAGATAGCGGCCCCGAATGATATGTAGTTGTTGTTGTGACACGAGAGAGAGAGGCTCAAAGTGAGGTCGGACCAGGTCAGAACATCATGAAGCTGGGGGTGGTGGATGCGACAGATCCTTTCTGGAGACGGTGGACACCCCTCTCGGCCCTGTTACAGTCGAAATTGAGAATACTGGGCGTCGAAGTAAAGGTTGTTGCTCCTTCGGAGGGACGATGAGTGAACGTAGTAGAGAGGAATGGTGATGTAGCTGAGCTCCGAATATACTTCCCAACCTGGATTTGATCGCCCGCAGACTATCCCGGCGCACGTGACGGACGCAGCATTTCTTGTACAACCAACTGACAACCTCCAACCTTCAGGATGAGCGCGAAAACATACGAACATAGCTTTTGGTATTATTTGGTCTAATATGTTCAACACCAACTGTATATCTCACTAGTTGTTAAAACTAGCTGCTAAGCTAGCATGTCCTACCCATATACAACCCTACCAACCATCACAATCCCATGCAGCCAGAGCCGCACCATGTTGAACGTGCAACGTCACGTCAAAGAGCACTCTCCGGGCTCAAGTGAAGCTCATTGTCTTTCTGCTCCGCCTGATTGAGCACCGGAATTTGAATCGACTCCTTCAGCGGCCCAGAAGTAGGCTGCGCAAGAGGGCTGGGTTCTGGCGTATCGCCCGGAGTGTCACCCTTCTGGTGTTCTGTGAGACCTTTCCGAATGGCAAGGACTGAGTCCACAATGACGGCATCAATGCCCTCCACGACTTGGCGCTATTAAGACACATTAGATGCTGAATCCTGGGGTACGCACGAGGCCGCTGCTTACCTTGACATTCACCGGGTCATTGTTCATAGTTCCGTACGAGACGCACACCAATCCAGACTCCTTGACCACGCGCACCAGACGGGGACACAGAACTAACGCCTCGGCTTGCGAGACAATTCCAAGCAAATTCCACCGAGACGCAAATCGAATCGCTTCCTGCAGACTGCTGGCGCGAATATCGCCCACGGGGGACGCTCCAGCGTCAGTCAAGAAGAGTACAGGGATAGAGGGCTGCTTGAAAGAGAGTAGCAGACAGATATCCGGGTTGAAGCTAGAAAAGATCATGTTGCGCCCGTGGCCCAGGTCATACACCTTGGCAAGCACGGTGTCCACGAAAGAATTCAGCTCCACGGCGAATGAGTCCATCTCCTCTTCTTCGCTCTCATAGAGCATGGGGTACTCTGGCGATCCCGGTTAGATCGTCATGTAACTGTTCTTTGGGGGGTTTGCAAAAACTCACTCAGCTCAATGTTAAATCCAACGGATTTTGGTAGCTTCTTGAACAGTTCCTCCAGTGTGGCAAACGGTGCCTGGATGTGATTTCCTCGACTGTTGCCCTTGAACCCCTTCTTCTTGAAGTCGCGGGTGTGCTTAATCCTCTCGTTCAACTCCGCAGGGTCGTACTCGGAGCCGCCCACAGACATCGACCGCGGACGAGGAGCAACATTGCCATTTTGACCGTTAAGTTGCGCTTTCATCGCTGGGGATGGAGGCGGGCGACCCGGCCCGTTATCGCTCAGCTGGAGAAATTGCTCCAACGTCAGGGTGTGTACAGGAGCGTCGATCCCCGTTTCACTGACAAGGAAGTCATGATAGATCACTGGGACATGGTCCTTCGTGAGCTGGACATCGAACTCCACATACGAAGCACCAAGATTAGCAGCGGCGATGAAGGACTGCACGGTATTCTCGCCGAGCTGCAATGACTTCCGGCTCGCCATGTTTTTGCCCAGGCCACGATGTCCAATCACCATTGTGGAACTCATACTCTTGTAATATGTCTGGTCGCCAGTGATGGACATATTGGGGTGCTTGAAGGGGGTGATTATCAAAAAATTGAAGGTCAAGGTACCGATAACCTCCAGGGTGTTCGCGGCCATGATGGGAATGGTAGAGTCTCCCTTCAAGTTGATTCGGTGAGAGCCAATCGTTGGCTTGACGCTTGAAAGCAATGCAACGCCTCTTCCGACAACTTGGTCCTTCGAACCAGAGTAAGTCGGCACAAGATCGAACAAAAGTCGCACCTTGGTGGGATCCGCAGCATGGAAGACGATCGGCTCGGTCGAGATATTGTCTTGGACTGGGAGATCAATGATCTCAGGCTCACCGTGAGCTCCGGATGCTGTCACAACAATTGATAGAGCAGTGTCCAGCTGGGTAGAATGCGCATTCTCCAGCGGGATCCTATCGAGATCCACCGCTTGCATCGGCTTTCTAGGGTCCATAGTTCCCAGGCTCACGAGGATCATGGCCTCATCGGTGAGATACCGGTGTCCAAATGACTTAATAGGCTCAGAATTCCGGAGGCTAGAACTCCCGGAAGTTGCTGTGCCGGTGGACTTCCTTTCCATGAAAGAAGGCTGGGACGGGGGCGAGGATGGAGTGGAGGAAACGGTGGAAACGGGTGCCAGGGGATCTGCTTCGGGCATTTCAGGCTCGGGGACGACCTCACCAATGCGACGAGCGATATCAAGATGGCCTCTCAGCGATGCGTGTTCCTTTGCGGTCCACCCGGACGAATCAAGCCTCTCTGCATCCGCTCCCGCCTCAAGCAACAACTCCACGACGCTGAGAGAGCCGTCGACGCAGGCGATAAATAGAGGAGTCCAGGAGTACGTATGCTCGGTGAGCTCTGTGTCGGCTTTCTGCTCCTCGTTGCCTTCCAGCAAGATCTTGGCGCACATGTGGTGACCGAAGCGAGCGGCTACATGCAAAGCGGTTTCGCCCTGTTCATCTTGGTAGTTGATGTCGACTCCGGCGTTGACCAGAAGGCGAACAATATCAACAAAGTTGGCCTTGGTGGCTAAGGCGAGAACGGCACTCGACTTGGACACCTGCTTGCGGATTTTTGATTTATCTTGGCTCGGACCTTGCCAATTCTCCGCGTCCAGAAGAGCTCGGGTCGTTAGCGGATGGCCCCCAACTACACTCAGATGCAGCGGAGCCCAGCCATCGTTGTCCTGCCAGCGCGGGCCATCGATGCCTTCGCGGACATCGAACATACCCCACTCTTGCAGATGTTCTATGATTACTTCACAGACAGCTTTGAAGCCATACTGTGCAGCGTAGTGCAATGGAGTACGTCCGGCAAGATCCTTTGCAAGGAGAGCATTGCGCTGGGACGGCTGCAAATGATCCAGCAAATGTTGCAATGTCGCCACCGGTGGGTCCGACCTATCCAAGTGCTGTGGATGATCGGCCTCCTTCACAACGGCTCGAGGAGGCTGCAGGGTGGGCAAGGCAGCAGGGGTGATGTAATTCGATGTCTCCAAGGGAAAATCCAGAATCATGGAGGCCGACTGCTCGGAGTCTGTGGTAGACTGAGCCCGGCCGATGGAGATCACCAAACGATGAATGCAATTGCGCTTGTTGATGTCATCATCTTCATCGAGACTCTCAATTCTGCCGATTAGAATGGAAATGCAGGATTTCGCACGGTAATAGATCGACCGCTGGAGAAGGCTTTTGAGAACCTTAGGGAAAACATCATCTCCGGCTTCCGCAACAGCCGCCTTGAGGGTCTCGAGGAGTTCCAACAGAACATGGGTGTCATCTTTGCGCAGTGCTTCGTCCACATCCAAAAGCAAGCTCGGTGGAAGGTTCAGGTTGGGCCGGGACGGTCCTCTCTTCAGCGAGATAGAGGAACGTCTAGAGCTGGTATCATCCGTGGCTTTTTGTTCACCAAGCACCGAGAGCCAATCGTTGATCTTCTTCAGTGACTCGGTGACGCGTGCGTTCGATGCGAAAGGCGACGGATCCACCTTAGTCTCTATGTAGGTTTGCTGCGCGTTGACCCCCACCTTCTTGTCGAGTTTCTTGGTGATCTTGATAAACCCGCGGCGGTTCACCTCGCCGTACCACTGGAGTTTCCGGAGCTGCCCGCGTAGTTCCAGCAAGGCGGCTAAGAGGTCCTCAACCTCCTCTGAATCAAGACGGTGAGCGCCGCTTATCCCTTGACCATAGCGGTCGTCCAACAGCTTGAGGCGACGGGCGAAATCAGCATACTTCTTGTTATAGAAGTAGTCGACATCCTCGAGATTTCGATCGAGGGAGTAGAAGAATCCTAGGGGATGGAGTCAGGAAGACCGCTCGGCGGTCCAAGACGGGATCAGAGAGATGGCTCACCGGCCAGGTCTGCGTCGTCGCCCGCCTTGACATTCTCGGCGGCGGACTTGATGAGTTTCTTCAGGGCCTTGTATTTGATGTAGGAGGCGCTCCATTCTGGGACAACATTACGGGACAAGTTGCGACCAAACTTCATGGTGATAGGGGAGCCGCCTTAGTTCCTGTCCTGAAAAGGGAGATTTGAAGTCCTGTAAGCAGGGTCTGGCAGTCTTGAGGAAATCCTTCACAGTCGGGGGGTTCAAGATGAGGACTCCATGGATAATTGACGACAGATTGTTCACAAGGAGAAACGCAGGTAAACGAGGAAGGACACTGGAAGCAAAGGCGAAAAGAGGAGCGCCATGTGTCAGTCTATAGCGAGGACATTGGGAAGGAGGTGATGGTGAATCCGAGGGAGGGAAAGACGACGGATAGTGTCGGGGGACAAAAATGTGTGGTACTCGCAGCACGTGGGGGTCGATCGCCACAAAGCCAGCGAATATCAGATGCGGTGAGGCTCCAACGGGATGGAACGTGCGCTATTCAAAGGGATTTCGAATCTTTAGGGTGATTTCTAGGGGGTATCGAACCAGGAGAAGTAAGGGTGGATCCGTACAGGCCCAAGGTCGGTGTGTTGGGAGTATGAGGATGAGGTATGAGTGTGGATAGACGGTGACTTGACACCAACCGAGAGGGAAATGAGAGAAATGAGGGATATTGGTCACAGACAAGGAGAGGCGCGAGGAGCAACAAAAGGAGTGAGTTGTACGCACGTTCTCCTCTGGACGACAGCAAGAGGAAGAGGAGGAGGCAAAGTGGAAGAGGCGATGGGCGGAACGGAGCGAACAAAGCACAAGACTCGCTCGGCGTGACCAGCGGACGCTCTCTGATTTGTCCGCGCACCCTCCGCTTGCGACACTTACCTTAAGTAAGGCACACGGGAGTTCAATAGAATGTATAGAATATCAATAGAACCGGAATCAGTGTGCTTGGCTGTTGGTTCAGAAGAGTAAGAGGAAGATAATATTCCGTACTACTCATCAATAGTGGCTAGAGGCATCGCTAGTCTGGGGTGGTTCCCACTAAATATATCTCTCGCCTCTCCTGTCGATATCCTCCGAGTCTCCTCCCTCCACCCCTCCATTCCCCATGATTACCATTGACGAGTCAAAAAAAGGAACACACAATAAGAAAAAAAAAAAAAAGACACCAAGAGGGGTTGATGAGAATCGGAACAAGCGGAACGCAAATCAGAGGCAACACCCACAGGTCTCAGGCCAGGCATTGCAAGATCCTCCAACCGAGTTCCACTCCGCTATCGCTGATTTGGCCTCTGCGGACATTCTCCTCCCGTGGACACCGTCTCGACCAGGAGCATTGGCAAAGACCGGCCTGTGACAATCCGAAATTCCCGTCATCCTCCTGTCGATGTGTATGACATCAACTGTATATTCTGGTGGAAGCCCTATCCCCGATCTTCGCCTGCATAGTAATAGAACTATGATCAGTTTTGATATCCTGCGTTGGAGCCACATTTCACCACCTTGTCACTGGAATCACGAGAGCACATCCCGTGTCAGTCAATATACATAAAATCTAGTAATGGCTTGTTACTTTGATTGGCGAGCAGGCCCCTCTCCCTATCCTGGCTAATCAGCATGCAAATCCCCCGCTTTGTTGCATTCTCCTTGAAGTCCAAGTCCGAGGGCAGTGCGTCCTTCTTCAGTGCAACGAGATTCTACAAGCTCAGTGAGATCATATCCTAATGCGGGCAAATACCGCCCGCGAGTGGGTATACGAGAGGCAATCCATAAACCACGTCAATCATTCTGATCTATGTTGAATAAGGCCGTCTACGGCGAAAGCAAGGACTCCGACCATCCCTCCCCATCGTAAACAAAGTCATGTCAAGCGAGTAAATCACAAACAACGTAACCGGCCAGAATAGAAGGTAATGTAATCAACGCCGGAAAAGGGCCAGGTGAGCAAGAACGCCATCAACAACACCCACACCGCGCCAGAGAAGAACAATGAACATCGCTGAAGTTGGACAAAAATCATAAACTGAGGATACCTCAGAATCACTCCACCAAAGGCTTCAAAGCTTCGACCCCCGTCTGAAGCACAGCTGTGTTCTTCGACTGCTTCAGTACTTTGGTCAAGATGTCAACACCTCCCTGGGCCTTGATAGCTTCTCTCGCACGTCGACCAATATCACCGGACGCAACCGATGTCAGATTCCGCACGCATGCCACCCCACGATGCACCAGTCCTTCGTCCTCTTCTTGACAGAGCCCAAGTAGCAACTGAACTCCGCGAGGCCGATCGAGGATGGCGGCAACGGCTGCATCAAACTCCGTCAGCATAGCAAGACCCCCTCCAGCCGCTAGTCGGGTGGCAACGTCGTCCGAATCCGTGAGGGCCAGGAGGACGTGCAAGCGTTGAGCCGCCCGCTTAGAGCCGTCGGCATATTTCGCAACTCCCGATTCGCACGTCATTAAATTGCAAACCAGCTCGCAGGCGGCCCGTTGAATGAGAGGGCTGTTTGAAAGCAGAAGGTCCTCCACCGTCGACCAGGCCTGGCGGACAACCGCTTCGGCGGCGCTCTCATCCGGATACGAGGCCAGGTTTGTAAGTGCAAGAAGTGTCTCGAAGACCGGCAAGAGATCGCGTGGCTGCTCCGCCGATACGCTAGTAGCTTCCGGCTCCGCCAGAAGCGCGGTCAAAGGCCGGATCGCAGACGTAATCGGGGGAAAGCCGGACGGCGGGAAGACGTGAACAGGATTTACCGAAATGAGAATACGAGCCAGAGCATGGGAGGCATTCTGGACTGCCTCATTCGAAAATGAACCAGAGCTCCCCTGTCTCGGGGTCCCGATGCTGAGCAGCAGCTTGACAGCGCCCTTCTGAGCGAGGACACCTCGCGACTTACGGTCCCGAGACAGGGACAACATGATCTTGCTGATAAGACCTTGAACCGAGGGCATGCCGGTCTTGCCGCATTCCACCAGTAGAGACATGATACCGGCGTTGACAAGCGCGGTGCAGCGAGCAATAACCTTGTCATCACTCGCGAGGGGGTCAGGCTCAGATCGCGCATCCGGAGAAGCTTCGGCGTAAGATTTGAGTTGTGACATCTTCTTTTGCTCTTCGGTTAAGTTCGGGAGGAACTGGGTGATATTCACGAGAATCATGAGGCCCCCGTAGAGCACTGATGAATCGGCCAGGCTTTCGTGCAAGACGCGGATCAGATCTCGTAGAAAGGCAGGATCTTTTGCAATCTGCTCCTTCACAGCGGGCTTGACAGAAGAGTACGCCAGACCTTCAACCACGGCCTGAAGATTTTCACCCTTTCGTTTCGACATCAGTTCTTTAAACCGATCAACCAACTCAGGAACTCTGGTCTCATCTCCCAGAGTCTTACCGTTTGTTTCCGAGGTATCCTTCTCGGACGCCCGGATTTTGGCCAGAACCACTGCTGCCAATTCGGAGGTCTGGTCAGTGCCATTTGATAGTATATGAGAGAGCCAGTCCGAGAAGTTCTTGGAGATGGCCTCTCGACATGCTTTGTTGATGCATGCCGCATTGAGTAGTTCCAACACCGATACCTCTACTCGCCGACGTTTTGGGTCTCTGGCAGTCATAGGGGCCAACGACGCCATGAACTTCTCCGACAGGAAAAGGTTGGCTGCAACCTCCGGTACGACAGGGAACACCGCAGCCGTAGCCGAGAAAGCAACGATAAGATCGTCTGGACGAGCCTTCCTCAGCTTTGCAGTCACCAGCTGTGAGAACCGCTTCTCCCCCGTGTCCTTGGATGCCTCGAGGTATTTGACCGTAGCCAGAGTCGCCTGACTTCTCAGGTCAAGCGGAAGCCGGTGATCGAGCGAAGACAGGACCACATCCAATCCCTCATCATCCACCAGGTCTTGCAATTTCTGCGCGTCCACTGCAAGCAGTCGCGCAATGCCTTTGAGGGAGCGACCGTCCAAGTCGTGGCCCGATTCCATGAGCTTGGCAATGAACAGCTGGAGAAGTTCGCGCTCACAGTGGAGGCGGGTATCCTCTGTCGGCCAGACAGAATGGTCCAAGACGACGGTGTCCAGACACACGGCCGCGCCGTCTCCGCGATCATAAATCTCATCGAAGAAAGTGGTCACCGACACCTGGAGTCGACTGGCAAAGAACTGGCGCACGCTGTTATTCTGTCGTATCAAGCCCGAGATAATGTCATCCTGTATCGAGGACAAGGCGTGGGGGCGTTGAGCCAGCAATAGCTTGACACATTCTAGGGCGACTTCCTCCGGCGGCTTCAGACCATCTGTGCGAAGGTATAGGGCGGCATCCTTGCCGGCGGTTTCATCCTTGCGGGAGGTGTAGCGGCGACAGAGATCTAACAAATGGTGTCCATTTTCCTCGTCTTGTTGGATTTTCAGAAAGGCGGCTTTGACAGTCGGATTTTCCGGCGCTAAGGACAAAGCTTCGCGGAGATTGCGAGAGGCGGCCTGTGGTTACATCAGAGGAAGGTGAGCAAAGTTTCAGGGTATCAAAGCGCTGTTGGGGATTGGAAAAAAACAGGCTAATGTCAAAGGCGAGCGCGTGTGATTCAAGTCAAATAACGGTGTGACACGTACCTCCCGATGACCGGCATCGACTAACTCAACAGCCTCCCGAGTCAAATGTACAGCGCGTTCCTCGCCCGTTGAGTGAACCATTTCAAGCCTTGTACGAGAAGGCGGGCTGTGGAGGGGAAGGGATAAGTACGAGGAACGGGGCCGGATGTATAGGAGCGAAGCGAGATAAGCGGGAGAAATTCCAAGCGGAAAAAAAGTAAAGGTTCGGAAGCGACCTTCCGCCGAGATTCTTTTTCTTTCGATGACGCCAAATAACGATCGCCGACTGTCGACAACAGTAGAGAGAGAGAGGTGTTTTGTATATGGTGGAAAGTCGATCGATGTGTCTCCTAGAAAGAGGTTTCAGGACTGCGCAGTAGTTGTCATCCCACGACCGCTAGGGGGAGGACCGCGACCAAATCGACATATAGTCATGGAGATCAGAAGGCGAGACACGGTGGAAGAGGACGGAGGTACTCCGTGTCGGCAGAATGAATTTAAAGAAGAGGCAGAAGGAAGAAAGGAGAAGAAGAAAAAGAAGGCCGGTGACTTTAGTAGTAGTGGCGATGATTGCGATTTTAATTATTGGTTGATAAATTAATTGATACTCATGATTGATCGATAGAGATCTGCAGCTTTCCCCTCAAGATGAGGTACGGAGTTAGGTAGTCTGGTCCTTGCTAATTCTTTTTTCTACTTTCTTCCGCTGCTGACGATGATCGGAGGGGAACAAAAGGACTGGGGGGTGACTGAATGAATGGCTGACATGAACAAATGACTGCATCATGGATTTCTTGCTCGGGAGTACGGAGTGGTTACACCAGTTGCGCCCTGTGTTCCAGCACTGCGAGAGGTACCCCCGAAGTAACTGTACTGTAAGACTCCGGTAAGCCCGAGACTCGGCGCGGTCACCTTCCTTCGTTCGGAGGTTCCTTTGATCGCCAATTATGGTTGCTGGATAAGGGTCACCATGGGAAATATCTACCTACTACCTACTATATCTTGGTGATGGCTGTCTGTAACTACCATCTATAGGTGTGTACATGACTGAAGTACTACATCACATACAATGTGAGGTGAAGATAAATGAGCACGACAATCAACATAAGAACCACCCTTACATCTCAACCACCCCATACTGTACTCCGTAGATCGTCTACCAACCACCACGCTCCACGGCATCACGTTGCCCACCGGCATCATCCACGCTAGACCCTGCTATGGCGAAAGCCCAAGACTTCCACTGTCCATATTCAGCCACGCTATTATCGATCTGCAGCATTTCCACGTTGCTTTTTTCGGCCTGATCTGGATTCATGGATGTACTCCGGAGTAGCATGCCGTAATTCTTCCACGGCTTCACGGGTAAGCTTCCGATAGGAACTCCTGTTCACCAGATAATGCATAGTTTACATCAACGCCCCCAACAACCTCGCTTACCCAATATACTTTCCGGCAGATACAGATGATCAGGAATGTTCTACGGAATACGACAGCATCGGTCATAGACTACAGAAACAGGTCGTTGGGGACCACCAAGACTCATAGCCCAATGAAAAACAGACAAACCATGCATCAGTAATGTTTCAACTATTGCTGAGCGCAGTCAGCTTACGGCACAATCCAGTAAACAGTGTGATACTCCGCATAAAATCACTAAATCAGAGCCCTTCTCACATGAGACAGCCCTCCTTGATACTCGAGTGCAACTCACTCATCCCTACTCGGACGCGTCGTACTGCACCAAAACTGCTCCTCCCTTTCTGCGGCGATGAACGGCTGTTATCCTTGCTCTTACCACTATCAGCATCCGGTGAGACGGCTCTGGCGCCGCTCATGACAGGAGCAATGAATTCCGGTGCCGCGGGCTCCATGGGCCTCTCCAGCGCGTAAACTTCCACCATCCACTCATACCACACCTTGCGGTCATCCGTCTGTCTATACATTGTCACAACAACTTCTCCATTGTCAGGAACATTGAGGGGGGTCTGCGTCTCAACGGTTAGCTGGTGCTATCGAGGGACCCGTCGATGCTTAGGAGCTGTTACCTTGAGTGGGAAATAGATCGGAAACCAACTGATCATGTTGGCACTCTTTGCCTCCATTGTCACGGGATTAGTAGAGAGCTCCACGTCTCGGTAGAGAACGGTTTCAAAGTAACCCGCCAAACCATGGCAAACGCCGCGGTTTTGGATAGGGAAAGTCAACCGCGTGCGACGCACGTTGTGGGAATTGGGGATGGTTGATGCCGAGGATGATTGCTCGGGAATGTGCTTGTTGGGGTGAGAGAATGACCATGCAGTCTGGACAAAAGGAATCTGCGTTTCTGCTCCGGGAAGTGTTGAGATAGATGACCGAATGGTGTTGCTGTAATTAATACCTCCATCGGGTTTCATGAACGTGGATGCCGGTGGTTGATTGGTGGAAAGATAATCAATAGCATGTAGCATAACAACATACGGCGTCTCTGGGGCCGCTGGGTTAGAAATTGTCTGGTTCATGACAGACGCATGAAGCTTTGGTGCCGCGATGGGCGTAATGTGAGCGGTGTACGACGCAGGTATGGAGATACCATGAATAGGATTGACAAGATGGGTGATGCCGTCCAAACATTCTGGAGACAATTCATTGTCACCGAACGAGCCAAGCAGCTCCGACACTACGATATCAATCGTGGTAGGTACGAGCTCTGCGGAGCGCGGACGAACATCGGCATCAGTTAGCTGGCAAGAGTCTCTTTGGTCGGCCTCACTAGAAAGCAGCGAGTCGTCAATGCCGAGGGACTGTCCAACAGGCCCCTGTGGTTGGGAATCGAATGTGGCCTTTGCAATTTTAGGCCCTTTCCAGCTTCTCATGTCCGACTGCACGAGTGTGACCTTTCCGCCCCAGAGGTGTTCGTTGTGGCGTTGCAAGAGCACAAAGGCATTAGGGTTCTTCTCTACCGCCCAGAGGTCAATGTCGACCCCCGTTTCAGCGCTTGCCTTGAGCGCTCGGGTGACCAGGGGACCACGACCCGCACCTACTACCGCAACGACGACACGCCCATCAGGGTTCGAGGTGGGCTTCTTTTGCTCGGACCAATCAGATAGAGCCTTCGCAATAGCTCGCTCATACCACTCATATTTGATAGGATCTTTCTCAAAAACTTCGTAGGTAATGCTCTCCAAGTTGACCGTCAAGGGCTGCAACGGTGCTTGAAGGTAATCTTGGTATCCCACACCAAATCTTTCGATGGCACTTCGGGAAGGTTGGCGTTGTTGCAGATTTCTCATATACGATAGGTGGGGTGTTGGATCGTAGTACTTTTTGTTCCCAACCGCGGACTGTGTCAAGCTGGGATATTCAGAGCCTGAAGCATTAGACACAGTGGTCGCAGACGGTTCGTTTGCCTCGACACCAGGAATGGGCCCAACGTCACAAAGGAGGATCCACGGAGCAGTCCGGAGACGCATAAACCGCGCAATCAGCGCCTGATGAGCCTTAGACAGCACGGGGTATCCTTTTTGGTTTTTTATAAAGCAATTGGCATCGAGAGTAAGTAGGTGAACGGGCTCAGAATGCCAGCGTGACTGGACAGACATGGGAGGAAGGTGCTTCGGCAGCGAGAGGGCTGGGAAATGCTTTAGCTTTAGCGAAAGTCCGTCTTATGACAGCATGTCAAGGGCAGGAAGTCCATTCTTACCTACGAAAAGCCTGGGGTGATATTTACAGGTCCTCCTGATCGTGTCCCACGCATCCCAGGTGCCAAAAGGGTCTACTTTAGCGGTGTTACCGTCGTCCCAATCTTCCAGAAACTCGAGTCGAGCAAGTGGCGCAAGGTCGCCCATTTCGTCATTCTCAAACTCCGGGTCGTCAACAGTCGCTAACCAGATGTGGAATTGGAGATAAGGAGCAACATTGATAGCATCCTGAATTGCCCTTGCATAGTATACTAATCCTTCAGAGTGCATGCTTCGGTGGTGAAGTTTGGGCCCCGGGATCACAACGTATCCGATACCACAGAATGCAGCGTAGGCAACCTCCAGCATGAGCACTTGGCGTGAAATATCCGCGATCAAGGGATCAGGGGAGCACATATCGATCCAGGAGCTGGTAACTCCGACCAATTGAGTCATAGCGTCATTGGGAGTCAAGTGAGTATCTTCTGGAGCCAGAGGGGGGATAATCAGCGGTTGTGTGTTATCACTTGTCGCCAGAGTTCCGGTGGAATCGAATGATACGTCCTGTGCGTTTGACAGATGGGACGAAAGAAGCCCAAGAACCCGGGATTGAAAATGTGGAGTAGTTATAGGCGACGTAACCATATCGTACTGCACAGTGGGAATATTAGCAAAAGGATCAGGAGAAACCGCTCGTTCTGATCTTCAACACAAAGCATACGTTACTCTCATGAGCCGCCTGGACGACCTGCGCCGTGACCGGCCCTGATCTCTTTCTCTCATGTTGACCAATGCAAAAGGCTGGGGGCGCATCCTCGGGATTGAAGGAATCCATCGCGTCAAGGCACAAGAGGGGCTGTTCACGATGAAGATTGGCCCAGACCAGCTGATATGATATAGAAAGCCGTCAAGATAATGGGGTATAAGTTCCTGTGCGAGCTGTAGGTTTCGAAGTAAACGTGAAAAGGTAGGGGGAAAAAAAATCCAGACGAGATGGTTGAAGCGACGAAGAGCTCTTTGGATCGAAGGAAGACTAGCCGTGCATATCAGATGAACCGAGCGTCGATCAACCCAGTCAGTACTTGTGTGTGGGTGCTGGTCAACTCAGGGCGGCACAGAGCAGAAACTGAGACGAGAGCACAGAAGATCTGGCGATAGGACTGTATGCACCCCTCTGTCGGAAATTGAGACACGAGATCCCTAGGAAGCAAGTCCCTTGCCTGAGCGAGAAGGTTTAATAATAACCGCCGCCGATGTTGTTCTGATTCCCTTTTTCCTTTTCCAACCGTGGGGTTTTCCGCGGCAGAATCCTTGGGCGGTGGCGAAAAAAGGCGGTCAGCGGGTCTTATCGATCGCGGCATATTTTTTTTCCTGTCGCTATCGAAAATTCACTGCGGAGAAGGCAAATTGAATCCTCGCCCTCTCAACTTCTTTCCCTCATTCCCCTTCTCCTCTTTCCGTCAATCGCAATGGTTGATCGGCGCTCGGACTCCGAAGACGGCTCCCGTGCTAAACGTCAGAAGATGGACAAGACCGAAACGGATCCCAGGGACAATCCGTATCTTGCTCACATGTATGCGGAGGAGTCGCACTCTGACGGCATGCTGGATAAAGACTCGCCTTTCGCCAAGATCAAGAGACACCAAACGACTGCTGCTCAGGCAAAGAAGATTGAGGATGGAGATATCAACCCTTTCAACAACCAACCATTCTCTAGCAAGTACTTTTCGATCTTGCAGACTCGTCGCGATCTCCCCGTCCATGCGCAGAGGTTCGTTCTCATCCTATGCTTTTGTCATTAGAGTTCGTTTTTCTAACTGTTATCCCAAAGAGATGAGTTCCTAGAGTTATACCAGAAATCTCAGATCCTCGTGTTCGTCGGTGAGACTGGTTCCGGTAAAACGACTCAGATCCCCCAGTTTGTCCTCTTCGACGACCTGCCCCAGACCCAACGCAAGATGGTCGCATGTACCCAACCACGTCGTGTGGCCGCCATGTCGGTCGCCCAGCGTGTCGCTGCTGAAATGGATGTCAAACTGGGAGAGGAAGTCGGTTACAGTATCCGTTTTGAAGATATGACTAGTTCCAAGACGGTCCTCAAGTACATGACCGACGGTATGCTTTTGAGAGAAGCCATGAACGATCACAATCTCAACCGGTATAGCACGATTATTCTGGACGAAGCTCACGAGAGAACCATGGCTACGGATGTTCTGATGGGTCTTCTGAAGGAGGTTGTGTTGCGCCGGCCTGACCTGAAGATCATTATCATGTCCGCCACCCTGGATGCGCAGAAGTTCCAACGCTATTTCAACGACGCCCCCCTGCTTGCAGTCCCTGGTCGTACCCACCCGGTTGAGATCTTTTATACTCCCGAGCCTGAGCAGGACTACGTGGAAGCTGCTATTCGCACTGTTTTGCAGATCCATGCCACGGAAGCCGACGGCGATATCCTTCTCTTCTTGACTGGTGAAGAAGAGATCGAAGATGCGTCCCGAAAGATTTCATTGGAGGCAGATGAAATGGTGAGGGAGGTTGATGCCGGGCCGCTGAAGGTATATCCATTGTACGGTAGTCTTCCACCCCACATGCAACAGCGCATTTTCGAGCCCGCACCTGGTCCCCGTCGCCCGGGTGGTCGCCCTGGCAGAAAGGTCATTGTGTCCACCAACATTGCCGAAACTTCTCTTACCATTGACGGTATCGTGTATGTTGTGGACCCTGGCTTCTCCAAGCAGAAGATCTACAACCCTCGCATTCGTGTCGAATCCCTCCTCGTGTCTCCTATCTCCAAAGCGTCCGCCCAGCAACGTGCCGGTCGTGCCGGTCGTACCCGCCCCGGAAAGTGTTTCCGTCTCTACACCGAAGGTGCCTTCAAGAAGGAGTTGATTGACCAGACCTATCCCGAAATTCTGCGTTCCAACCTGTCGTCCACAGTCTTGGAATTGAAGAAGCTTGGAATTGATGACTTGGTCCACTTCGATTTAATGGATCCTCCCGCGCCAGAGACTCTTATGAGAGCTTTGGAGGAGCTGAATTATCTGGCCTGTCTCGATGATGATGGCAACCTCACACAGCTGGGTCGTCTGGCGTCCGAATTCCCTCTCGACCCTGCGCTCGCGGTCATGCTGATCAGCTCTCCTGAGTTCTACTGCTCGAACGAGATCCTCTCCATCACAGCATTGCTTTCGGTGCCAAACGTTTTCGTGCGACCGGCTTCCCAGCGTAAACGCGCAGATGAGATGAAGAACCTTTTTTCCCACCCTGATGGTGACCACCTGTCTCTTCTCAACGTTTACCATGCATTCAAGAGTCCTGAGGCGCAAGAGAATCCCAAACAATGGTGCCATGATCACTTCCTTTCGCTGAGATCCCTCCAATCAGCCGATAATGTGCGCATGCAACTCCTGCGGATCATGGAGCGCGAAGAGTTGGAAATGATTTCGACGCCTTTCGAGGACAAGAAATACTATGAAAACATTCGCCGTGCGCTGTGCGCCGGATTCTTCATGCAGGTTGCCAAGAAGGAGTCACAAGGCAAGAGCATGTACACCACCATCAAAGACAACCAAAACGTTCTCCTGCACCCGTCGACTGTTCTGGGCTGGGATGCCGAGTGGGTTCTGTACAACGAGTTTGTCCTGACCACAAAGAACTATATTAGAACCGTCACTGCAGTCAAGCCTGAGTGGCTCATTGTAAGTTGACCCCCTCGACATATTGAGGTTGTTTGACTAATAAACTGTCCAGGATATTGCGCCTACTTATTATGATATTTCCACGTTCCCCAAGGGTGAAATTCGATCTGCTCTTCTCCGTGCCGCCGAAAGACTGTCGCGAAAGGAAAAGATGCGTGCCGACTCGGGAAAAAGACGATAGATCTCCTCTTTCTTGCAAATAGACGTTATTGTTCCTGTTATTCGCCATACCACTTATGCCTATCTATAGAGACGATTCAGAAACGTCATCCAATTTATCTGGTTCAACAATAATGACTTTGGTTGTGGTCTCAGACTGTATATGTTTGGGCTGTTGAATCTAAGGAGAACAAGACGAAACAAAATGCTTTCTCCCTAAGAACTCCCATACCAAATCGAGGTACGACCAAGTAGTAGATTGTCACCTTCATCCCTAATGCTTCTCTTTCATGCACCCAGCATGTGAATGATCTTCAACACATAACTTGAGAGAGACGTCAGTCCAACCTCGTTGATACTACCAATTTTTATTCGGTAAACAAGTCTAATTCAGTCGTAATAATATACAGTCCAGTTAGGTATCAACAAAATCAAGAACAAAATAGATCGGAGCGACGGCCCTCCAAGGGATATACTGTATACATTCCCACCCATTGAAGCAAGCAGGTGGGCAATTGTCACCCGTGCATTCGCGTTATGATCGGTAGACCCGCACACTCTTTTTTCGGGGAGTCATCTCGGGTACTGGTTTGGCAGTAGAGAGCTGCGTCTTCAGGTGTCCCAGATCGACGGACGAGTTATCAGGCAGATCCAAGCCGTTAGTCGCAGTTTTGGTTGTTAACTCGAACACCATCCGCTTCAGCTGCGCCACCTCGTCCTTCAACGAGTTGATCTCTTGCTGCTGAACATCTGCTATAGATTCGTCTGCCTGTTCCTGTTCCTGTGCGGCAGCCTTGAGCAGTTCCCTTGAGCTGTCTTTCTGGTGTGCCCTGCCTGAGACTTTGTACTTATCAGGGATGCCAGAGTGCACGGCTGATAGTACTTCCTGCGAGTATGTATCCATCAACTTTTGCCATTGGTTGGCCGGCCGCTTCTCTGATAAGTCATTTATTTGCCGACTCATTTCATTGACGAAGGCATAGATTCTCTCCCAGAGGGGTTTGCTCCGGTTGTCGTCTAGAGCAGCATCACCCGCAACGTGCCACCGCCGGAGCTCGGGGTCTGCCGAAAACTCAATGTCCCTTTGCTTTTGGGCAATTGTTGGGTCGAAACCGCTGTCCATTGCGGCTGAGATAATGGCATCCGAAACATCATATCTCTCACATTCATCGCAGAGATGCACCATGCGTGCGATCAACCGTTCAATTCGGATTTCCCGATGTTCTGTAGATGACGCCATGTAAGCCAAAGTCCGCTTCATAGCTTGCAGTCCCATGTCCCAGTCAGACCGGATAGCATAGTATCTCAGGTAGGTGTTGAGTGTTGTGAAATCGTCCATGTATCCATGCTGTCTCGCTGCTTGGAGGTAGGCGTCGGCGCGATCAGGCTGATCAAAGCGCAGACAACAAATAATCAGAGTGGACCAGGTCACGGCATTGGCTGACTGGACTGGGGGAACAGAGATCTCAACACCATTGATCACTGCCCGCCTGTAGTAACCGAGTTGTTGCAGATCGACAGGGTACCGTTCACCGCGAATCATTTCCAAGAACAAGTCAAAGCCTTTCAGGTTTTTAGACTTGCGGTAGAAGTGCATAATGGACAGGATGAGAGAAGAGTTCAGAGGGAACTTGTTGGGCAACATGGCTTTCAAGACCAAGTCACCCAGGTCATTTTGACGAGCCTTGGCAAATGTGGTAAGCATCGTCCTCATGGCATATGGGCGATCAGGATCAGAAGCCTGTAAGAGGTTGTTCGCGAGTCTCAAAAGAAGCTCGGGGAGACTCATCTTCCCGTCCAAGTACTCTTCCGTATCATGGCGGAGCTCCTGGTCGAGTCTTGAGCGCTGCTTCGAGAGCTCTTTCATGTTACTCGCATGCAGATCTTGTGCCAGGTCATCAATATACGCATCCTTTGTGGTCTTCAATTGCCGTATCCTCTTCCGGAGCGAGTTCAGCTCTTCAATCAAGTCATTCACATTCATCTGGGGCACCGTATAGTCGAAGTGGTACGACATCCGAAGACCCATGTAACTGTGTGCGATAGCGGGACGGAGCAGAAACCGAATGGCTAGCTGCTTGACTGCAAGTTTCCGTATGCATTTCTGCCGCACCAAATCGAATGATAACCAGTCTGGTATGGTATCATCCTCTAGACCCAATCCAGCGTCTTTGCTGGTACCTTCCACTAATGGGTCTTCCGTCTCTGGGATGAACTCTTTGATGTCCGGGATTTCCTTTCCATTGGTGGCATTCTCCCCCTCTTTGTTATTCCGGCCCACATCGAGCTCGTCCATGAGATCATCCGTACCGTCATTAATTCCGGCATTCGTATATTCGAGGCGAGGCGAGGGGGCGGCGGTCGACAGAGGCCGTTTGAATCGATCGGGTATTGACGGTGCGAGAGAGCTGTACTGCCGGATTTGTAGTGCGCCATTGAACACTTTCTTCTTCCGCCGCGACATGATCGCCGCCAGGATACGCTGTTCCTCGTCAACCAACTCATTGACCTCCTCCTTCACGGCCTCAATTTTCTCCTTCCATTCCAAGCGACGTCTGTCTTTCGCTTGAGCATCGGCTAAAGCTGCCGCGGCGAAGATACTAGTGTACAGAGCGGTAACTGAGTTTCCAATCCTGAGACGTTTCTTGCTCGCTGCTGACGCTGCGCGAGATGTGATGCCGCTTGCGCCAGTGCTCAAGCAAGAGACGCATCGGCAGGATGATTGCGCCGGAGCGGCGCGGGACCAAAGGCGTTGCATTACCGCGACATTTCCATCGAATGGGGCTGTTATAGCGGGTGGAAGGAAACAATGGGTTCGATGGACAGTGTCCGGGTCTCAATGCCCTACACCGACCAAGGAGAAAGGTGGGGGAGCTTAAGCGGCAGGTTTGCAGGTGGTGATGGTAACACTTCTTGTGCCGTCGGCAAAAGTCGTACGTTTCGTTGACAGACCAGATGCAAACGCTGCAAACAGAAAGCTAGCGGACGGGGAGTCGATCGAGGACAATGAACAACATCGGTATCTTTCGTCGAGTTTCAGCGTCGATTGTGTGGGTTAATTCCTCTATTATTCCGATCTAATTTATTTTGTTTCTTCTTTTCTGGTGCTGATCGAGTTTTGGACCTTCTATCATCTGCAATGTTTGCCCGCACCATCACCCTGACGGCGGCTCTACTCGCCCTGACTGGTATCGCGAATGCCCACGGCTCACATTCCAATGAGAACCCCTCTTCAGACTGGGCCGTAAGGCACATGCAGGGTAAGAATCTAAGTTTGAATTGGAAAACGACCAAACCACTTATGAATGACATTTGTTCTAGAGGAACACCACGTCGATGGTTTCGATGCCGCATCCTTCTTCACCCTTCACGACTACGACTCCTCCGGCGCTTGGACAGCCGATGAAGTTCGGAAAACCTACGGTCTTGACGATGAATCAAACGCAGGTGTGAGTGAAGAACGCAAACAACAAGCAGTGCGAGAAGTGTTCACTCTGTTTGACCCTACGAATACCGGCATCATCTCGCGAGACAACTGGATGCGCCTTGTTTCAGGTGGCACCCGACTACCGGACTTTGGCTTTGGACCAGGCCACCATGGCGATATTGAATACGAATATGAGATTCACCACTTCGAGAAGTATCATAGCGAGGATGCGACGGAGGAGGAGCTCAACCATCCCGAGGATATCGAACACTTCCGGAGACACGACGAGGAGGATGCGGCGGCGGATAGACTGGAGGCGTTGGAGCGGATGCAGATCGTGGAGGCCAATATTCCCCGGAAGTTTTGGAAAGGAGCTTAGAATGGTGTACATATGATGTGTTCTTGCTGTATGTATATAGCTGCTTTTCTTCAGTCTCGAAGGACCTGCTCAACGAATGTAGGTACTTCCACTGCACAGGCTATCACTCAATGAAATAGAGGCTTGTTTACTGAGTGGGCAACTAGATAAGGTAACCCTGAAGCTACGTGCTCTCTGTTCCAGAGCAATACCGGTGTATAAGATTGCTCCTATCACCTAGCCCGATGAACAAGAACAACATATGGTCTGTCCGGTACAAGTCAGTTGCGATTCATGTAATCGCCTCGGGATTCGCAGCAAAGGACGTGATGGATATTTTCCCTCTCCAGATCCGTGAGGGACGATACTACTTTCTGCCTCCGTTGCCGCTGGCACTGTCTATCATATATCATTGTATTGGAGTGTCTCGCCCTACAGAGCTCTCTGTCTTGCAAGCTTCTTAACCACCCTCTCCTTGACATATTGATGCTCCCCAAGTGAAAATCAATGAGTAACTACGATTCGGACTTATAAATAGGAGAAGTCAACGTGGCGGGCATGGAGGCACATAGTCCATATACAGTGACTGCACAAACCTAAGACTAATAGCAACATCATTTCGTTTCTAATCCATTATGTACTGGTACACACAACATCACATCATCTCAAAGCCGTTCCACCAATTTAGCAGAGAGCCATCTTCTCAGCAGTGCTCTTGTCGTAGGAACCGGGTCTCTGGAAGGTTTTGCCGGGGCATCCCTGCTGGAAGCTGGCCCATTCGGCCTTGTCGACAACACAGCGGCCGGTACCGGTAGCAGCGCCGCAGTACTGGCCGTTGACAGCAGAGCAGGCCTCCTCAGTAGCGGCGAGGGCGGTACCGCTGGCGTCACCGCAGTTTCCGACAACGTAGTCGGCGTTGGCCATGGCAAGGGAGGCGGCCAGGACGAGGAGGGACTTGAACTGCATTCTGTGGTGAAGTTAGGATTATTAACAATGGGGAAAAGGGACAAAAGCCAGCCATACTTGACAGTTGAGGTAGAGCAAGGTACTGAAGTATGTGTTATAGAGGAACGATGCTATAGAGCTTGTAGGAAGAGAAAGACAGATAGCTCAAGCTGGACAAGACACATTTATATCTCCCAGAGAGCTTTGTTTACGCATTCGCGGACAATTTCATAAGCCATGTATGCGTCTTCAGCCTGGTGGACCTGGAATAGGAGCTCGCCTGGGGGACCGACAGGAGAGATGGGGCTTCGCTTCCTTGTTCACTTTCTCTCCCGTCCATTCTGGATCCTCGATGGGTCCATCCCCAATAACAGGTCAAAGTTGATGGAAGCTAGGTATGTACCTGAGGACTAGGCAGAGCTCTAACCGAGATCGACAAGCGATTGCCGAGAGGATAGGATCCACATGGACCTGAGTTCATCATTGTGCATGTCCAAAAGAAGATCCTTTGATCCTGAAGACGGCATAAATTTTCGAGGAAATGTATATATACACGTGCAGTATAGATGCGGAGGGCGACGAGCTGAATTTCGGGGTTGGGTCAATTCGAGGCTGGTGAACCAGGAGAGAGCTCGTCGCTCCCTTGTCGATCTGAGGAACCCTCGATCTCAATATCGATCTGCTAATAGTTAGTGGCCCCATTCACGAACCCGAAGGTTCTCTCTCACTCGCACGTCAGGGATGGACCATCCGACTCTCACGCCCATCTTCTCTATAGGCGGAATCAGATCCACATATCCGATCTGCAGATTCCCTTTCTGGCTCCTACTCCGGAGTACACTTGGCAAGATACGGTGAGCTGAGATCGAATGCAGTACTCAGATAGGACTTATGAAGACAGCATTTTGCATCCGGGACATCCGCTTGAGGCATTGATGACCTCTTGTGTTAGCATGTTGCCAGAGCAATTGCAGCCCGCAGGTTGCTCAATCCAAACTTATAAATCCCATTGACTTGATCTCCAGCAGCAGAAACTATCACCAAAATACATTGTGCGGCCATTTATGTCTCAAATGATAGCTATTAAAAAATCATTTCGAGTCAGCAACTGAGCAAGTTCTACACGTTCATCACGGCATGCTACAGTACGCAGGTTCGTGCGCTGTTTTAACCATCCACACATAGACACAACGACTGGTAGAAAAGAGTCACATCCGGTTTATGCCAGACCTATATATATATATATCTGCACCAATCATGAGAATTTCATTTTGCCTGGATTCCCTTTGTCATCGTGCAATAAAGTTGGTCGGATCCGGCTCATTTTATTTGATCCTAGTACATCACGCGAGGCGGTAGCTCAATATCAAACACGCAATGCATAACCCCAGGGGCATAGGTTTTGACCTCTTCGATATGTCGACATTTGGCGGTCGACTCAACAATCTGGGATAGACCCATCGCTTGAGATCGCAGCCTGGCAACCTCCGTAGTCACTTCATCTTTCTTCTTTTCGATATGCTGGGCATCAACATTCTCATGAACATGAATCCAACCTCCCTTTTCAATGTCAGTCATCTTACAAGCGCTATCCCAGGCATCCTGCGATGTCGGGAGAAGGCCAAGATTGACATGTCTGATACTATTCCACGACTGCCGGTCCCGCATGAGTTCACGGACTTCACGCATGATATCGGCCGCATACTTGTTGTCCCCGTGGAACACAACCACTCTGTCCGTGTCGCGCAGGCCGTCCACCAGATCTGGGAGTGGTTCGCTCAAGCTCCCATCGCTTCCAATCCTGACCACTTTGCAACCCCACCCATTGGCCAGACAGCCTCTCCGAAGGCCTTCGACCGACCAGCCATTGATCTCCCACCCCCAGACTCGTCGGACACCGCGTCTCAGATACGAAAAAACAAAATAGCCGATACCCGCATACATATCCACAACGGCAATATCTCCGATTTTCTCTCCGCCCAGCGACGGCTCATCGAGCCCTTCAAACGTGCCTTCGTGGCCCAAGATGCGCAATTTTTCCGTGATGTTGCCACGAGAGAACATCGTATGCAGCGGCGCCCAGACCTGCTCAATACCGCGAATTTGTACGGTGCGCACCCAGAACGCTCGTTGGAAGTCGTCTTCTGTGGGCTGCACGTCTTCTCCCTGCCCTGAGGATACAGGTCCGAAATCCCCGTACAGCGGAATCAACCCTACGGGACTCCGCATGCGGTTCTCCTGCCCCTGCATGTCGGTAGGCACAATAGGCGCGTTTATGGCAACGTGTGTCACGCCCTGTCGGCTGAAATTTTGCGCTATCGTCGCGTAGAGGGCTTCTTTCTCTTCTGTGCTGAGAGCCTTGTAGACCGCGCTCCACGGATGAGTGTCAAACGCATTGACTGGTAGGAGCAACATGGGCTCATATATGGAGAATCTCTTCGGAAAGCACGACGACAGTGCATCTTGTGATAGACCGTGATCAGAAGGTAGAGACCGTGAGAGATGATGCGTCACGAAATCCTGGATCGCGCGCTGTAGTGGGTTCAAGCCTTTCTTCTTCGGTGGTCGTTTGCCGTCATTTGGACGGTTGTTAGAGTTCTCCACATCTCCTTGCGGGTTTGAACTTCCGTTGTGCTGAAGATCCATGTGTTATTCTGGCGTAGATACAGATTTCTCGTCTTTTCGCAGATGCTATCGCGTCCGCGTGTCTTTTTCGATATACGTTTGAGTGTCCAGGAGGTATTATGTCGGAAGCTTCTGCTTTTTGAAGTAAATCATATCAGATTATTGTGCTTGATATATCGCCTTCATTTTGCCGAATACGTGAGTTCATCATTCAAGTGGCGATACTGCTCCAAATTGATACCCACATCTCCCCGGCTCCTCGGTCATGTGACCATACATTCAACAATCTGCTCTGGCAAAGTTCGTGGATAGAGAAGAGATTCAAGTCCATCGTCATTCTCACTTTAAGCCTCAATACTTGCATATGAAGCCACTGGGGTGGTGGATGCGCATTTACACTACGGGGTGATATATTTGCTCAGATCTACCTCCGGCAATCTATTTGACGTCATATCAAGGTAACACTGGACAGCTAGTGTTTATACTATCAAAGCAAATATCTGATATAAGTGATCAGCATCGATTGGAGACGGAAAACGCACAGTCATTGCTAAATGCACAGGGCGGACACAGGATGGAATCGTCCAACACAAAGAATCACCAAGAGAGACTGGGCGCTTGGAAGTGGAAGTAAATTTGGGCTCATCGTGATAATAGCGCCTAAAGGAATCATGACGAACGTAAGCGATGAAAGAGTGGTATCAAGTAATATCTAGTAATCTGTCACCGAGTATCCCAGCCTGTCGTTTGTGTCGAGCACGCTGGTTCATTTCGTTAGTACGTGCCTTCATACATCAGACAGCGATACTCACGAGTATTGTTTCGTCAGGGTCCCTTCTCCTCCCTTCGAAAGATCTATGTTGAAAACATAGAAGTTGCCATCGCTCGTCACCACCATGACTTGTGGTGTGTTGTTGCTCATTGCAACTACGCTCCTCAACGACCCAGCATTGCCATTCGCCCCCGCTGTCTGGTTAGTTTTCGGGAGCTTGATCCATGCAAAATCCCGTGCGGGTTCCCACATTTCACTCACGCCCTTGGGGAGATAGCCCCCAACCTTGGCGGCAAACGAGCTGCCAACATTCTGCGACGTCCGTCGGATCATCCCCATGAGAGTGCCATTATGCTTCCGAGATGCAATTTCAGAAGACTCCATGTCATCAGTCGGGTCGTCTGGGTCAGGCGAGGTACCGAGCGAACTCTGGCTGGTAGCCCTCTCGCGAGAGAGGGCCGAGGAGGGAGAGCCTTCTCGAGATGAGCTTTGGTGACTGAGTTTGAAAAGGTGGATTGTTTCCGTGGAGGACGAGACACAAAGAAGAGTGGAAGTCGTGTTAAACGACATGCTATATATCCTCGATGGTATAGAGCCTCTTCGGAACTGATAGAGCTTGTGGCCATCGGGAACAGAAAAGACCCGGATGATTGTTCCTTTATCGGAGGCGGTCGCTATCAGGGTCCCTTCACTGTTCAGCGTGATACACGCCAACGGAGATCGATGCGCCTCGATGACGTTGATCGCTTCCAATTTCAAAGCATCGAAGATCAGCACTTCCCCAGTGGTTGGACTGACGTGAGTCGATCCGGGAGGCGCGTGAGACGGCGGGTTGAAAGACGAAGGCGGCGCTTTTTGCGGAAGAGGATATGCAAGATAGCAGTTGTCTGATGAGGGCGACAGTGCGCAAATAGCTGGAAACGTCACTATGAAATCGGAAAATAATATAGATGGAGTGCACCGGGCTTACCATTCGGATTTGGTGACGTTTCAATGGTATACAAGAGCTTCATTGTTTGGATGTCATAAAGATAGATCTGGTCCTCTAGAACAATAACAAGTCGTTTCCGGTTCAATTTGACCGCGAGCACGGTCGTAGGGAATGTCAACTCGCATATCGTGGACTGGCGCTATATAGAGTGGGAAAAAAACATATCAGAACGGACTTGTTTTCTTATTGAAGTCGTACGAAAGTTGCTAAAAATTGTCCCTGGGAGGACGCCTCTACGAACCTTAGTGTTAGTGATTTGTAGACGACGAGGAGACAAGATCAGGGCGACGAGAGACGTCGAGAAGAGCATTTCTATGATCGCAATATTGCCTTCTTTCGTCTCGTAGCTTTTGGCGAAAGGGTCAGTCGTGAAGATGCGAAACCCTTTCGAGGTGGCTGGTCGAAAGTTAACAGATATCCCAGGATTATCGTATAGCAGAAGAGCATTCTTACCTACAGCCAGATAGCTGTAGTCCTGGTTGAACGTGACGAAGTTCATTGCCATGTTGCCGATTGTAGATCCGCCGATGACGTTCCGAATTCCTGGTCGGTGCGCCCCGCAGCCGTGAGAGGTCAATAATGATATGGAGATAATATAACGCCGACGATGTGCAACAAGAAAAGCAAAGAATCCTAGAGCTGTGAGGATATGCAGGCGTAATCCAGAAGAGATCGCGTGTGGCTGGAGAAGGCAGAGGGGTTCACAAGGCAGATCCCATCACAGGACCGTTTTCGTCACCGACGATCGTCGCCGCGCATGTCCTGATGGCCGAAATAATGTTGCGCCGAGCGTCTGACGCGAGACTTTCGTGCAGGAAAAGCTGTATTGAAGGGGGCGACAGCAGCGGAACATAAGAGTCAACGAGAACTCGGCAGACGGCGAGTGGTTGCGGAGGATCCGGGGGATCGCTGCAGGTGAACAGCAGTTCCTCGTCCAGGTTGCCGCGGTCAGCGCCTGACGCGGCAAGCGAGACAGCGGACGCTCGGGCCACACCTTGATCGCTGAATATTGTCCCTCCGCTCCGCCCTCTGCAAAATTTCCCCGCTACAGCCGCATTTATCGTCGTTCACTGCTCTGGGTCAACTGGAATTTTTTATGCAGATATGGTCTCTAAAAAAGTACCAGCCAAGGCTGGTGTCAGCTCCAAGGCTGAGAAAGAGGCCGACCTGGTTATGGGGGTGAGTACCTAAAACTACAGATGAACTACGCCCCCCGAAAACTCCGTGCGTCACTGACTCCTGTAGACCAACAACAGCAGTATTGTGTCCAAGCGCAGCGTCGAAATGCTCTACTACCCGAAACCTCATTTCTTCCGCTACTTCGTGAAAAAGCCCCAGAGGCGGTCGCCATTGATCAACCGTGGATATTGGCTTCGTATGCATGCGATGGCGGAGGCGGTACGCCAGTTCATGAGAGAACCCTCGGACAGGCCCAAGTTTGTCTTGAATCTCGGCTGTGGATTGTGAGTCGTAGCGGACATTAAGGCACGCTGGACCGTATGCTAAGATAGACCGTCGTAGTGACCCCCTGCCATACATGCTTCTCAGTGGTGAAAGTTCCTTATGTAGAAACACAACATTCGTGGACATCGACTATGAGAAGCTTATGGTCAATAAGAAAACTGCTATCCGAAGCTCGGACGACATCATTCGACACCTCGAGGATGTAGAATTCTTCCCAGACGCCGACCCCATCCAAATCCGCAGCAAGAGGTATCTGGCCGTTGGCTGCGACTTGAAGAACTTGGAAAAGCTGGACAAAGTGCTGAGAACCGAAGTCCTCCCCGAACGGTGCTCGGTGATGTTTCTCGCTGAAGTGTCTCTCACATACATGGACGTGAAGTCCGCCAACGCCGTTGTCAACTGGGCTTCGAAGCTGAGTGATGGTCAGAATCTCCCTCATACCGCATTGCATTCGTCGAACAACTACTAACTCACTGCACGAAGATGCCCAATTTTGCATTCTGGAACAATTCTTCCCCGATGGCCCTAACCACCCTTTCGCCTCGACCATGATGAAACACTTCAAGAAACTCGGCGCCCCTCTTTATTCGATCCACGAGTATCCATCTTTAAAGGAACAAGAACAGCGGTTCACGAATGCGGGCTGGGCCCAAGCAAATGCACGCAGTCTGTGGGAGCTATGGTCCGACGATCACTTTGTTCCCAGTTCCCTGAGGATGTCCCTGGACACCATCGAACCATTTGACGAGTGGGAGGAATTTGCGCTCTTCGCTTCGCATTATTTCCTTCTACGTGCTTCTACGAGGCAGGCCTATACTCCGGATACCCAATACCCGGCGGAAAACGAGACAATGGACGTATCGCAACACTTCACTTTACTGCCCAAAACACCTGCTGGAGGTGGACAGAAGCGTTTCGGTGCCGTCACCCCGGATGGTAAAAACTCGATCGGCCTCCATGGGGGCTTGGGCCGCCAGACCCGACTGGCCTCAACAGATCTCTACGCCAACTCCGATCAGATCTCTGGTCCTGAGCATCCCTTTCCTCCTGGAGAGGTGGCGGCACGAATGTGCCACACTATAACGGAGCTAAAAGACAACACTTGTTTACTCGTCGGCGGTCGAGCTTCCCCCGCGTCTGGATTCAGCAATTGCTGGTTCCGGGCAAAAGACCAGTGGTGCGCAGTCCAAGGCTTGCCAGCTCCCCGGTTCAGACACTGCGCCATCAAGGTGACATTCAGCACCGAATGCGTTCTCATATACGGCGGGAAGACAAGTGAAGGTAAAACGCTTGACACGTGGCTATTGTGGGATAGCAATAGCAAACTGTGGCAGTCCATCAAGACGAAAGAGACCAACCTCAAAGCTCGTTTCGGAGCTTGCCTGGCCGCCGTTGACGACACATCGGGCGTCATATTCGGTGGTATGGGTCAAGACGGCACCATATTGGAAGATTTTTGGATATGGAGATTGCATCAGCGAAGTGATGGGTCTTACTTTCTGGAACTGGAAGAGCAGACAGAAAGGGTATGGGCCTCTCCTTTGTTCAAGTACTTGAACCGGTTCGGAGCGACTGTCAGCCAATCCTCGCAAGGATTGGTTATTGTGGGTGGGATCATTACGCGGCAAGTTGTTCCGTTTCATAAAGAAATTGTTCTGTTGGATACAACAGAGTTGATGAAGGGTTGTGAAAATACATCCTCCGAGGGCCAGATAATATCTGCGATTGGATTGGGTGCCAACTTTGAAAGCCCGAGACCACTCCTCGTGGGCCATGTCTCCCGCAGTGTCGACTCAGGCCAGACCCTGATCCTGGGAGGCGGAGCCGTTTGCTTCTCCTTTGGTACATTTTGGACCGAGGGAACGTGGCTACTGCAGAAGGCCACTTCGAATACGGAAAACAACTGGGCTCTCGTCCCAGAAAATATCCAGCGAAAGCTATCGCAGACCCAGACCCCCTCAGGCGTGTCAGGGGTGGAAGACCACACGACGAACCAGAAGACCGGCAGTGAGATCATCACAGTGCCTCGTGTACGCGTTGAAACAGCCTCGCAGTTCCAGAATATCTTGGCTGACGGCAAGCCCGTAATCATTACAGGATCCGACATTGGACCCTGCACCGAGCTATGGACGGCGGAATATCTAGCCAATGCTGTTGGCCGTGACCGCAAAGTAGGTTGAGACCTAGCGCTCCATCTACTCTAATATGCTTTCTAACCGATCCAAATCAGGTTGTGGTGCATGAAGCTCAGTCGGAGAACATGAGCTTCCAGTCTAAGAATTTCTCCTACGTGACAAAAGCATTTGGCACGTTTCTGGACGAGATCCACGCCGGGGGTCGCCAGTATCTCCGCAGTATATCTGCCGAAGAACCAAGTAAACTTCCTGCGAATCTTGAAGTAGACTTTCCAGGTCTGAAGAAGGACTTTCGGCTACCAGAGCCATTTTCACTGGTGACAGAGCGAGCGCATAGCTCCCCGCTTAGGATATCAGGACCGGTTACGCTGTGGCTTCATTACGACGTAAGTGTCATTGAGAACAATTGCGATCCGCCGCTGACCGATTTCAAATTCGCAGGTGATGGCGAATGTCTTGTGTCAGATTCGTGGCGAGAAGAGACTCATTCTCTTCCCACCAAGAGACGTGGAGCACCTTCAGGTCCCTGCAGGTGCATCGAGCTCTAATCTGAATATCTTCCAGAACAGCCAGGACGGATCGGCCATCCCAGTCCCGTACACTTCCCCACACGAGGCCATTTTAACCCCCGGCGACATCCTGTTTTTACCGCCTCTTTGGTTACATACGGCTGCTCCAACCGGACAAGTCAGCGTTGCGGTCAACGTTTTCTTCCGTAATCTGGATAAGGGATATGCGGCGGGTCGGGACGTCTACGGGAATCGCGACCTGCATGCGTATGAGAAAGCACGGAACGACCTGCAAAAGATCGTGAAATCATTTGACCCCATCCCGCTGGACATGGCGCAATTCTACCTGCTCAGGCTCGCACAAGAGTTCAAGGAAAAGGTTCCGGTCTAATTGGGCGACGCGGTTGAAGTGATGGGTTAACTGGATTTTGAGTTAATCCTCTGATCATGCTTTGATATCAGATCCCCTGACATGCATGGCTTTGGTGACACGGTCGTACCGAGAGGTCTGGACCTCCTCTGGCGTTGGCTTTTGTTCCCGAGTCCTGCCTAACTGTATCTATCCCAAACGAGCATGCTTGAAACCCAGATTCTCGGGTCACATTTGAAATTCTAGATTTGCCCCATATCAGTCGGAGAGGCTCCTACTTCCAGGAGATGATGAATCATGCCTCAGGAGTTCAACAGCCGCAGAAGAATCGAAGGCAACGCCACGGCAACTTGATTGCAGTTTTCAGTCCAACGGGAAATTATCCTTTTCCTTTCAGTTGATGGGAGATCGGAGATGTGGCCAATCAGTAGGTCGAGGGAGCTATGACATCGGATACGGCAAAGGAATACAACGGGTAAGCAGACACGTTCTTGGTTGGGTCCTCACCTGACAAAGTATCTGATAAGAAAGAATATTATCCATACCCTAGAACGTGACTAGTAGCTCATCGCGCAGGGGAGTGTAAGCAAACTGCCTAGGTAGTCAATTGCATGTTTTGAAGCCCAAAAGCGGCCTGCAACCCGACGAGACGCGGGCACAAGCGGAATCATTGCTGTGGCTCCATATCACGGATTCACCATGCATGCTCTGAGTGTGGGAAGACGCATGACACCTAAGAACCATGGATGCCGCAGCCCAATAGTGGCTCATAGAGATAAAGGAGGGGGTGGTACCCGGGGAATTCCTGGTGCCAATGGAAACGCCCGGCGACGTCAAGTGAGTTTGACTGCCCAGCCATATTGCTGACGAGGGGCCCTCTTATTTGCTCGCCTGCCTTAGTTCGTTCCCTATCCCTGTGTCATTGTCCACGGGTGGACGTCGGTGGTCCAGAGCCCGGGAAGGTTGCTTTCCTTCCGGGCCTATTGGACGTGATACGAGCAGTGTTGGCGTCAAGACTTTGCGTGGGTGTGTGGCCCGTCGTTTTGTCGAAGAGGGGGTGGAAAGAGATGATCCAGGTGTCTCTGCAAAAGAGGAAGCGAGGATTCCACCGCGTACGTATTGTCGATCCGAGCAACGTTCAGATGGGAATAGACGAAGTCATTGGCTGCAAACGGTAAGTTGGAATAAGATGGACGATTATGGGGGGAGGATGTGTTGTGGGGAAATCCACCCGCAAAGAATGATCATGATGAAATTGATGGCAACATTGTGGATAGCGGATATCCGCTTCTCTCCCTTCTCCCTCAGGAGACACAAACAATGAATATTATGTGACTGTCAAACAGTAAATATCGCTATCAAAGATCATGGTGGATTAGGTAGAATTGAGGAGAGATGAGTGGAAAAGGCAGAACCAAGAAGCAAATACTATGAGAGGGGCAGCCACGAGTACATCTTGGTACATACGATGGCCTCGGTCGCAAAGATAATCAGAGAGATTATACAGCAGGTACTTCGGAGTACACCTCCTTCCCTATGCACCTTGCCTTACCTCGCTGACTTCCTTCCCCTCCTCCTTTCCTTCTTTCCCTCCCTTTTCTCTCTTTTACTCTCTTCATCAACTTCCTCCTCTTCTCTTCTCTTCTCTTCTCTGCCCTTCTCCCCTTCACTCTCCTCCCCTCCTGCATTAACTATCCTTACCGCTCAACCATCCCCTTGCTTCTACCCGTTTCGTCCATATCCTCCTAGTCTATCCTTCATTGATCTGCTCTTCCCTCATTTCCTTCCCACAGTTGGGAACGTGACTGTGCTTATCATTGTGGGGGTGGGCTATCTATCATCTACTGCTGTGGATATCTTCCCGCTCCTAGCCTGAAACGCCCCCTCTTCGACGTAATAGAGCCCCAGGAGTTCGTCTCTCTCAAAGCATCTCGGAGTGCCTGGGTGATTTGGTTTCCTTTGGTCCTTCAAGGATATTTCTTATCTCGAAGGCTGCAGATGTACACGACCCATCCCTTCGCTCCATTCGCGATATAGTCACTGGTCGCAGACTAACAAGGAACTATTCCTCCCAGACATCCGCGGGCGCATGTCGATACGATTCCTTGGAAGCTGTTTCTGGACGTCCGCATCATTGTTCGATCGCATTCATTTCAATTGTATCGACATAGATCTCTCAGACTGGTCTATACCTCATTTCTTCTTGCGCTGAAGCTCCCAGCCGCCGCGACACGTTGATTGTTCCAAGATGGCGACTGTCGTGGTGCGCCAACAACACACCCTCCGCCATTCCACTCCTCCTCCCGCGGGAATCTCTCCTTCCTTGAATCTGAACCGAAGCTCATCTCCGATACCAAACAAACATTTGCCCATTTGCCCGGCAGGCACTTCGCCAATTACCTCCCAAACAGCATCCCCTCCGGAAAGAGATGATGTCACCAACCAACCCGCTTCCCTGCTTTATCCACCGGATGGATTCCGACAGGTTTGCGATTGCCCCAAGGTATATACGTTGGATGCTATGGCACTATCGGCTGCCGTAGAGCATTATGCCGCCCAACCGCTACCAGACCCTAGTCTTGTCTTCCCATGGTTGCATGGCCTGCATCCCGAGAACCATCTGCAGATAGGCTTCTTCACGAACCGGAAACGCTCTCTTCGGCGGACCCCTAAGTGCTGGCGCGGAATCACTATCGTCAAAGTGGGAGGTGATCTAACTACGTCGAGGATCAAAGGCGCAGTGGCTCCGGAGGAGGTCCTCGCGCCATCGGGTCATGAGTTCCTTGCCGTAGACCCCCGCGAAGGTTTCTCCGTGCGCAACTTCCAAATACAGACCGCCAAGTTGGCTCCCCTATCTGATATTGTTCTTTACGGCGCCGACGGCCTTAGCGAAAAGCAACTTCTTGATGCAGCCAAGAGAGTCGCGTTTGCCCAGCAACAGTGGAAAGGCACACACGACCCCGACAATACGTTGCCTGTCTATAACACATTCATTCTTTCATGTGAGTTCCATATAAACCGGTCTCATTCGTCTCAACTCTGTGCTGATCAATAAACAGCCTCGTTCTCTGAGCTAGAAAAGAAGACGCCGGAGTTGGTTGCCATCAATACCCAGGGTCAACTGACCGGCCAAGTGGTAGATTTCTGTAAGTCTCACGTCCGCTTCTGATGTGTCTGCTCCTAACATGTTTCAAGTTCAATGGGAGCGCCTGGAGATGTGCGACATGTCTCGAGCGTCGGAATTTTCAACCAATGTTTGGCAAGGTCCTACGCCAGATTACATCTTGAGACTTGGGTCATGTGAGCCCACATTAGAAGACTTCGATCTATTCATCGAGGCGAGCGACCTAGCTAGTATCCCAGGTCCGCGGCTCCTCGCCAAGCTAAACAAGCAACTCGATGATGGCCCTCAGCGGATGGAATTTCCATCGTCTGGTTCGATCTTAATTCCATCAAGCGAGAATCGAGAAGTGGACGATCTAGTGAACACAGTCCGGTGGATCTACTATTTAGCGAACCCAGATGGGCCAGATCATCATCCAGATGTCGATGGCGATATTCCCATGCTTCCACTATCTAAAAAGAGCCGAAAGATTCTTATCCATTGTCCGGATGGTTATACGGAGAGTTCGCTCCTTATGCTTGCATATGTGATGTTTTCTGAGGGCATCCCGGCCCATGATGCCTGGCTGAAACTTCACCGCGAGAAGAAACGCAATTTCTTCGCCTATCCGTCGGACGTCACCTTCTTAACCACCGTGCAAGGAAGGCTCCTCCAAGAAAGTCCCGCAGCTCACGCCCATGGGATCACCAGCTTCCCCGATCCTCCTTGGTTCAAGTACTGCGATGGCTCTCTTCCAAGTCGGATTCTGCCATACATGTACCTCGGTAACCTGTCTCACGCAAACAACCCAGAAATGCTTTGGGAGCTGGGCATCAGACGTATTCTGAGTATCGGCGAATCCGTCTCGTGGAACAGCTCTGAGATTTCTAAGATGGGCCCAGAAAATATTATGCACATTACTCAGGTCCAGGACAATGGAATCGATCCCTTGACTCAAGAGTTCGATCGATGTCTTGACTTCATCCGTATGTCTACTCCTTTCCGTTGGCTGTGTCTTGCTTATCAAAATTGTAGGCCAAGGTAAACACGATGGGACGGCTACGTTGGTTCACTGCCGCGTTGGTGTGTCACGGTCAGCAACAATCTGCATCGCCGAAGTCATGGCATCCTATGGGCTTTCGTTCCCCAGAGCTTAGTATGTCTAACTCATCCCAAAGAGTTAGCCAGATTTAACGTATCATTCCAGTTGCTTCGTCCGGGCTAGGCGACTGAACGTGATTATTCAACCTCATCTGCGGTTTGTGTAAGTTTATCCGAAGCTCCGCATTCTTCTTGGTCTAGCAGCTAACGACCGCGCTCAGGTATGAACTTCTAAAGTGGGAAGAGCTGCAGTACCAGAAGCACAAGAAACCTTTGAAGCGGGAACTCGAATGGCCTACTGTGGCTCGCGAAATTGCGCTCATGAACAAACCCTACTCAAGATAGTGATCTCAAGGACAGATACATCATGTACGCACTTGGCTTGCGCATTTCGAAGGAAGCGAACTGTACATGGACGACACGGATGACGCGACCATGATGAAAATGACTGGATGTGTAACGGACGATAATTGTTTCTGTATTGGAGTTCGGACGGTTCCATATGCTTATATGGTTACATGGCCTTTTTGGCAGATAGTTTTTTTGATGATTTAGGTCGGCGTCCTGATATGATCCTGTGTGGGAGAAACTGTGCATCTCATACCGGTCTTCTTTTCGTCTAATTTGGGTTTAGAATGATCCAATATCTATTTTAAGCGGCGCTGCCTCTACGCATCTTGTTTGAACCCCTTTCTCTTCCGTTTTGCACATACACGTGGTTCGATACGTTGATATGGCAAGCATCAAAGGGCCCCATACAAAGTTACGCCCTCGATCTAGAGTAAATCACGATAGCCTCGATTAGCCCCTCATGATTATATTCAGACCACATGCAACACAGGTACGTTCCATATACAGCGATGTCCACTTTACAGCTGAAAGGGTACTGTTCGGCTCAGATGAAAAGGAACCGACGGTTAACCCCCTGGGGCTTCCACTCACATTCTTAAGTCGTAGCTACAGACAACAGGGAGACGACACCTCTTCCATTAGGCAGTTCTGGCTATTGAGACGGGATCATATCATATACTTCGTACATGCCGCGGGAAATACATGACTTAATATTTAGACCGTTTTTATATAGCAAACAGCCGGAGGGATAGGGATTAGCAACGCTCGAAAACACGATATAACCCTTTCAGATCAGCCACTTCCACCACCCCGTGGAGTAGTCTCGTTGTAGCGACTAACCGACTCCGAATGGCAGGGAAAATGACGTGCTCCAGCATTCGCGTCAACTGCACTCGACGTTGCTTGACCATATCGTCTTCCTCAGCGCTGATCTGACGGCCCGCGTTCTCGCTAGAGGAGTCCACGGCACTGCCTGCACTCTCTGTTGAGGGAAGTGGAAGTTGTTCGGGGGTGTAGAAAGCCGCTAATTCGCGAATAAATGTGCGAAAGCACTCCTCCTCGCTCGTCCAGTCAACATACGGGCCTAATCGAAGGAGAAACCTGGGCAGCTTGCCGAGACATGGGACATAGCCTTTGAGCAGGAGTGGGATGGAGAGGAGCTCGCCCTCGAAGGATATTCGGATCGAAAAGTATTCCTCTAACATCTCGCGCCTGTCGATGAGAGTCCTGGCAACCATGGCCGGGGCATTGGCAAAGATCTCAGTTTCTTCGCCTGATTGTTGTGAACCGTTTTGAGGGACACGTCGGGTCTCATGGCTCTCTCGTTCAGCATCCGCCGCAATTTTCAGGAGGTCTATGAGCTTCGGCGCAGGATCGAGTCTGATAACACCAAAATTGCCAAAGTCCGTGAGCCCGACTTGGTAGAAGAGCTCGCTGCAGAAGAGCCCGTAGTCGATGAGGTACAGCTTCACACCGGACTGGATGGCTGCGATCCGCCGTCGTTCGTCTACAAGACCGACATAGGTGTGGGATGCGATGGTTTCCGTCAGGGTGTTGTGCATTGCGTTGCGAACGCTTGCGCGGAGGTTTTTGACGGACGTGAGTGCGATCTTCAGCGGCTCTCTGTCCGTAGTCTCGTATTGTAGACCCTCGTCGAGAACGGAGGGTCCGGCTTCCTCTTCCGCTTCATGGGCCGCAGCTGGGGTCAACATCGATGTGATCTTGCGGACCCTGGAGTCTGTGCGGACGAGGTTATGCTCGTATGGTTTCTTTGCTGCTGCTGGCGTCTTAGGGGTAGTGCTTCCCGCGTCGGCTGTGTTGTCGCGGGATGGCAACTCCATTGTTGTCACTCCCGGGAGGAGGGTCTGGGTCAAGAACGTTCGGCTCGAGTCCACCTGCGCGAGCTTTGACCTGATTTCGTTGCAGATGCATTCGATTATTTCATCTTCGTTGAGAAAGTTCACCTCGCGCTTTGTCGGATGCACGTTCACGTCGACACGCTGCGGTTCAATCTCCAAGTCGATATAGACAAAAGGATGGCCGCCTTTCGGCAGAAAGCTGGCGTATGTCTGCTCGATGGCGCGCTTGACAGCCGTTGATTCGACAGAGCGATGGTTGATAAAGAGCAGGATCACGGTTTTCTTCACATGGTAGTTGGCGTTTGTCACGAGACCGGATGAGCGAAAGCCTAGTTTCTCATCTTCGATCTTAAATTCCACGAGCTCATTGGCGACGGCACTGCCGTGAATTTGGCGAATCCGGTCGGTGGTGTTGGCTGCGGCGGGAGTTGAGATGCTGACGCCTGAGTCGCCGTGTTTTCGACAGGAAAAGGCCACGCCAGAGCAGTGGACTGCATACCGTCCGACAACATCCAGAATCTTCGCGTACTCTTCACTGGCTGAACGGAAGGCACGACGCCTGGTTGGGACATTATAGAATAGATCTTCCACCTATTTCAATTAGCTTTGCCTGAATATTAGGGATCGCCGTGTCTCATACCGTTATCTGCGTTCCACCTCGTCCAGCTGTGGCCTTTGGTGCGGCACTCTGCCCTGGCTTAGCAGGGACAAGCTTTCCGTCACTGTAGTGAGCTCGCCATGCACAGCTGGACCCCGCCGTCTTGGTGGTCACAGTAAGATGGGCGATGTGGCTAATGCTAGCCAACGCCTCACCTCGAAAGCCATACGTCCCAATAGAAGAAAGGTCTTCGAAATGCTTCAGCTTGGACGTAGTAAACCTCTCACAAAGGATAGGAAGGTCATCTCGCTGTACTCCCTTCAGTTAAACGACTGACATCTTGCCGAGTCCTTGATCAGGTTTGCATGCACTTACATCTATGCCATGGCCATTGTCGGTAATCTGGAGTAACTTAAGTCCTCCATCCTTGACCAAGATCTCGAGGGATGTGGATCCAGCGTCCACAGCATTCTCGATCAGCTCTTTCAGAGCATGCATGGGAGCGACAATAATCTCCCCTGCAGCAATCTTATTCACGACATCTGAGTCAAGAGCCTGATTGTAGCCGTCAGCCTGGTCTGCTTGAGGCCACGTCCTATGCATAGCGACAACTGACCCTTATCCTTTTGGGCTTCTGAGGGCCGTCCTCCTCTTCCGCTGGCCGTTTTGTGCCGCGAAGCTCGTTGGAGCCCATTTCCATTTCAACATCCATTGTTTCCGGAGAAACAACTTATTTCTATAGTTGTCTTACTCCTCAATTTCCTTATACAATGCACCATCGAGGAGCGAACGGAATGCGGTTGAACGTAACTGGAGCCAAATCCAAGCCACAGAACAGGGTATATAGATATCTCTGATGTTTCAGCTGCAATGAATGGTCCAGACTGATGCTCTGGCTTTTGATGTTAGAGTAAGGCTCCCAGAAGCGCAGAAGTTTGGGTCGAAACGTCCGGGGAACAAACAAAAGGCGATAGCTGATAAGCGAAACAAACTCCCGTGACCTCGATAAGATTAATTAATCTCCAACTCCGCAACCGTCGACCCCGATCCCATGCCATTCCCTGAGCTTTTAATTTACCTGTTCACTTCTAACCTCTCGCCATCAAATGCCATTTCGGGTCTTCGACGCTCCCTGGGAGCTCCCTTTCCCATGCGCCCATCATGTTGTCTTCCAGGAGGCATCTAATAGCCGATGAGGAGCTCGGCAAGAAGGACGACGACCATAAGCGCCGATCCGATCGAGAGCACCTTTGGCACTCGAACTCACAATGGAGACTGCCGCGCCGCCGGTCGGTTCTAACCCTCATTGCTCTATATCTCCTATACTTGTTTTTCAAGAACATGCCGACAGACCTTACACCTGTTAGAGAACGACCGGTATTCGCCCAGTCTCAACAGATACCTCCAACGCAATGGTCTCGTCCAGCGCCATCGCCCGTGATTCCGGACCGAACTCCTCCGTCTCGAGATGAATCTACGGCAGACAAAAAAGAGAACTTCTATTACGAAGGGGAAGTGAAGTTCTATGGTTTGGCTGCAAGCTTGAAGCTCTTCCAGAAGCTAGGGAGCCATCGCGGAACACCTAGTCGCGATGTTGTTGTTGCTGGCGCCAGTTTGGAGAGCATCTCGGATCTATTGCCACTTGCATGTCGAATGGCCACTCAGAAAATGAATGAAGTACATTTTGTGCTCATGGGGAGGGATGATGTTTCGATTGAAGGGTTACAACGTGTGAATGGTATTAGCAATGAGGATTGTCCAATTAATTGGCATGGTACGTATTATGCTTGACCAAAGCAACTTGCTGGTCATCCATGGCTGACACCTTTGTTACAGATGCTCGACCAGACTATGCGCAGTGGTCGACGGATGGCCGAATGGAGAGGGCGGTTGCAGTCGGTCTTAAATATGTCTATGCATATATCCGTCCTCAAGTGATCATTACACATGGTGAATCGCTCGAACAACCCTTTTTCCTCAGAGGCTCTCGGTCGATGTCTCGAGAATTCGGCATTCCTCATATTACCCTTCCTAGCGTCGCAAGGAATCTCATGTGGATATCCACGTTGGACACTCATGCTCTTCGAGGTATATATCTGTGGAAGCCGCCTACGTGATGTGACTTACTAACATTTCCTGTAGTGTGGAATGATATTCGTGTTGAATTGCTCGTCAATGCACAGCCAGAGTCGTCCGGTTCCCTCATCAGACTGGTTCGGTCGCTGCAAGAGGCCGACTACCTTGGATCGACGCCCGGTCTAACTATTGAGCTTCCCGCGGATGTTGACCCCCAGCTCCTTGACTTCTTGAAAACCATGGATTGGCCCCCTGCTGCGGCTGGAACGTTGACAATTCGAAGGCGCATACAGCCACATCACCTTGATCCAACCGAGGCGTCTTTGAAGACCGTGGAGGCGTTCTATCCCAAAGATCCAAATGTTACCCACGTCCTGATGCTCTCGCCTCAAACTGAATTGGCTCCCTCGTTCTATCACTACTTGATGTATACGATGCTGAAATACAAATACTCGGCTCGCTCCAAGCACTTGGGTGACGGATTGTTTGGAGTATCTTTGGAACTTCCATCGACCCGTATCACGGACGACGAACCTTTCACACCCCCAACCTCGGAGAGTGACGGCCTATCAAAAAACCCCCCAAGAAACCCATCGCCCAGCTTCCTTTGGCAGGCTCCGAATACTAACGCGGCATTGTATTTCGGTGACAAGTGGGTCGAGCTTCATTCTTTCCTATCCAAACGCCTTTCCATCCAGGCCACTACACCAGAAAGCTCGGTTCAAGAGAAGGTCATCTCAAAAAAGTACCCGGCTGTCGTAGAATATATTTTAGAGTTGATTCGCGCGAAAGGTTACTACCTGCTGTACCCGGCATTTGCCGCCAGCGGAACCTTTTCGCTGGCGACAGTCCACAACGAACTATACCGGTTTCCGGAAGAGTACTCTGACGGCAAGGCAAAGTCGGCAGACGAACTTCCTGCTACGATCGATGGCTCTTCCAAACCCTTGAAGGCAGACTTTGGTCAACTTGGGGCTGTTGAAAGACCACTTAGTCAAGCCTCGACGGTCATGCCCCTTCTTGATGAGTTTTCACTCGAGCTTGTCGACATAGATCATCTGCCGGTGTTGTCCTATCAAGGGGATGAGCTGAGTGGCATTGCCTTTTCTCGACAAACTGAAGAGTACGCGCAACAATTCAGATCTCGCTATGGGGGCTGTAACGATGATCGCGTGGTTGATGTCAGGCCAAAGGATCTTTTCTGTTTACCAGACTGAAGTTCAAAGGATTTGTCTGTGAATATATTGAAAATCGTCGCATATATACCCTGTATACAAATTTGACCTTAGGTTATTGCTGTTTATCTAGTGTTTGCATAGGTTTCTACGACATTGCGGTCCCATAATGATGCAGTGTATCGCTTTGTATGCAAAGCATAAGCCGATGATGCATAACCAGGTGATTCTTGGCAGGAATGTCTTACATAAGCGGTCGGAGCTCCACCAGGAGCGCAACGCCCGAGCGGCGACGGAACGAGAGCTCTCTCTCTGCTTCCATCAACAAGCTCACAATCCGTTCTCTGCTACATCCCGTGGTGTTCAGAGGCCCCATTTGTCCCAATCCCTCATTTCCTTTATTTTCTTCGCCCCTCCATTTTCCCTTCTCCCCGATCCTCCAATTTCGTTCATCCTCACCCCAGATACCCGTCAGAAATGGCGAAAGACGGCGAGCGGTCAGCTCCCGCCGACAAGGGCAAAGGCAAGGTCGATGACGTGAAGGAGTTGACAGGAGGAAAGAACGCTCAGAATGATGAGAAGCCAACACAAGCAGATGGAAAGAAGAAGGACGAGGAGCAGAAGGAAGAAGGTAAGCCGATGGCTCCCTTCACTATCAGCCCACTTCAGTCGTCTGGTCTGTTACTAATACAATCGCCCATCTAGAGGAGCTCAGCGAGGAAGACCAACAGCTGAAGAATGAACTGGAGATGCTTGTGGAGCGGCTAAAGGTATGGGATGTGTTGGAGATGCCGACTTCCCGCCCACTGAGCGATGACGTTAACGTGTCCGACTTTGCGTATAGGAACCGGATACCTCTCTGTATGGACCTGCCTTAGACGCGATCAAGAATTTCATCAAGACCTCCACGTCTTCGATGACAGCTGTCCCAAAGCCCCTCAAGTTCCTTCGGCCACACTATGACGAGCTGGCGGACCTCTACGATAAGTGGGCCGCGGGCTCCGTTAAGGTCGGTTTCAGAGGCCCCGCGTCTGTGTAGTACGGCGATAATAACACCGCTATGTTTTACAGGACTCATTAGCCGATATGCTTTCGGTTCTTGGAATGACCTACGGAGACGAAGAGAAACTCGAGACACTGAAGTACCGACTACTCACGAAGTCGGATGACCTGGGTTCCTGGGGTCACGAATATATCAGACACCTTGCTTTGGAAATCGGTCAGGAATATCAGAACAGGTTGAATGCGGAGAAGGACGTCCAGGATCTGATCGATCTTTCGCTGTCTCTTGTCCCTTACTTCTTGAGCCACAACGCGGAGGCCGATGCTGTCGATCTGCTGAGCGAGCTTGAGATTATCGAGGAAATTCCGCGTTTCTTGGACGAGAACACTTATTCCCGGGTGTGTCTTTACATGGTTTCCATGGTCAACCTCCTCACATACCCCGAAGACCAACAGTTCCTGCGCACCGCCCACGAGATTTACGTCCGATACAAAGAACTCACCAAGGCCATCGTGCTTGCAATCCGTTTAAATGACACCGATCTTATCAGGAGCGATTTGAATGCCACAACTGACAAGTCTCTCAAGAGACAAATGGCATTCCTGGTTGCCCGGCAGCAGATATGGCTTGACCTGACCGATGAGGATGAGGAGGACGAGGCTTTCGTTGATTGTCTGAACAACACCTCCATCCCCAAGCACTTCAAGTCTCTCGGAAAGGAGCTCAACATTCTCGACCCCACGATGCCGGAGGATATCTACAAGACTCACTTGGAAAGCAGCCGCGGCGCAGGACTCACCAACGTCGATTCAGCTCGACACAACCTTGCCAGTGCCTTCGTCAACTCTTTCGCGAATGCGGGATACGGTAACGACAAGATGATGCTCGTCGAGGGTGATAAAGGTCCTTGGGTCTGGAAGACTAAGGACGACGGCATGCTTTCTACCACTGCTTCGATGGGTATGCTCTTACACCGGGATGTTGAGGCTGGCCTGGACAAGATCGACAGATTCACCTATGCCTCGGAAGATCAGATCAAGGCGGGTGCGCTACTGGCCATCGGTATTCTGAACTCCGGCGTCCGGGTGGACTCTGACCCTGCTTTGGCCCTTCTGAGCGATCCCGACAACTTGGAAGCCAAGAGTGTGCCGATGCGAATCGCTTCCATCATGGGTCTTGGTCTGGCCTATGCTGGTTCGAACAAGGAGGAACTTCTTGACGTTCTGCTTCCGATTGTTGAGGATGTTTCTCTTGACATGCAACTCTCGGCAATGGCCGCCGTCTCTTTGGGTCTTATTTTCGTCGGCTCATCGAACCATCAGGTCAGCGAAGCAATTGCTACCACCCTGATGGATGAAGAACGACAGAAGCAGCTCAAGGATAAATGGACCCGGTTCATGGCCCTGGGTCTGGCTCTGTTGTACTTCGGACGTCAGGAGGAAGTCGATGTCATTCTCGACATTCTTAAGGCTGTAGACCACCCCATGGCCAAGCCTACATCTGTGCTTGCTTCCGTCTGCGCTTGGGCGGGAACCGGTACAGTGTTGAAGCTCCAGGAGCTCCTCCACATCTGCAATGATATCATTGAAGAGGGTGAGGAAAAGAAGGGTGATGAGCTTGTTCAGTCATACGCCGTCCTTGGTCTTTCTCTCATTGCGATGGGCGAGGAGGTTGGCCAAGACATGATCCTTCGGCAGTTTGGTCACCTCATGCACTACGGTGCCAGCAACATCCGTAAGGCGGTTCCCCTTGCTATGGGCCTGATCAACCCGAGCAACCCTCAAATGAAGGTCTACGATACCCTGTCGAGATACAGTCACGACAACGATAACGATGTTGCTATTAACGCGATCTTTGCTATGGGTCTTTGCGGTGCCGGTACCAAGAACGCCCGTCTGGCACAGCTGCTCCGACAGTTGGCTAGCTATTACCACCGCGATCAAAACGCACTGTTCATGGTGCGCATCGCGCAAGGTCTACTCCATATGGGCAAGGCTACCATGACATTGAATCCCTTCCACACAGATCGTCAGGTGCTGTCTCGGGTATCCGCCGCCGGTCTGCTTACAGTGCTAGTTTCCTTGATCGACGCCAAGCAGTTCATTCTTGGGGAGCACCACTATCTCCTTTACTTCCTTATCACCGCTATGTACCCGAGATTCCTTGTGACTCTTGATGAGGACTTGCAGCCCCTTACTGTGAACGTACGTGTAGGACAGGCTGTGGATGTTGTTGGACAGGCTGGCCGTCCGAAGACGATCACTGGCTGGCAGACGCAGAGCACTCCTGTCCTTTTGGCGTATGGTGAGAGAGCAGAGCTCGAAGATGAGCAGTACATTCCTCTCAGCAGCACCCTCGAGGGACTGGTTATCCTGCGCAAAGTGAGTACTACGGATGGTCATTGTATGAGAGTCTTCAATACTAACATATGTTCCTAGAATCCTGACTGGGAAGCCCCTGCTTAAGTGAAGCAAATCTCCCTTCGAATTTTTCTGCAGGATGGATCGGGCGCAGGCGATAATCTATGCGCTGGATAGTGTTAGGTTTAATGTATTCAGACGAGTCGGTAAACAACTCTGGTCATCTATGATAAATCCACATCTTTCCTATTTACCGACCGGCATAGTTCGCATGATAGATATATATAATGCGGTAGAAGTGTAGATTGCAGGATTAAGTTGAGAGTTACACAAGTTATGGATCATAGGGATTAATATGAAAACGGACACATGAAATACTTCCGTACTCTGTTTACTTGTCCAGGTCTAATGCTGAATTAATCTATTGGAACATCATCAGCTGTTGTCCAGGTCCTCAGGACGGGACTACCAAGATAGGAAACTAGGGCATAGGGCAAGAGGACTACAACTTTTCCGCCTCAAAGAAATGACGGCAACGACGACCATCTCGATAACGGATAACGTCTGTTGAAAACGCCTATATTTTCTTACAGTCTGGATCTCTAAGATCTATCAGCACCATGAAGCTTGATCCCAAGGCGATCCGTTATCTCACGAACGAGGATTTCCGTGTTCTCTCAGCTGTATGCCCCTCCGCCCCCGCGCTTGTCGGATCGTTTCGCAACTTGTTGTCTGACGACTAACAAGTGTCTATCTATAGGTTGAGACTGGAAGTCGGAACCATGAGGTTGTTCCGACGCCTTTGATTGCGCAGATTTCTGGTCTTCGCGGTGGCAGCGGAGTCCACCGCGCAATCTCGAACCTGGCAAAGACCAACCTTATCGCAAAGGTGAAGAATGCGAAATGTAGGTATCAGGACGTAATACCGCAATATGTCCTCTAGCGCATGCTGATATGATCTTTCCTATACAGATGATGGTTATCGACTCACCTACGGAGGCCTCGACTATCTTGCGCTCAACGCCCACCAAAAGCAAAAATGCATCTACTCTGTTGGAAACCAGATCGGTGTAGGGAAGGAATCTGATATCATCGTGGTTGCGAACAACCAGGGAACACAGCGCATTCTGAAGATCCACCGCCTGGGACGAATCTCCTTCCGCACCGTGAAGACTAACCGTGACTATCTCCGGCACCGAAGCACCGGCTCGTGGATGTACATGTCGCGTTTGGCCGCCATGAAGGAATTTGCATTTATGAAGGCCCTTCGGGAGAACGGGTTCTCAGTACCAGAGCCCATTGCGCAGAACAGACACACCATCGTCATGAGCTTAATTGACGCCTTCCCGCTACGCCAGATATCGAAAGTGCCCCGGCCGGCGCAGTTATACGAAGAACTTATGGATATGATTATGCGGCTCGCGCGGTTTGGGCTAATCCATGGCGACTTTAACGAGTTCAATATTCTGATCAAAGAAGTGGAGGATCCCAACGCGAAAGGGAAAGGCCGGGAAGACGAGGAGGACGATGAGAACATTCAGTTGATTCCAGTCCTGATTGATTTCCCGCAGATGGTCTCGATTGACCATGTCAACGCGGAAATGTACTTCGATCGTGATGTGAACTGTATCAAACGCTACTTCCAACGCAAGTTCCATTTCGTGAGCGATGCGCCCGGTCCTTTCTTTGCGGATGCGAAGAAACAACTCCTCACCAACCCGGCCAAGCGGCTAGATGTGGAAGTCGAGGCGTCTGGATTCTCTAGGAAGATGGCGCGCGAACTTGAAAACTACATGAAGGAAGTGGGTGTGAAGGGTGACGGCGAAGAGGGTGCTAAAGGAAGCGGCGATGAGGAAGAAGAAGAGGAGGGTTCTGGCTCTGAGGGCGAGGAGAATGCTGAGGAAGATACCCAAGGGGGTGACGAGATTAGCGAGAGCTCTCGGAAATTAGGGGAATTGCATGTCTCTTAGGGGGTATGTTGGTAGGGCGCTTTGGATGCAACATGTTAAATAGCTTAATGACCATTTTGTGACGAATAAACCATAGACCTTGGACGATGTCTTCACAGATTCTTGTGGTTTGCGCGAGTACTCCCTAGGAAAAGGACCGATCCACTACGGCACGTGGCGCGGCCACCTGCGCAATTTTGATCTGCGAAAGTTCCGCCGAGCCTAATCAGCGCCGAAACAGTATCTCCCTCTATCAATTCTTCAGACCCCCACAATCTCACCGGAGTCCCCATTGATCTTGCTCCGTCAGAGGTCTTTTTGAATTGGAGCACAGAATTCAAAATGGTCCGGCAATTCTCCAAGTTCCCTAAGAGGCCCGCGGACTGGCTGCCTCCTTCGGCGCCGCTGTCCATGCGGAAGCAGGTCTTTCTGTGAGTACCAGGATTTCGAGCCAGAACGAATACAGAATACGTTCAGGGAAGAGGACGAGTTCGCATACTAATGAAGCGCAGCCCCGACTTCACCATCGCCCTCATTCGCACGCCTTTCCTCCCTCCCCGATACGCATCCTTCTACGTGCCATTGAACTTCAACAAGCTCGACATGCGTGATTACCTTAAGAACCTATACGGCGTGGACGTGTTGGCCGTGCGGAGTTTCGTCGAGCAACAGAAGATTACCCGGCTGCGGCCCATGAACAAATTCGGCTACGGCAAATGGAGACGACCGATCTCGAGGAAGAAGATGACGGTAGAGATGAAGCAGCCATTCGTGTGGCCCGAGGCTCCCAAAGATATGGCTCCGTACGTTTTATCCCTGCTCGCCCTGGCACACTGGATACATCCTATGTCCCAAGGAGCTCTGCAGTGTGCGCTAACGATCCAAACAGATGGGAGCACGACCAGTTCCACAAAGCCGCCAAATACCAATCAGATATGCAAAAGACACAACGACCGGACGCAGCCATGCAAGCACCCAAGGAAGAGCGCGAGGTCTTTGAGGAGGCCGCTAAGGAGATCCTGTCTGGCTCGAAACCCTGGCGTCCGACCTGGCAGGCCCTGGGCCTCAGCTATGATAGACCGGTGGTCGGGGGTACTAAGGGGTCGCCTTCGCCTAGATCATAGGTGCATAGTGGTCCTCCTGGGTTCTAAATTTTGTCTTACTGATGGTTGGAAATAGAAAAGCGGGTTCTTCATTTTGGTTGGGGTATGTGTGGGCTGAATTTCTGGTTTGTTTAACACCCCTGTATGTGATGAATGCTGCCCACTTGCTCTATGTATTATATAGTTCCATATAAATATCTTTTCGGCGCATTATTCCAATGCTGAGTCCGCTACATCAAGGCTGTCGTGTCTCCTATTCGTCTCATTACGTGTAGTCGGCTTATATGGAACAGCACGTTGATCAAGGCAGATTCGCTATGTAGATATCAAAAGTGTGTACGGTGGTGATAGTAGACATATGAGACAGGAAACGATGGCCAAAACGAATTAAACACATGAATAAACAAAACCCCGCTGAATATGAAGAGACTACTACAGACGGCTCTCAACAAAGTTCATATGATGCTGGCCAGGCCAATGCGCGTCGGGCCACACATGGCGGATACCTTCCCAGATATGCCTGTAATCAAATTAGTACCTCAACTAGAGTGGAAACGGGGAGGGACTTGCTTACTGGACGTAGATTATATCGAGTTCGTCGCTGACCTCCTTCGGCACATCCTTCACGTCCTTGCGGTTCTGGTAAGGAATCAAAACTGTTTTGACTCCAGCACGGTGAGCACCGATGAGCTTCTCCTTGATGCCACCGACAGGCATGACTCGTCCCCGGAGAGACACTTCGCCAGTCATCGCCAACTTGGGCGGCACAGCCTTGCCAGTAAACAGGGAAATTAATCCAATCGTATGAGCGAGGCCGGCCGACGGACCGTCCTTGGGGATGGCGCCGGACGGACAGTGAACATGAAGACTGCGATTCTTCATGATGTCCTCATTCGGGTCAGGAGTCAATCCCAACTCGTAAGAATGAGCCTTAACCCATGTCAGCGCCACTTCCACACTCTCTTTCAAGACATCGCCAAGTTTTCCGGTAAGCTGAACGCGGCCGTTTCCAGGCATGTCCGCAACCTCGATGAACAGAATGCTGCCTTGGCCTCCGGTTGAATAAGCAACGAGGCCAGTAACAACACCTGGACGGCCATGCTTCTCGGCGATTTCTTCATCAAACCGTTCGATCCCGAGGATCTCCTCCAGATCATCAAGCGTGACCACAGGATTATAAGCCTCCAGCCGGCCAGTATCAGCTGCATCAGCATATTGGACAGCCTTGTAACGACAGATCGACCCAATTTCGCGTTCGAGGTTACGGACACCAGATTCACGAGTATAAGCTGTGATGGTCTTGTCGATAACTTCATCTGAGAGAATGACCTGGCCATCAGACAGTCCGTTGGACCTGATTTGTTTCGGAATCAAGTGTCTTTTAGCGATGTGTCGCTTCTCCACGGTCGTATAACCCGACAAGGTGATTGTCTCCATGCGGTCGAGCAAGGGAGCGGGGATCGTATCAAGTGAATTGGCTGTCGCAATGAAGAGCACCTTGCTCAGATCAATAGGAATGTTGATATAGTGGTCGGAAAACGTATGGTTCTGTTCTGGGTCCAAGACCTCCAGCATTGCTGCAGAGGGATCGCCCTGGAAGTTGGCGCCGCCGACCTTGTCGATTTCGTCCAACAAGAAGACTGGATTGGCGACGCCAACCTTCTTGAGACCGTTGACGACTAATCCCGGCATGGCGGCAACATAGGTCCTTCGGTGGCCTCTGATTTCCGCCTCATCCCTAACACCGCCAAGCGAGATCCGGTGGAACTTGCGCCCAAGGGAGGCAGCAACGGATCTTGCTAAACTCGTCTTACCCGTTCCAGGGGGACCAACAAGGAGGAGAATGGGAGATTTGTCAGTCATCTTTCTAGATTTGAGAAGATGAAGTTTTGTCTCGACTGCGACACGGTCTGCCTCAGACAAGTGAGGGACTTCCTTTTCAAGGTCACCCGAATCTGCCTCTTCTAGGTCTTTCGACAAACTAGCGATCTGGCGCTCAACGTCCTGGTTAGTGGATTGCTTGAGCCTTAAAACCGCCAAATATTCCAGAAGTCTCTTCTTGATTTTCTCCAGACCGTAGTGATCGTCATCCAATTGTTTCCTGGCTCTCTTCAAAGTCTCTGGCCCAAGCTGATCTTCAGTGACTTTGGTCCATGGGATATCGGCAAGGTTCTCCAGGTAGGTACGGCAGACACCATACTCTGCATTCGCGGGGTTCATCTTGCGAAGGCGACGCAATTCCTTGTCAGCAACCTTCCGTGCTTCAGGGCTGAGTTGCGCCTCCTGTAACTTCTGCTGCAGCTCGTCGACTTCATTGACTTCCTTCTCATCCCCATCGTTGCTTCTTCCAGCGGCCCCTGGGGGGGTTAAGCCCGAAAGACCAGCCATGGCCCGCCGGGCCAGGAGCTCACGGTCACGTGGATCGATCTGGCTGATATCGAACCCGGAGGGGTTGAAGCTATTCGTGGAAATCGTGGTGACCTTCACGCTATTCTTGATATTCTGGACTTGCCGGCCGAGCAATTCTACCACTTTCTCAAGCCTCGTCTTCGAGTCAAGTGATGCAAGAACCTGCAGCTTCTCCTCAAAGCTTGCATCAGTCACATCCGCCATAAAATCAGCCAGTCTTCCGGCTTGCGCGAGATCAGTCTTCGAGATGAACAATTCGAATTTCCGAGCCAGAAGAGGCGACAGTCGGTTAGAAGGGGAGGGAAGTAACGATGATAGCCGCAAAAGAGTGAGGAGCTCTTTGGCAAGGCGTCTCAGCTGTTGGAACAGCTCAACGGTTTCCGAATCAACCGTGGCGAGATCTGCTTGTATTAAATCACATTAGCCACAAGCATGGCCAAGAACAATATTCATGTGAATACATACCTTTATCGTCGTGGAGGATAGCTTCAGCCTCGAAAAAGGGTCTTTCTTTCAGGACACGCTTAATGGTGAAGCGCTGGACACCCTGGACGACAAGGGACGCCTCGGAGTAGGACCGACGTTGGATGCCAATCACCTTGCCCAGGGTGCCATAACGGAAAAGATCCTCCTTTCTGGCCTGACCGGCATCGAGAACCTCATATTCCTCCTTCTTCGCATCATCTAGACTGCCGTTGTCGATCAAGCGTTGACCATCGGTACTGAGGAACGGCGAGCTGAGCGGGACACACCCAAAGGTGATAGAGGTTCCATCCCGTCTGGCTGCGGAAGTTCGATCGAGAAGGGACGACAAAAGGTTGGAGAGGTCGGGCCGATTGTTCACTGGAATGCGGAGGGTGACTCCAGGGAGCAAAACGGAGCCTTTAGGGAGTGGCACCAAGGCGAGCTTGGTGGTCCTCCCGTTGTTGACGCCCATGTGAGTTGGCAGACACCAAATGTGTCAGTGACAATAGTAATTATGTGAGGTAGGATATGCACTAGGATAGATCGTTTGGAGAATGAGAGAGGTGGAGAAGGGATGGCGGTTATAAGATGGAGGAGAAAAGGTTCCAGAACCCCATAGATACCTTACAGCTGAGCGTGACTCTGGGGAGGCGATTGTAAGATAAGCGACCGCTCTTCCGAAGCCGAGGTTGGTACGTCAGTATCCGGGGAAGGCAACATCCTCCGCTCCGTTCTTTTGGACCGGGAAGCAGTGTACCCTTTTTACCTTGCTGCAATCATTGTTAGAAATTCAGAGAGAAGATTACAACTTTCTACGTTATTTTCCTTCCCTCTTCCAAGAGAAATAGGAGCTGGTCAAGTACCTCCTACCTAGGTACAGTACCGTATCAACTCGGCTGATTCCGTTATCATCCCGTGATCCTTCCAGCCTGTTCTGTGGTAATATTACCGTAACGTTACGACCTCCGTCGGCGGAATCCGTTCTTTCCAATGGGAGAAGATCGTTGAAAGCTTCATCTCCGTCCAGCCAACTTTGAAAGCTGTGAGACTTCAGCCTCTGACCCATCTGGTTCCCTCAAATACCTCGGCCCTGGTCCTCACTACTAGTCGCAAATCTCTCGTATTTCCGCTCCTTTTGAAATTACATTTCCCCCGTCTTTCCCTTCTACACTTTTCGGAATGGCGTCTGCCCCGCATCCCACTTCTGGCGCCGCCAACCCCTCGCCAAAGACAACATTCACTATTGGAACTCGCAAGTCGAAACTCGCTCTTTTGCAGACGGATCTCGTTCAGGCGGCTTTGCAAAAGGCATGGCCTCAATATTCGTTTCAGATTCACTCGCGCGAAACCGCTGGTGATCAAAATACGACAATCGCACTCCGAGACTTCTCAACCAAGAATCTCTGGACTCAGGAATTGGAAGACTTGTTGATTGCAGGCGACGTGGATTTCATTGTCCATTCTCTGAAAGGTTTAACTCCCAGCGATCCCGTATGTCTTATGCACCAACTCATGTGGCAAAACTTTCTATAGACGTCCCGACCCTCCTCCCTCCCTCATGCACGCTGGGCCCTATGCTGAAGAGAGAAGATACGCGAGATGTGCTGGTCGTGAAGAAAGGACTTTCGTATAAAAGCCTCGACGACTTGCCCGCGGGTTCCGTTGTGGGAACCTCCTCGATCCGCCGGACCGCACAGCTTGCGCGCAAATACCCTCATTTGAAAATTACCGATGTTCGCGGGAATATTGGCACCAGACTCGCAAAATTAGACGCCGAAGATGGCCCATTCACTTGCATCATCTTGGCAGCTGCTGGTCTTTTGAGATTGGGTCTTCAAGACCGCATAACTCAGTACCTGGACTCGAAGAATGGGGGCATGTTGTATGCAGTTGGCCAGGGCGCCCTGGGGATTGAGATCCGCAAGAATGATTCTCTCATGCATGAGATGTTGAAGAACATCGGTGATGACGAAACGACCTTCGCCTCCTTGGCCGAACGGAGCTTGCTGCGGACCCTCGAAGGCGGCTGCAGTGCCCCGCTGGGCGTCGAATCGGAATGGATCCAGTCGTCTGGGTCCTCGCGGAAATTGAGAATGAGGTCTATTGTTGTCAGTGTTGACGGAAAGGAAAGCGCCGAAGTCGAGGTGGATGGTGATGTGGATTCTGTGGACTCCGCGGAAGCGTTTGGCATCAAAGTGGCCAACGCCCTGGTTGAGAAAGGCGCCGGGAAAATCCTCGACGAGATCCAACGGAACAAGCAGTCTTAGTAGGTTGTTTTGTTGCCGGGTTTGAATATCAGTGTATCATGTACATTGACGGAGACGGCGTTCTCCTTGGTCTACATATGATGACGGTTTAGACGGATACCCTCACGGAACAAAGGACGAACTAAAACCATCTGCTATGACATGTTATGCCGTTCATGTGCTTATCATTATGTGTCTAAATATGAATCCAAGACTATACAGGGTCAAGATTGAGCAATGCTCTGTCGATGGAGCGAATCGCGCAGTATGATCGTAATACTATCCCCTGTTCAGTGTGTTTCCTGAGCCTCTAGGGTTAGCTTCTTTGAATTCATCCCAAGCACGAGCTTTCATTGTCTCCTCATCTGCCTTCTCCATGTCGTCCTCGTCGACCTCCACTTTCATGCCGGATTGCTCCCCTCCCTGAAGAATGTTGCCTCGTCGTTTTTCTTCTTCAAGGTATTCATCTATAGTCATGGTTGGCAGATTATGTCCAGACCTGAATACGCCCTGCTGAAGCTGTGTCCGACGGTCGAGCAGTGTGAACGGCTGCATCGGTTTTCCTTCCTTGCTCAATAAAGGCCCGAATTTGCCTCCTTGCAGAAGCTGAGAAATGGGAGGATCGAGTCTCTCAGAATAAGCCGGCTGTTCTGCGTTTTGTCGCCTCCTCGGGTCTTCCGGTTGCGCGTTATGTCCTGACGGTGGTGCACGCCGCATGGCTGAAAGCATGACTAGCTCCTGCGAAAGAAGATCTAATGACTGGAAGGCTTGGTGGATATACAGATGGATCTCTGCGATATACAGCTGGCGAACATCGTCATCATCGCTTTGAAGCTGACTCTGATTATTGGAAAGGTACTTCAGCGATTTTAGTAAAGCTTCAGGGCCTCGGGGGTAGGGGCTATCTGACCTCAAGTCTTTGCTTGAGCTCTTTTTCCTCCTTGAACCTTGCGATCTTTATCTCTCTTCGTGCGGCGGCGTCGTTACCCAAAGTCAGGGAGAACGAGAAAGGGTTCGCGGTGTACCGCTCGTAGAGCTTTTTATCCTTATCGTTGAGTAATTCATAGTCGTCCAAGCGCGCGAGGAATCGCTCGTACTGTGCGAGTGCGCGTCGGAGACTCGATTCGCGGTCAGAGCTATACGATCGTTGAAGGAGGTCGGCGAGATGATATGGGACGGTGAGATATCTGATCGATACAAACATCAGCTCGGGTCTGGGCACTTATGCGTTGAGAAGGAATCTTACTGCAAATCAACGGTAGCAATATCTTCTAATGGTTCGTTTGAGCTGAACAGCGACAGAACATCCACCAGTCGTTGGCATTCCTCGAGCTTGGTTATCGTTGCGCTGACATCATTGCGAAAACGATCGGTATTGGTGTCCGGACGAGCCTCCAATTCGGTCTTCTCTGCCTTTGCCGTGGTAAATAATGTCCGCAGATTCTGTGGCTGTTCCATTGTGAGATCCTCTTGGGCTTTGGGGGGTGGTGAATCTCCGTGAAAGAAGGTCGATTGAGCTGGCAGAAATAATTCATTGGGTCCGCTGGCCGCGGAACCAGCCCAAATATGCCCCGCCATTCATCCTTAGTAACCGCCACAGCCATGTTTGCAGTACCATTTTTCAGAGGTATGTCCAAGCTTAAGCGACAAGTTATCTGAAATACTGAAGACTTCCATCGGATATGGGTTTATAAGAGTGCTATTCACTACTGAATTGAGAGAAATTGAGCTTAATATGGACGTCTCGGACTTGTGTGACCGTGGGATGTCTCTTTGTCTACAGTATACTGCCATGCTTGCTGTATGCTGCCATCTGCTGGGCGAAGGAAAGCTGAGTACTTCCTCATGTCACTGCTCACTTGGGACTTTGCTTCACCCAAATACCTAGCTTTGGTCTACCTAGTCATCTTCAGCTCTCTGTCATCTGATTCCTGAAGCTCTTCCTTTCATCACCTTACATGCTCTCTGTTCCAGCCTCCTCTCCCTTCTCCTCCTCCTCCTTCTTCTTCTCTTCTCTCTCTCTCCCTCCCTCTCTCTTTCGCAGCAAACTCTGCCTGTCCCCTAGGAATTCCTTTCCGCATTGAAAGATGACTTATCGGGGTACTGAAACAGCCAGTTCAGTGACGACGAAGGGTGTTTTGGAGCCTCTTCCTCCTGATAAGACAGCAGCCTTGTCTACCGACGCAGGAAATGAAATCTCTTCTGATGAATCAGAAGAAAGTGAACAGGAATCATGTCTGCATAAAGACCCTTCCCAGAGGCGGAAACAACTGAACGCCACGTTTCAGGCCTTGTAAGTGAGAGATCGTCTCGTCCTATCTATTCCTATACAACTAACGTCCCTAGTCTGTCACATCACGCTGAAACAGTAGTTGACCAACCCGTTAAATCTAACCAAGCCCAGTCGGAGCTTTCAATATCCTCACTTATAGGCAGGAACGGTAGTGGAACAGGGATCTTGAACCCAAGAGAATACCAGATAGAGCTGTTTGAGCGCGCCAAAACACAAAACACGATTGCTGTCCTCGACACTGGCTCGGGGAAAACCCTCATAGCAGTTCTATTACTCAAACACGTCATCCAGACAGAGCTGATTGACAGGGCTACTGGAAGACTCCCACGGATATCATTTTTCCTCGTGGACAGTGTGACACTCGCATACCAACAAGCCTCGGTTCTACGTAACAACCTTGACCAGGATGTCGCACATTTCTTTGGTGCAATGGGGGTTGATTTGTGGAACAAACAAACCTGGGAAGAGCATTTCGAGAAGAACATGGTGATCGTCTGTACGGCAGAGATTCTGGACCAGTGCCTGCTCAATGCCTACATTACCATGCAGCAGATCAACCTGTTGATTTTCGATGAAGCCCATCACACAAAGAAAGACCATCCATACGCGAGGTGTGTATTTTGTTACGATAAGCACCAAGTTTCTAATTGTGTATAGAATCATCAGGGATTCTTATCTTAGGGTGCCGCCTTCGAGCCGCCCGAGAATTTTTGGAATGACTGCTTCCCCAATTGATACTAAAGGGGATGTCCTTGAGGCTGCTCGGTATGTTCACGTATGGAGAATCGGGAGCCATGAGACTGACATTTACAGGAACTTAGAGGCACTTCTCGATAGTAAGATTGCCACAACCTCGAAACTCACCATCCTAAGGCAAGTTGTCAATCGTCCGAACGAGGAAGTTTGGGTCTACGATAAACTGCGGTCGCCCTTCACAACCGACCTCTACAAATTAATGGAAAGTCGCTTCGGTGATATAAGCCACCTAGAGCCCGTGTTCAGGTTTGCCCGACATGCTACCTCTGAGCTTGGCACATGGTGTGCGGACAGAGTGTGGGTGAGCGCCTTGGCTGATGATGTGCTACCGAAGGTCGAAGGAAGCATCGGTGGAAAACGCCAAACTACCGGTCTGACTCAACCACCTAAGGATGTATATCGGGATATCACACGTATCAAAGAGGCGAGTGAGCTTGTCAAGTCATGTCCACCGAACGACCCAGGCGCACCGGAGGCATTGAGCTCGAAAGTCCGAGTCCTCTGGAAGGAGACTTCTCAATGCTTTGGTCAGCAGACCAATACAAAATGTATCGTTTTTACGGAGAAACGCTACACAGCTAAGGTATTGTTCGACTTGTTCAAAGTGTTGAACGTACCTGGGCTTCGGCCGGGCGTCTTGATAGGGGTACGCTCAAGTGACAGGATAGGGATGAATGTGACATTCCACCACCAGATCCTTACGATGGTCAGGTTTAGAACAGGAGAGATCAACTGTCTGGTGAGACAACCTTGGTCTTTACTCCTCCTGTAGGTTCTGACAATTGATAGTTTGCTACTGCCGTAGCAGAGGAAGGACTTGACATCCCAGACTGCAATTTGGTCGTAAGGTTCGTGCCATATTCTCCTCATGCGTGTGAGAAGGTGCTGAATATCTCAGGTTCGATTTGTACAAGACTTTGATACAATATGTGCAAAGTCGGGGCCGAGCTAGACATGCAAATTCGACGGTAGCTTACTGTCCATCATATGCAGCAGATGTGGTTCTGACTCGTTAAGCAGTATGCTAGTATGCTTGAGAAGGGTAACACCGATCATGATAGCATACTCGTTCAGGTCAATGACGCGGAGGTGAGTGCAGATAATTTTGAGTCACACGACAAACGACCTGACATCGTCAGAAAATCATGCAAACTTTCTGTCAACTTCTCCCAGAGGATCGGATACTGCATGGAAATGACGATAACACCAATGCCATTCTGATTCATTCGGAATGGGAGGAGCCATACACAATGCCATCTACCGCAACAAGGTTGACTTACCACTCTGCTCTCACGGTCCTTGCCCGTTATGCCAGCTCTTTGGTGAGTAACATGATGCTTATATTCAAACCGAGACTAACCTGCCGAACCTAGCAATATGAGAATGACACCTCAGCTCAAGTCACATATGTTGTGCTTCCTGTGAATGATGCGTTTGTATGCGAGGTCATCTTACCCGAAAAGTCACCCATCCGTGGCGCCACGGGAATGCCTGCAGCGAAGAAATCTACAGCGAAAAGATATGCCGCATTCGAGGCCTGCCGTTTGTTGCGGAAGCACCGATTACTCGACGAGCACCTCAACTCAGTCTACCACCGCCGACTTCCTGCTATGAGAAATGCAAGATTGGCCATTACATCTCACCGGATAAATGAGTACAAACTGCTCCCGAAGCCATCACTCTGGAACAAGCAAATTGGGGTTATTCCAAAGAGGCTTTATGGAACTGTCATCTCTCTGAAACCTCTAATGCCTCTGGTTAGAGAGCATGGCAGTATGGTTTTATTCACTCGCGAGAAGTTACCGCAGTTTCCAACATTCCCCATTTTCCTCGGTGAGGATGTCGAGACGACTGTTCTGACTGTGCCACTAAAGATGGTGTTCCAGCCATCGGTAAGTGAGTTGGACTATATGACAACTTTTACGCTCCGTGTATTTCGTGACGTGTTCCGCAAAACGTACGATAAAGAGCCAGAGAAGCTGTCATACTGGCTTTTACCAGCTATTCCCTTTCCTTCCAGCCAGCAAGCAGATCCAAGGGGCGTTATCAATTGGGAAATCCTATCTTCAGTCCATGAAAGCGATGATATAGAGTATCAAGCAGATACGCCACCGGAGATGCTGGTCAATCGCTTCATCTATGACCATTGGGATGGGAGATATCGGTACTTTACGTTCGCCGTTGATGAGAACCTGCAGCCGTCAAGCCCTCCACCCTCTTATGTTGCACGTCGCAGGCACATGGACACCATTATAAATTACAGCATAAGTCTTTCCAAGAACTCTCGAGCGAGGTTCCTTTCAAGATGTAACTGGAATCAACCTGTATTCCAGGCAGAGCTTGTTCGCCTCCGAAGAAATTTACTCGACAAAATGACGGAGAGCGAAAAAAAGATCGAAACAAGATGCGTTATTTGTATAGAGCCGCTGAAGATCTCTGCTGTCAGTCAGTTGCGTCTTTATTTTTTTGGGTATATCTAATCAATCTACTAGATCCCCACTGCAATTGCTGCTACTTGTCTTGCTTTCCCCGCTATAATAAGCAGACTGGACGCGTATCTCATTAGCCTCGAGGCCTGTGAGAAACTGGGACTCGAGATTAGCCCAGAACATGCTTTGGAAGCTCTCACAAAAGACTCGGATAATACACATGAACACCGATCTCAACAGATTCATATACAGAGAGGCATGGGGAAAAACTACGAGCGGCTAGAATTCTTAGGTGACTGCTTTCTCAAGATGGCGACTTCTATCTCGCTCTTCAATCAACACCCCGATGATAACGAGTTTGATTACCATGTGAACAGAATGTGCCTCATCTGCAACAGAAACCTGTTCAACTCAGCCGTGAAGAAGGAGCTTTATCAGTTCATTCGTAGCCGAGGATTTTCAAGGTGATTGGCGCAGCTGACGTGCGGTACATGTTACTAATGGATAGCAGAGACACATGGTATCCCGAGGGACTGACTCTATTACAAGGGAGGGATCATAGCAAAAAAATTATATCGGAAAGCAAACATGCACTTGCTGAAAAGACGATCGCCGATGTCTGCGAAGCCTTGATCGGTGCAGCCTTACTCTCACCTGGCCCTCAGCATCGATTTGACATGGCAGTCAGAGCTGTAAGTGCCGTCGTTGACAGTCTTGAGCATAACGCTGGATCTTGGAAAGATTACGTCTCTCTCTATTCCATCCCCAAGTATCAGGAACAGGTTCCCGATGGTTATGAGATTGACCTTTGCCGTCGGGTTGAACAGAAACTGGGCTATCATTTCAGGTACCCGCGGCTGCTGCACTCTGCTTTCACCCACCCGTCGTATCCTTCGGCATGGGCCAGAGTGCCATGTTATCAAAGGCTCGAATTTCTCGGCGATTCGCTTCTCGACATGGTTTGCGTGGAGGATCTGTTCCACCGATTTCCTGATCGTGATCCCCAATGGCTGACGGAGCACAAAGTTTGTCACGTCATCCACGATTTTGGGCTTGTGCTAACGGTATGTATACAGATGGCGATGGTGTCTAACAAATTTCTCGGTGCCTTGGCTGTGAAATTCGGCCTGCACACACACTTGCGCTACTTCAGCAGTCCATTGCAGTCTCAGATAACCCATTATGCAGAGGAGGCTCAGGCTGCAGCTAGTCAGAGCGATGGAGCCGTGGATTATTGGACGCTTACCCAGGATCCACCCAAGGTAGAGTGAGAGGCGCATCACTTGAGTATGCTGCAGCTGACATGCCGATTAGTGTTTGCCAGACATGGTCGAAGCCTATCTGGGAGCGGTTTTTGTAGACTCGAATTTCACGTTTGAGGAGGTCGAAACTTTCTTCCGGCGTCACATAAAACCATACTTTCATGATATGGCGATTTACGATACCTTTGCGAACAAGCACCCGACTGTGAGAGATATATTCCTTTCCACTTGTACCTGAGGTTAACACGGACTAGACTTTCCTGCATAACAAGTTGACGAACGAATATGGATGTCTCAATTACTGCTTGAAAGCCGGAGAGATCCCTGGAGCGGATGGGGACGCATCCACTGTGGTTGCGGCTGTGATTGTGCACAATACGATTCTTGCAAAAGGAGTAGCATCATCGGGTCGCTATGCGAAAGTCAAAGCAAGCGAGAATGCATTGACCGAGCTACTGCACATTGATCGGAATGAATTTCGGAAGAGATATCAATGCGACTGCGTCCAGTCAAATGGTGAGCACGGAGAGAGGGATGTTGGGACTCCTATTTGAGTTCCTACAGATAAATACCTAGGTAGTCACTCCAAGTGTACGTGTATAGTGAAAACAACATATCCCTCATGAGCAAGGAGAAAAGTGGTGCTTGAGATTGACCACAGAGGGCTACCTACGTATGACTTGAGAGCCTCATCGTACTTCGTATTGACAAGGGTACCTTTCATCCGTGCCGTGGGATCAGGTATCGATCGGGAACCGTTCGGCGAGCCGTGGATGGTGGACGGAAGAAGACACGGGTGGGATGGCGCTAGTCAATATTTGGAATAGTGCGGTTATCCCCCCTGAAGCCCAAATAGGAAGAAAACACGCCTGCCGCGTCCCGCTGGCAGGTGATAATGACTATCTACTCAACTCAACGGACTCATCCGCCGTCTCTCCTCCTCACATTTCTCTCACCGCAAGTCGACCCCAAAGTTCGCCGTTTCCTTGGGTTCCGAGATCCAACCCAGTTGACCTGGACCGTCTCGCCTGGGATCGCGACCGCTTTGTTGTCACCATAAACCCGTTTTGACCGTGATCATCGATGATTCCACAATTTGGTGACCAGAAGCAACTATGACGATGGAAGTCGCCTCTTCGGGGGGGTCGAATGGTGTCGCGCCAGCAACGCCCACGCCTTTCGTGGACTCGAGTACCGTGGTCCAGTACTTGGTGGATGTTCTGCAAGTGACCCTGGGAGCTCTGAAAACCGAGCTAGAGGGCCCTGGTAGTTTACTATCCAAGGCCAAGTATAGCGAGACGGTGCAACGATGTACGCGATTCGCGTCTGAGTCGCAGGTCGCTCTGTATGTCCAGAAGGATATCGTGGGCACTGAAGAAGGAACTCAAGATGACGACGCTGAAGGTATATCTACTTTTCCTATAAGTCCTATCGGGAAGTGGGAAATGGCTAACATGTTGCAGCTTCGCTCACCCAGTATGTCTATAATCTCTCCACCGAAATCTCGTCTTCTTCCACTACTGTTGCGTCCGTCGCATTCATCAAACGCCCCGCTGCTATCGATCCCACCCTCCCCTTATCCTCGCAGATCCAGGTGATGAACTTGCCTGGCTTGGCCTCACTGAACAATACGCAAGCGCAACAAGGAACCTCTTTGTCGCCATATGAGATTCTACACCTTCTCGTACACCATGGACTGAGCCCTTACTTCGAGGCCTACACCCGCAACCAGGAGGCGATAAGTGGTCCCAAGCCTCGGACGGACACTGAAGCAAAGACTGGTGTACCAGGAACAAAGAAAAAGTTCGCGGAGTTGGAGCTGAACCTTCTCCATTTGCAGCAGAATGTTGAGATCCCTGCGCTTAATCTGCCACTCCACGAAGTTGTCCAGGCGGCCCTAGTGGACGCGGAGAAACGAGGTGTGAAGCCATCGGTGGAATTGATTGATGCGACAACTCTTGAAAGCAGTGCTTTCATTAATAGCATTCAGAATAATGTTAACGCGTGGATTCGGTCTATCCAGACTATAACGAAAATGTCTCGAGATGCGGACAGCGGATCCGCAGCTCAAGAGATCAACTTTTGGTTGTCCATGGAAACTGCTCTCGAAGGCATCGAAAACCAGTTGCGTGGAGATGGCGTGCAGCTCACGATGGACATCCTCCGCCATGCTAAGCGGTACCAAGCTACTCTGAGTTTTGTTGCTGACACTGGGCTTCGGGAGGCCACTGATCTGGTCCAGAAGTACAATCAACTCATGCGTGACTTCCCACTGGACGAACTTCTATCGGCAACCTCCCTGTCTAAGGTGCAGGAGTCGCTCAACATGATCTTCAATCATCTGAACAAGAAGCTAAAGATTTGCCCCTACCCGATCAAGCGCGCTCTAGCGCTCGTGGAAGCTATCTCTGGAGACCTGGACACGCAAATTCATAGCCTATTGCATGGACGAACGATCTTGCACTTGGATTACCGTGATTTCCGTAATCTGATGAAGACCGCTGGTGCAATCTGGAGAACTTGGGAAGAGAACCTGAAGGAGTTTACCAATGTTGCGCGTGACTCCACAAGGCGTCGTAATGAGAAGTTCATTCCAATCAAGATCGTCCCTCGTCACAAAGCCACCCAGGAGCGCTTGAAATACATCAACACATTCCGGGTCAACCACGAGCAACTTCAAAGGACTATCGTCAATGTCCTCGGGCCCAAAGGCTCCACTGCGGCCGGAGCTGGATCCGACGATGCTGTCATTGTGGAGGAGATCGGGGACGTGGATGCCGTCGAAGAAGTTGCTCAGGCGTATGCTGCTTTGAAGAACGTTGATGTGTTGGACGTGAGTCCCGAAGGCACCCAACTGTGGGTGCAAGAGGAAATTGCATACAATGAGCGCACGTCCCGTGTTGAGAACTCCATCATAGCTCGTCTGCGAGATCGCCTGGCCACTGCGAAGAATGCGAACGAAATGTTCCGTGTCTTTTCGAAATTCAATGCACTGCTTGTGCGTCCGAAGATCCGGGGTGCCATTGGCGAATACCAGACACAGCTAATTGAAAATGTCAAGCAAGACATTAACTCCCTACACGAACGTTTCAAGCAACAGTATGGCCACTCCGAGGCTCATGCAATGTCTCAATTGCGTGATTTACCGCCAGTTTCAGGAGCCATAGTCTGGGCACGCCAAATTGAACGGCAGCTTGATGGATATATGCGCAAAGTTGAGGATGTGCTAGGAGAAGATTGGCATATGCATACCGAGGGCCAGAAGCTCCAGGCTGAAAGCAGTCTTTTCCGGAAGAAGCTTGACACCCGTCCAGTTTTCGAGTCGTGGCTGCATGACGTGCAAAGACGGCATATCACCATATCTGGCCGGTTGTTCAACATCATACGCAACCGTGCCGCTGGCAACACCCTCGAACTTGCCGTGAACTTTGATCCTCAAGTTATTGCGCTCTTCAAGGAAGTCCGCAACCTTATCTGGTTGAACTTTCAGGTTCCCCACGCCGTCAGCAACATTTCGAAAGAGGCTAAGCGTGTCTACCCGTACGCAATCAGTTTAATGGAGAGCGTCCGAACCCTCTTACAAACACATCGCTCCATCCTGTCGATGACTGAAGTTGCAATCCTCCTGAACGGTTATGTCAATGACACCCAGAGTATGATCACAAAAGGTGTTCCTCTCCGGTGGGAGTCGTTCGTCCATTCATATGAACTGCATGTCAAGCAATCCGCATTAGCCAATGGTGCAATTGACTCGGCCATCCCAACTACTCGAACGGAGAGCAAACATGTCCAGTTTGTACGGGAATTCGCTGGATCGGCTTCGGTTCTTCAGTCTAAGACGGCTGTTCTGGCTTCTATCAATGAGAACATCCAGAAGGCAATTCATGAGCTCAAAACTTGCCCATACGAGGCCTCTGCTTTCAAGCAGCGCTTGGACACCATCCAGGTCTCGGTCGATAAGTTGAACCTGGAGAACTATGTTAACTTGGGATATTGGGTCTCCAATCTGAACCAGAAGATTGAATCCATCCTTCGTGAACGCCTCCTCCGCGCAATCCGCGAATGGATCCACTCCTTCCATGAGACCAAGAATGGACAGCAAAATTCGCATACCACGACTGAAGGGCAAGCTGAGGGAATCACTTACAGCATTGAATTCCCGAAACTGGTGCATGAGATATCTATGCGAAACCAAGTACTCCACCTTGACCCACCCTTGCAATATGCCCGAGCAAGTTGGTTCTCGCAATTTGGGGATTGGCTAGGCGTTGTTTGCAACCTGGAAAAGATCAAAGCTTCGCGGTATCAGATCTCGATCGGTGTCGAGAAGGTGCAACCTTCCGACTCACGTTTTGTGGATCTTCCTCAGAACTGCATTGATGAGCTCAATCAAGTCTACAATGCGGTGGAGTCTAGGCTGAAAGAAGTCTCGGAGTACGTTGACAAATGGCTGCAGTTCCAGTCTCTTTGGGATCTACAGTCGGAGCATGTGTACGATATCCTGGGCGACGACTTGTCTCAATGGCTCCAGCTACTCCAGGAGATCCGGAAAAGCCGAGCAACCTTTGATACGTCTGAAGTCAGTCGATCATTTGGCAATATTCAGATTGACTACGAGCAGGTCCAGACCAAAGTCAATGCCAAATACGATCAATGGCAACACGAGATTCTCCAAAGGTTTGGATCCAAGCTTGGAGGTCGGATGAGAGAGGTGCACTCTGAAATTGCATCTGCAAGACGGGATCTGGAAGGTCAGACCCTGGAAGCGTCCTCAACTGCACATGCCGTTTCTTTCATCACTATTGTTCAGCAGTGCAAACGGAAGGCAAAGGTCTGGGAGCCAGAAGTAGACCTCTTTCGCCAAGGCCAGACGACTCTTGCACGCCAAAGGTATCAGTTCCCTAGCGATTGGCTTCATGTGGAGAACGTCGATGGTGAATGGGCCGCTTTGAACGAACTACTTGCCCGCAAGAGCAAGATCGTGCACGATCAAACCGAAGGGTTGCGCGCGAAGATTGCAGCCGAGGACAAAGTCATTGGCGATAAAATCGCAGCGATCATTGCCCAATGGAATGAAGAGAAACCAGTATCTGGTACTATTCCCCCAGACGAAGCTTCTCGCACACTCAGCTCGTTCCAATCGCGTCTCGAATCACTTCAGTCAGAGTTTGAAATGGTCTCAAAGGCGAAAGAAGCTCTCGAGCTTCCTGCAAGCGCCGAGTCTTCTCTTCCGGCCATTCTTGAGGAGGTTCAGGACTTCATGTCAGTCTGGGCCGCTCTGTCGACAATCTGGAAGAGCCTCAATGATCTTAGGGATACTTTGTGGACGAGCGTGCAGCCCAGGAAACTTCGTCAGTCTATCGACGGCCTGATAAAGATGACAAAGGAGATGCCCAGTCGGATGCGCCAGTATGCTGCCTTCGAACATATTCAAAATGTCCTTCGCCAGCTCCTCAAGGTGAACGTCCTGATTTCTGACATGAAGTCCGAAGCTGTCCGCGAACGGCACTGGCAGAAGATTTACAAGGCAATCAAGCCGGGTAAAAGGTTTTCATTGGTCTCCCTCACTCTTGGTGATGTCTGGGATCTAAACCTTACCCTGAGCGAGACCGTAATCCGGAATATTATTGCTCAAGCGCAGGGCGAAATGGCTTTGGAAGAGTTTTTGAGGTCTGTCCGTGAGACATGGCAGAACTATTCTCTCGATCTCGTCAATTACCAGAACAAGTGCCGATTAATCCGTGGCTTTGACGATCTCTTTGCAAAGTGCAGTGAAAACCTGAACTCTTTGCAAGCCATGCGACACTCACCCTACTATAAGGAATTTGAAGAGGAAGCTTCATCCTGGGAAGATAAACTCAACAGAGTCCATGTCCTCTTTGACGTCTGGATTGATGTGCAAAGGCAGTGGGTGTATCTGGAAGGTGTCTTCACTGGCAACGCCGATATAAAGCATCTTCTTCCTTTAGAATCCGGCCGCTTCCAGAATATCAACTCGGAGTTCTTCGCGGTCATGAAGAAGGTTTACAAATCTCCCTTCGTGCTTGATGTCCTTGCTATCAACGGGGTTCAAAAATCGCTGGAAAGACTGGCGGAGTTGCTCAACAAGATTCAAAAGGCACTGGGTGAATACCTGGAGCGGGAGCGCGTGTCATTCCCCCGCTTCTATTTCGTTGGTGATGAGGACCTGCTGGAGATTATTGGTAACAGCAATGACATCTTCCGCGTTGCGAAACATTTTAAGAAGATGTTTGCGGGTCTTTCCGGGGTTCTTATGGATGATGATAACAACATCGTCGGTTTTACTTCCAAGGAGGGCGAGGAGGTTCGTCTGAAGAAGGAAATCAACCTAGTCAAGACACCTAAGATAAACGAATGGCTAGGAGCTCTCGAAAATAACATGAAATTGACACTCGCAGAGCTGCTTGCTGAGGCTGTCGAGCAGTTTGAGCCGCTTTACAACTCTTCTGAAGTTGATCGCACGGCCTTCAATGACTACATTGCCAACTATCCCGCCCAAATTGTCGTTCTTGCCAGCCAGGTGGTCTGGACTAACGCTGTGCAGAAGTCATTGGAGAATGGCGGCGCCGACCTCTCGTCTCTATACGATGCCCAGGTCCGGGTGCTCGAGATGCTTGCTGTTACTGTTCTTGGCGAGCTGGACGCAATTACCAGGAAGAAATGTGAGCATATGATTACCGAGTTCGTTCACCAGCGGGACGTCATTTCGAAGCTCATATCATTCAATGCTACAACGCCGATCCACTATCTCTGGCTTCTTCAGATGCGCTATGTTTACCGACCCGAAGGCGAATATCTTCAACGATTGTATGTTCATATGGCCAACGCCAAGCTGAACTATGGATTCGAGTATCTCGGCGTGCCAGAGCGTCTTGTTCGGACTCCGCTTACTGATCGTTGTTTCTTGACACTTACCCAAGCATTGTGTCAAAGACTTGGAGGATCCCCCTATGGACCTGCTGGTACTGGTAAGACGGAATCCGTTAAAGCATTGGGTCTGCAACTTGGACGCTTCACTTTGGTTTTCTGCTGTGACGATACTTTTGATTTCCAAGCCATGGGCCGGATCTTCCTTGGTATTTGCCAAGTTGGTGCATGGGGTTGTTTCGATGAGTTCAACCGTCTCGAGGAGAGGATTCTTTCCGCTGTCTCTCAACAGATCCAGAACATCCAAATTGGTCTCAAGAATGGGGAGATCGATGACAAGGCCCAGATCGAGCTCGTCGGCAGACGTCTCAGTGTCAACCCGAGCACTGGAATTTTCATCACCATGAACCCTGGCTATGCAGGTCGTTCCAACCTCCCCGACAATTTGAAGAAGCTCTTCCGGAGCGTGGCGATGTCCAAGCCTGACAAGGAGCTCATTACTGAGGTCATGCTCTTTTCTCAGGGTTTCAAGCAGGCGAAGCAACTCTCGACAAAGACGGTCCCCTTCTTCGACCACTGCTCTTTCCAACTGTCTAAACAAGCCCATTACGATTTTGGTCTGCGTGCCCTGAAGAGTGTTCTCGTCAGCTCAGGTGGTCTTAAACGAGCTCGGATTGCCAGCACCGATGGCGACCTAGGCCCAGATGAGCTCATCGAACCTCAAATCATTGTGCAGAGCCTTCGCGAAACGATTGCACCTAAGCTCGTCCGGGAGGATGTTGACAAGATGCTGGAAATCCAGTCGCAAGACTTCGCAGGAGTGGAGTATGTTCCCGCCAACTATGAGAAGCTTGAAGCAACCATCCGCGAAATTGCTCGGGAGCAGCACTATGTCGATAGTGAGATGTGGGTCACCAAAGCCTTGCAGCTTTATCAAATCCAGACGATCCACCATGGTGTCATGATGGTCGGTAAATCGGGAGCCGGAAAATCTTCAGCGTGGAAAATACTTCTCCAGGCGCTTCAGCGGATTGAGGGCGTCGAAGGCGTATCCCACATCATTGACTCCAAGGTTATGTCTAAAGAAGCCCTGTACGGAAACCTGGACAGCACTACTAGGGAGTGGACAGATGGTCTGTTTACGGGCATCTTGAGAAAAATCGTTGACAATCTTCGAGGTGAAGATTCTAAGCGGCATTGGATTGTCTTCGACGGTGATGTTGATCCTGAATGGGTTGAGAACTTGAACAGCGTTCTTGACGACAACAAGCTTTTGACTCTACCCAATGGTGAACGCCTCAATTTGCCGCCCAATGTACGCATCATGTTTGAGGTTGAAAGCCTCAAATATGCCACCTTGGCAACAGTCAGTCGCTGTGGTATGGTCTGGTTCAATGATGACACTGTCACTCCTTCAATGATCATCTCCAACTACGTTGAGTCGCTCCGAACGAAAACATTTGAAGACCTGGATGATGATAGCGCGCCGTCAGGACAGGCTGCGATCAAAACTCAGGATGCACAAGACATGGTTTCCACAATTCTGAAGCAGCTTCTGCAGACTGATGATCTTGTCCTGAAATCATTGGAGGAGGCGAAGAAGTACAACCACATCATGGAGTTCACGGATATACGTGCCCTCAACACCTTGTTTAGTCTTCTAAACAAGGCTTGCCGCAACATCCTCGAGTATAATATTCAGCACGTTGATTTTCCGCTGGACTCCGACCAGATTGAGTCCTACGTTTCGAAAAAGCTACTTCTCGCCCTCGTTTGGTCGTTCACTGGTGACTGTCCCCTGGCCGATCGACAGGCATTTGGACAGTTCGTATCCGGCATGTCGACCATCGATCTTCCTGCTGATGGAATGTCGTCTCTCATTGACTACGACATCACCCTTCCCAAAGCAGACTGGTCTACCTGGCATTCGCAGGTTCCAACCGTCGAGATTAACACGCATTCAATTACCCAAACAGATGTGGTTATTCCCACTGTGGATACTGTTCGCCATGAAGATGTGCTCTATTCTTGGCTTGCGGAGCATAAGCCTTTGCTCCTATGTGGTCCTCCTGGATCTGGTAAAACCATGACGCTCTTTGCTGCTCTTCGAAAGCTCCCGAATATGGAGGTCGTCGGCCTCAACTTCTCTAGTGCTACTACTCCAGATCTTCTGATCAAGACCTTCGAGCAGTATTGCGAATACAAGAAAACGCTGAATGGTGTTGTCATGTCACCTAGCCAAATTGGTCGTTGGCTGGTTATTTTCTGTGATGAAATCAACCTTCCAGCACCTGACCGATATGGAACCCAGCGCGCGATCTCCTTCCTGCGCCAGCTTGTTGAGCAGAATGGTTTCTGGAGGACGTCCGACAAGACATGGGTTACTTTGGACCGCATACAGTTTGTTGGAGCTTGTAACCCTCCAACTGATGCTGGACGTACACCACTGGCTGAAAGATTCCTGCGCCATGCCCCTCTGATCATGGTTGACTACCCCGGGGAAATCTCGCTTATGCAGATCTATGGCACCTTCAACTCCGCTGTTCTTAAGATTCTCCCTCTTCTGCGGGGTTACTCCGAGAACCTTACCAAAGCGATGGTGCAGCTATATTTGGAATCTCAAACCCGCTTTACGCCAAAGATTCAGCCCCATTATGTGTACTCCCCTCGTGAGCTTACTAGATGGGTGCGTGGTGTGTACGAGGCTATCAAACCGCTTGATTCACTTTCCATAGAAGGTCTGGTTCGGATCTGGGCACATGAAGCCTTGCGCCTCTTCCAGGACCGACTTGTTGATGAAGACGAGCGCAAATGGACTGCAGATACCGTCCGGCGCATTGCCCTCGACAATTTCCCGACCATTGATCAGGAGCAAGCCCTGAAGGGCCCCATTCTTTTCTCGAACTGGCTGTCCAAGAATTACGTTCCTGTTGAGCAAGAGCAGCTGCGCGACTTTGTGAATGCACGGTTGAGGACTTTCTGTGAAGAGGAGGTTGACGTTCCCCTCGTTCTGTTTAACGATGTCCTGGAACATGCTCTGCGTATTGACCGTGTCTTCCGCCAACCACAAGGTCACCTAATCCTTATTGGAGTCAGCGGAAGTGGAAAAACTACGCTTTCGCGCTTCGTTGCCTGGATGAATGGCTTGAAGGTGTTCCAAATCAAGGTGCACGGAAAGTACTCGTCAGAAGACTTTGATGATGACTTGAGAAGTGTCCTCCGCCGTGCAGGCTGCCGGGGTGAGAAGATTTGCTTTATCATGGATGAGTCGAATGTCTTAGATTCTGGCTTCCTTGAACGCATGAACACTCTTCTGGCCAACGCTGAGGTGCCAGGGTTGTTCGAGGGTGATGAATTCTCCTCCTTAATGACCGCGTGCAAAGAAGGTGCGCAACGTCAAGGCCTTCTTCTCGACACACAAGAAGAGCTGTACAAGTGGTTCACGCAACAAATCGTCAAGAACTTGCATGTTGTGTTCACGATGAACCCACCCGAGGAAGGCTTGTCTTCAAAGGCCGCGACAAGTCCTGCGCTTTTCAACAGATGTGTTCTGAACTGGATGGGCGATTGGTCGGATCAAGCCCTTTTCCAAGTCGGTTCTGAACTGACGCAAGCAATCGATCTGGATAAGACGAATTTCGTTGCACCTGACAGCATTCCCGTAGCATACCGGGATCTGAGTCTTCCTGCATCACATAGAGACGCTGTCGTCAATTCGATGGTCTACATTCACTACTCCCTGCAGAAATTCAACCAGCGCCTTCAGAAACAACAAGGAAAAGCCACGTTCCTTACCCCACGCCATTACCTCGATTTCGTTGCGCACTACGTCAAACTTTTCAATGAGAAGCGCGAAGATCTTGAGGAGCAACAACGTCACTTGAACGTGGGTCTCGAAAAGTTGCGTGATACAGTGGATAAAGTCAGCGACCTGCGTGCTAGCCTTGCAGAAAAGAAGACCCAGCTGGAGAAGAAGGATACCGAAGCCAACGAGAAGCTTCAACGCATGGTAGCTGACCAACAAGAAGCCGAACAGCGTAAAGCCGTTTCACTCGAGGTCCAAGCCGCCCTTGAGAAGCAGGAGCAAGAAGTCGCCCGTCGAAAGGAAGTTGTGCTTAATGACCTTGCCAAAGCCGAACCTGCCGTCTTAGAGGCCCAGAAGAGTGTTAGCAACATCAAACGTCAACATCTGACTGAAGTCCGTTCCATGGGTAACCCGCCAGCTGGCGTACGTCTTGCCCTCGAAGCCGTGTGCACATTGCTTGGTCACAAGGTCGATAGCTGGAAGACAATTCAGGGTATTGTCCGAAAAGATGACTTCATCGCTAGCATTGTCAACTACGACAATGAGCGGCAGATGACGAGAAATCACCGGGTCAAGATGCAGAACGAGTATCTTTCAAAGGAGGATTTCACTTACGAACGAGTGAACAGAGCCAGTAAGGCTTGTGGACCCTTAGTCCAGTGGGTTGAAGCGCAGGTCAATTACTCGGAGATTTTGGCTCGTGTCGGACCCCTGCGTGAAGAAGTGGATCAGCTTGAAGAGCAGGCTCTGCAGACGAAGGCCGAGGCCCAGGCCATCGAAAACACCATCCAGGACCTTGAGAACAGTATTTCCACATACAAAGCTGAGTATGCCGCTCTCATTAGCGAAACCCAGGCTATCAAGGCCGAGATGTCCAGGGTGCAATTCAAGGTCGACCGAAGTGTTCGTTTGCTCGATAGCTTGGCATCTGAACGTACGAGATGGGAGGAAGGAAGCAAATCATTCGAAACACAGATCAGCACCCTCGTCGGCGATGTCCTCATCGCGGCCGCTTTCCTTGCATATGCTGGTCTTTATGATCAACAGTTCCGAAAGGCCATGATCGATGATTGGGTCAACCAATTGACACAGTCCGGCATCAGCTTCAAGCCTCACAACCCCGTCACTGAGTATCTATCAAACGCTGATGAGCGTCTTACTTGGCAAGATCACTCGCTCCCGGTTGATGACCTCTGTACCGAGAACGCAATCATCTTGAAGCGGTACAACAGATATCCTCTGATAATCGATCCCTCTGGCCGTACCACCGAATTCCTGCAAAAAGAAAGCACGGACCGAAAATTGACTGTTACCAGCTTCTTGGACGATTCCTTCGTCAAGCAGTTGGAAAGTGCCTTGCGTTTTGGAAATCCTATTCTCATTCAGGACGCTGAGCACTTGGATCCAATCCTGAACCATGTTCTCAACAAGGAGTACCAGAAGACTGGAGGCCGTGTCCTTATCCAGCTCGGCAAGCAGGAGATTGACTTTTCTCCTTCATTCAAGCTCTTCCTGTCGACGCGAGACCCATCTGCATGCTTCCCTCCGGATGTCTGTAGCCGAACTACCTTTGTCAACTTTACTGTCACTCAAAGCAGTCTCCAAACACAGTCGCTCAACGAGGTCTTGAAGTTTGAGAGACCCGATGTCGATGCGCGACGCACTGATTTGGTCAAATTGCAAGGGGAGTTCAAGATTCATCTACGCCAGCTCGAAAAGAGACTTCTCCAGGCTTTGAATGAATCGCGTGGCAACATCCTGGATGATGACTACGTTATTGAGACCCTCGAGACCCTCAAGAAGGAAGCAGCAGAGATCTCTAAGAAGATGGTGGAGACCGAGGGAGTCATGACCGAGGTGGAGAACATCACCCTCAACTATAACATCATTGCTCGTTCTTGCAGTGCTGTCTTCGCCGTGTTGGAGCAGCTCCATCATATCAACCACTTCTACCAGTTCTCTCTTCAGTTCTTCGTGGATATCTTCCATTCTGTCCTTTATCAGAACAAGCGCTTGGCTCAAGAGAAGGATCACGCCGCACGTGTGCAGATCATTCTGCGCGATCTCTTTGTTACGACATACCAGCGAACTTCTCTGGGCATGATTCAGAAGGATCGCATTACGCTGGCTATGTTGCTTGCGCAGGCCTCGCCTTTCGTTGTAGACAAAGATATCATTGACATCATCCTTGACCAGTCAACGGAAGGAGTAGATCTATCAACAACACCTGAATTGAAGGAACAAGTGATGAACCGCATCGCGAACATGCCTCTCTTCAAACCGAAAATCCAAGACGTGCCAACAGACCAGTGGGAACGGTTTTTCAGCGAAGAACTTGCAGAGAACGCAGTGCCGACCCTTTGGCCAGAAGACACCGAGCCTCTAAACAAATCGCTGCGGACTTTGCTGCTCGTGAAGCTATGTAGATTGGACCGATTCGTTCCAACTGCTGAACGCTTCATTGAGGCAGTCTTCGGTCGCGAATTGTTTGAAAGCAGTGCCGACCTCAAGGATATCGTCGACCAAGTCAGTGCGACAAGACCGATTTCCCTCAGCTCAAGCCCTGGCTTCGATGCCAGTTACAAGGTTGATGCTCTTGTGGAGCGCATGCATGCCACCTGCGCGAATATTGCAATGGGCTCCAACGAAGGTCTCGAGAGTGCTGACAAGGCTATCACTAATGCCGCTTCTGCTGGCACGTGGGTCTTGGTGAAAAACGTCCACCTCGCCCCCTCTTGGTTGCAGAGTCTCGAAAAGAGGCTAGAATCCCTCAAACCTCATAAGGACTTTAGATTATTCCTCTCTATGGAATCTAGCCCCAAGATTCCCGTCAATCTGATCCGTGCATCGCGTGTTCTCATGTACGAGCAGCCGGCTGGTGTACGTGCCAACATGAAGGATTCCTTGACGTCCCTGTCCTTGAGGGCCAGCAAGCCTCCAGTCGAGAAAGCTCGCGTTTATCTCTTGCTCTCCTTCCTCCATGCTGTCCTTCAAGAAAGGCTGCGGTATGCACCAAGTCTCGGATGGAAGGGCTTCTGGGAGTTTAACGACAGTGATGTAAGTTCTATCCGAACTGATCAGTCTTAACGAAAACTAACATATCTCCAATAGTATGAGTGCTCTGCATTCATCATTGATCACTGGGTCGATACGGTAGCTCAGGGTCGATCCAATGTCGCACCTCAAAAGCTCCCGTGGGATATGATTCGGACCTTGATTACAGAGATGTATGGAGGCAAGGTGGATGATTCAGGTGACTTCCAGCAACTGCAGGATTTGGTCAACAGTTTCCTCACTCCAGCGGCCTTCGAAGATGAGTACAAGCTCGTTTCGGGCGTGGAGAATGATGAATGTCTGGTCCTTCCGGGAGAGACAAGCATTCGGGACTTCGTGGAATGGGTTAATCGCCTTCCTGAGAGAGAACCTCCGACATACCTCGGTCTCCCTGCCAATGCAGAAAAGCTACTACTTGTTGGTCATGGTAACAAGATGATCTCCGACCTGGCCAAGCTAACGACCCTGCTTGATGAGGGTGAACAATTGATGATCGGTGCTTGAGCGGTTCCTCATGACTCAGAATACCTGCTGCTCTACCCTATCCAGTCTTTCTATTTTACTGTGTTTTCACTTCTTCCATGCTTGTTATTATATGTGATAAGATGTACATTTGACACCGCTGGCGGATCCTTTCTTTTGTAACGATGTGTTATGGCCGTTGCTTCACATCGGCTGTCGTGTTTCCTACATGATATGTTTTCATAGTTCTCCTGTGTTGGCCATAGACTCAATTCGTCAACTCTGTTTGCTAGACTACATCCTTTTAATCCAAGCACGGCTATTGTGGATGTGAAACCAAATCTCCGGAACCCGCCGCCCAACAGACGTCAACCACGGGACTGTACAAACTCCCGCTTGCACCCGTATTCAACTGAAACCGTACAAGGTGTTTCCCATCTATACCATCTCCATTAGAAATCCATTCCATCATGTCTTGTGGGCCTGGTATGCTACATCACAGGAGTGGGTAGGATCTTACCCTATTCAAAGCGTAGACGATCTTCCAAGACGTTCCGTTAGCACCTTCCAATAATTATATGATAGTCTAGTCAGGAGGGAGGCTTACATCGCGGGTGGTGATGACCTGGATATGACACGGTAATCAGTATCGTATCATGAACTGCACACGCTCGACAGTCCACATACCTTTCGATCTGTTCGATTAGTTGACGCACTATCCATGATGAGCACAACCTGTCTCAGCACCTGTAGATTATGTCAACCATGCCCGCAAACTGAAATGTATTGGTCATATGGAGGTCGTGTGGGCTGGCTGCTAAATAGCGCTTCCATGCCATACGTACTTCCGTAATGCGAGCGTGCACAACGCGGCGAATCTCCGGGTATATGTCTGCCTTGACGCGGATTACACCTCCACGGCGTGCGAGGCGGCTATATTGCAGTCATGGACGTCAGTAAGATCGGTCCAAGAAAGGTTCGTTCGATGGTTGTCGATTACCGGATCGCTGGTCGAGCTGGACGTGCATGGTTTGGTTAGCTATGGCTGTGCAGTTGGGCGTGAAGGAAAGACTCACTGATACCCATGAGGTTGTCGCGAAGCTTCCTGTAGTTCTCGTTTCGTTAGAGTCGTAGTGCTGTTGGGGTTCTGCGAAGGCGAGTTGATTCCTCGCTCATGTAGATCTGGGACGTACTTATGCCGTCGGCCCTTGGGAAGCCAAGTTCTGGGGAGCCTCGCAGGATTCATTTCGGAAATGGATGACTTGATGGGATATGGGTGGTGCGGTTGGAGCTAATGTGTGTAGTGAAGGGAAGGTGGTTGGGAGTGGCAGAGGTTGAGAGAGAAACGGGGTTTGTTGACTAGATATTGATGGGAGAAGAAAAAAAGCAGACCATATCAAGGGTCCAAGTGACGAAGATTGGTGGAGGTAAGAAGACGAAACACAAGCTCCCCAGTCACTCTTTCGTCAACATATAGGGAAAAAAGAAATATGTATAACTAATATTAAAGTGTTCTTTATAATGTAGGTCTGAATAATTAAACAATCAAGTATTTGGCAACGGCGGGCGTGAATCTGATCATGAAAACATGTCGAGCGATAACACTCATAACGCCTGAAGACGAGACCCTCGCAGAAGTGCTCTATATGTGTGTGGAATCATTCAGGAGATGAAAGTTGCCTCAGAGAACATGAATCCTTCCTCTGAAATCTCTTCATCCCCGATCTTAACCTTCAGGGAAAGCTTGTCTTGAGGCGAAAACTATAAGATTGTTAGCAATGATATTGAGATTGATGAACGGCCGTGTGTGCATGACTGACCTGGAAAATATATGGACGAGTACCGGCAACACTTCCAGCGATGGTCTTGATGAAGCCAGGAACTTCGGCCATAACGTCAATACGGTCCAGTCTGTTACCGAGCGGACCGTGGAGCTCAGCCTGGACGTCTTTGCCATCCTGTGTTTTACCCTCCCACGCCCACTTGATGGACTTGGGCTCAGGCCAGTCGCTCTCGGGATCTTGATCTGACTCTGTGTGGGTGGCAGTATTCGTGCTACCGGCATAAATAATCTCTCCATCTTTGACGATACCACCGACGTTCACCACGGTCGAGCCGTACGATGGTGGGGTCGTGTATTCCATCATGACAGCCGTGTAGGTGGGGGTCTGGAAGTTAACAAAGTTCCAGCGCGCGGCTATATTTCATCAGCCCCTGAAAATGATCATGGTCTTCCTGCGGCAAACGACTCACCAGCATGATGAGGCTTCATGCCCTGAAGGGCATGAATGAACATGCCTCGGCCATTGAGATCATAGGTCTTCTCCTTGGTCGTAATAGTTCCCTCGACAGCGCAGCGAGGCCAGAACGCATGGCTCATCGAGCCCCACGGGTTCTGCGGGTCAGTGCCGAAATAGCTGGTACCGTCCTTACCGACAACGAATCCCGGAGATGTGCGCTTGAAGGACAGGTTCACTAGGTTGTCTTCGTTTACGGCGGACTTGAAGGTGTAGGTATCACCCTCCTCGTTAAGGGTCAGAGAAAGGTTGTCGGCTCCGAACGAAAGCATGCTCTCGTCGAACATGAAGTTGGACAGGGGATCAGAGTTCCACTTGTGAGCTCCTTCTCCGGTGACGTTGAAGATCTTGGACGTGACCTGTGCGGTGGTGTGGATTCCACTATGGAGAATAATCACGTTAGCAAACTGGAGTCAAGTAGCGATGGGCAACAGAGAAACATACACAATGTTGCTGTAGATAATTTGTACCATCACGAGCGTGCCATTGTCAGCCATGATGTAGAATGTCTTGGTCTCGACATTGGTATACTGGTGGGCGCGCCACCGCAGGTCGTCTTTGGTCAGGACAGTGTAGGGCGACTCTTGCGCTTGCTGCGCAACGGATCGGATGGCTTCGGGGCCATAGATGGGTTCCTGCGTTCCAGCAACGCTTGCGAGACTACGTGCGGTTAATTGGATGGATCAGCACAGAGAACATCGAACATCTCACTCCCACGGAAATTACCAGAAAGGAAAGGGGTACAGTGAAAGGAGGAAGCATACGTAGATTTGAGCCAGTTCATGATGGTTGGGAAGGGCGTGGAGGATGTGTAGATCGAAGAGAGAGGTGGAAAAGTGAAGGGGGGATAATAAATCAATAGCGCGCGGGGCCCAAAAGCGGTCTCGCTCACGGCTTCTTTCTTCACGGAAGAAAAGGGGAAGAAAGATCGGGGGAAAGCTGCGGACCAGGAAGATCACCAAGAGCCAAGGAAATATGTAAAGATCAACCTGATGAGGATCTCGAATGCGAGAAGAGGTTCATACAGCAGAAATAAGACTGAAGTGAGAAATCTGGGGTGGAAAGAATGACGTCCGGTATTTCCCTATTGGATTCGCTTGCCGGCAAGAAACGGTAAGTAACTCCGGAGCCGAAAATTCTTGGCCGCAAAAAGAACCTCCGAGTTCATCACCAGTTCGCCGACTCCATCCTGTGTTTGCGGTTTTTGCAGCCCGTTATCCTTACCCTCGTTCTCTCCTCACTTCAAAATGGCGAAAAAGGCATTGGCCAAGGATCAGATCGTGAAGCTCATCGTGGGCGCCGGTCAAGCCAGTCCCAGTCCCCCAGTCGGTCCAGCCCTGGGTAGTAAGGGTGTTAAGAGTATGGACTTCTGCAAGGTACGTCTCCAGATAGCTGGATGGGGTTGAATCATCTTGTTGCTCTTTATGTTGGAACCATCGATGTTTTCAAGGCCGACGAGCCTCGCTGACTGGTCAATCTATAGGAGTTCAATGCCCGCACCGCCCATATCAACACTGGTGTCCCAGTTCCCGCCCGCGTCACCGTCCGCCCTGATCGTTCGTTCACCTTCGACCTCCGCACTCCGACAACCACATGGCTCTTGCTGAATGCTGCGAACGTGGAGCCTCGTAAGAATCGCCTCCGTGGCGCGATGAATCCCGGCCACGAAATTGTCGGCAAGGTGTCCCTCAAGCATGTCTACGAAATCGCCAAGATCAAGCAGACCGAAACGAGATTATCGGGGTTGAGCTTGCAGGGACTGTGCAAGAGTGTCATTGCGCAGGCCAAGTCCATTGGTATCCAGGTGGTCCCATGAAGGACCTGCGCGGGAAACAACTGTACATTTTCTTACGGCGTCGTTGCGATTCTGCGACTGGCGTCATTCACCAGCTTCGATCATGATACCGGCGTTCTTGGGATTGGGTTCTATACCAATTGTATGATAGGAATTGCATGTGATATAGAAAGCGTTTTCGCAAGTGTGTGACGGGTGCTGTACATGTGTTCAGTGGTATCCTAGGCCTTGTAGCGCGAGGATGTGTAGCATTGCAGAAGTTTGTGTGTCATGGAGACAAGATTCGTGGTCTGGACGTTCAGGTTAGCTGTTTTGAAGAAAGCAAATCTGCATACAGCTCATCCGTAGTCTCTCTCATGCCACTGATGGAGTTGATCGATCGACCGAACACGAGACCCCAGACATAAAACTCGAAGGATTGTTGCTTCACTCCGTAAGGAGTAGGGACTTAGTACCCAGAGTCTTGACTTAGGCAGCTATGGATGTACATCTGATATTGCCACTTTAAATCCCCCTGCTGATCCTGAACCCCAGGCTCCAACAAGGAGGTTCTTGGCGAGTATGGAGGCGATGCACACCACGCAATCCTCAATAATTAGGCTAGGCATGTTTCATCAGTAGTACAAGGCCGTGTACTTGGCGTCCAAGTAAGTAGACACATTTAAATACCTCTAGTGACATGGTATTCGCTAGATTGTGCGGGTCACTGGAGAGCTTGAAAAGTTTGGTGTTTCCTTGTGTCGTCCCTTCGTCCAATCTTTCCCTAAGCCTGTGAGATCTTCACTTTCAGACCGCATCCGACCATTGTCCCGATTCATCACGCCCATCATTCTGAATGCATTCTTGGAAGAATTCCTGGTGCTTTCGTTTTCCCTGTTTGGCAGGATGCAAAGGGTAATACACCTGCCAATCACGCCGGCCAGTGATCTGAGACTAACCCGATTGGATAAGTTTCCAGATCGATTGAAAGCGGTAAGGATCCGCTCGGCCCACCTGCAATCGGTTCCACCGTGGATTTATTCAATCACCCATTGTGCGGGATGTGATTGTGCATGAGGCCGAGTCCAGAAGTCTTGTATAGTGTTCTAGATCCTTTATGGGACGATATGCCAATGAGTCATATCCCAGTATATGCACTAGGTATTTAGAGGATTATTGATCTGAGATGTAAAAACCTCCCAGTCTAGTACATGTAATTCCAATCATCTGGCCAATACGGTGTGACGCAGTCCGTGGCCCAAAGCACACCGCAGGAGTATGATAACATTCTAATCATATCAACACTCCATTAGGTATCCCGTTCCATGGTGGGATCAGCTGAGTGGTCAGGGCTTGGGCCGGTTTTATCCACATGCATAAAGTCTACGCCAGATGAAATCCAGAAGAATCTAGCGGGGTAGACAGACAGTTAGTGAGCCGGGATGGTACGCAGGGCTGATCCGGATGATCTGGAGGGTCATTCTTGAATTCTGTTCGCGGATGGCGCCCGCTTTGACGGCAGAACGGCACCGGGAATATTCTTCCATCGTCATCCACTTCATGACTGGCGCTTTCCACCCGGGCACGCTTCTTCCTAGGCAGGGTCACTGGAAAGCCGCGCAGGAAGAACCTTCTCTCCCTTCCCCGTGACACTGCTCAAAGCATTCGAATTCCAACTATCATTTCTGGATGTCCGGGATTCCTGGTAATCGAACAATGGAGACGGTGAGAATGATGACGACAATAGGGTGCTGGGCGTATGAGGGGTCGAATGATTATTATTATTAACGATAAATCCTGGGGAAACGGCTGGATAATATGATGACTGATATTATTGTTTATTATTAACTGCTGTCAGACATGTCTCCGCGAGGTTCCGAGTCACTTTATGAATCCTTAATAGTAGCTGGCAAGGTGGTATTCAGAATACTAGGAATACAGTGACATATGAAAGATGAAAAGTTAGTTTCAGGTAGTCTCTCAGTATAGGTAGGCTATCCGTCTCTCGGCGAACACCTCCGAACTGCCCGGCCTATCTTCGATCAGCCCGATAAGAGATCTTGTGACAATCGGGGAATTGGGACTTGTTTCGAGAAGGGGAAAAGAATGGGTTTAGGTGCCTTCTCCAATTTCATGTGAATTCTGTGAATATCCCATAGCGCAACGATGGATATGGTGCATACCTACCTAGTGGGAAGGTTAAGCGTAGGGACTAGGTAGTACGTACCGTACGGAGTAGACCCAAGACCGACTTTTTGTTTCACAGGTATGCTTCAACCGTTTTACATTTACATAGAAAATTGTTGACTAACAGAATCAGGATATTTCATGGGCCTAAGACAGTAAGATGAAAAGAATTGATCCCTAGTAGTACCTACCTAGAATTATCGACATCGTATTGATATTCCCAAGCCAACCTGACGTGTTTGGAGGATGATTGTTCTGGTCTAGGCGTCTGTCCGGTGGAGTCCAGCTAATCCGTCCATGGGCGCCGCTATTGCCGCCGCTTCTTGCTGCAACCCCAAATTCCACCTGCGCTCCCACTTCTTCTTCTCATCTCTCTCTCTTCTTCACTCTGCCTTCTTCTCTCCACTCCCTCGCTGTCTCCAAGACCCTCTCCTCTCTATCGTTACCTGCTCATCCACTGTGCCGACCATCTTCCTCTATAGACGCCCGCCTTTCAATCTCAGGAAGGCCGTCTCAGCTTAGTCTACCCCCCACGACGCTCCGTTTTTGGATGGACCCGAGTTTCTTCCGCCAGCGTACCGACCGCCCGCCCGCCATCATCGGGGAATGAGTAACAACGGTTACGGGTCTTGACGAAATATTTGCTCCGTCTTGCACACGCTTTCTCCACGCCTTTCCGTTTCGCCCCAGTTCGCGTCCTCGATTGTCCTTCCGGTCTCGTTCTTCCAACATTGAACACGACCATCAACTTTTAACCACCCGGCCACCACCAACCTCCGATACCTCCGGGAGCTGCCTATTCTTCCGTCTTTCACCCACTCGGTCTCCCGAAGCACCCCGGGGAGGGGCATGTGTCCCGCTGCGAGGTTCTGATGAGTATGACGTCTGAAGCGACTGACTTCGCCCAAAACAACATGGATTCTGGTGTGTAACGCTACCACTTGCTTATGCGCAAATCCCCGTTCTAATCCGCCCGTGTCTATTCCTAGTGCCCGGGAAACCCATTCTTCAACTGCCTAGTGAGAATGCCGCAGACGCCGCAGACGAAGATGCCAAATCCAAACAGCCGCCTAGTCAAGTCCGTTTTTCCTCGATAACTGAGGAGATCGAGCCATCCGAACAGTCGGCGTCTGCCCTGTCGCCTGGGTCCGGCTCCCCGAGTGAAAAGCAGGATGATGACTTACGGTCGCTGGCAGCTAGCCTTCAGAGATCGCAGCTGCAGGAATCGCGGTTGGGGAAGTTCTCTTTCGATCCCCTTTCTCTACCTTCCTCAAGGGTATGTAACCTGATCCGTGTTTTGGTGAACGTGGTGCTGGGAATTCCGCAAGTCGAACTCCGCGACTGAGCCGGGCCCCTCACTTCACCCCGCATAACTCGGCGAATTAAGTAGAAAGCTAACTCTCTTGTGCTCCCTTGCAGGTTGCATCTCGAGACTCGAGCGATCGCAGTGGTCGAGAGACTAATGAATCTGGTTTGCCGTCTCCCCATGCCTCCCCGCCGATGGCCATGATGCAATCACCACCACTCACGCCAGCGGCTACTCATTCGCATGAATCCAAAACTAACGACCTTTCCTCGACGTCGCGCGCGACAGATAGAGGCACCTCCGCCAATTCAGCTGTCATGACCCCGGAAACTTCCCCTCCCACAAGTGCATCGACGAAAAGCAAAGCCCCCCAGAGCGCACCCACTTCACGGCCTGGTTCCACCGATCAATTGTCGAAGCAGACTGATGTTTCCCAATCCTCCTCTCACCCGCAAGATGCCCACAAACACCATCGAGCGCAGTTCTTCCTCGGCCCTGACGCAGGTTCCCAGGAGGAAAGCCCTCCAGCCACTCCCAGGGCGGAGTACACGCCTCCTGGTGCGATCACCCCAGTCGGGGAACCCAACGATCCGTACGCCCGAAGTAAGCGACCACCTCAACCAAAGAACCTCGCACAGCTGGATCAACGATTTATCTTCGGTGGCCGTGATATGAAACGTCGTGCAACCGGTTCGTCCTCATTTCCGAGGCCCGGCACGCCTCGGTCGGCCAGCACAACCGATCTCAGATCAAGCGACAAGCGCAGTGGATTCTTTGGCAACAAGCGGGATCAGGACAGCGACAGCAAACATCATGGCCATATGTCGGAGCTCAAGCGCTTTTTCAAAATGGGTCACCACAAGCACAAACGGACTGAATCTCCTACATCTTTCCCTAAGAAATCCAGCCGGTCGTCCGGAAAGAATACCCCGTACCAAATGGCTCCCGACAACGTGCCTTTTGCTGACGATCATGGCCTCAACTCTAAATACGGAAAGCTAGGGAAGGTCTTGGGATCTGGCGCCGGTGGCTCCGTTCGGCTACTCAAACGTAACAGCGACGGTGTCACCTTTGCCGTGAAACAGTTCAGAGATCGCCATTCTTGGGAAACATTGAAGGAATATTCGAAAAAGGTAACGGCCGAGTTCTGTATCGGATCGACCCTTCATCACGGCAACATCATTGAGACCCTTGATATCATCCAAGAAGGCCCACACTGGTATGAGGTGATGGAATATGCGCCATACGATCTTTTTGCGATCGTCATGACGGGCAAGATGTCCAAAGATGAAGTCGCCTGTTCTTTCAAACAGATCCTGAGTGGTGTGGCTTACCTTCATGGCATGGGTCTTGCGCACCGCGATCTGAAGCTTGACAATGTTGTCGTGAATGAACACGGCATCATGAAGTTGATCGATTTCGGAAGTGCGGTGGTTTTCCGATATCCTTTTGAAAATGATATCGTTCCGGCATCCGGTAAGTAATCCCAGTGTTCATTCTTATGTACCGCAACTCACAATACTCTAGGAATCGTCGGTTCTGATCCCTACTTGGCCCCAGAGGTCTACGACGAAAAGAAATACGATCCTCGACCTACGGATATCTGGTCTCTCGCCATCATCTTCTGCTGCATGACGTTACGTCGATTTCCATGGAAACAGCCCCGCGTTAGCGACAACTCGTATAGGCTCTTTGTGTCAACGCCCACCCCAGGAACACCAGTTCCTGATGCAGATCCTAGACGTCACAGGGTTATCAAGTCATCTCCCGACTTGCCCACTGCGGCTCGCGAGAACCAACCGACTCATTCCTCGGAGAACAGAAACGGAGTACCCAGTCAAGCAGAGCAGTCAAGTGGACCGCCGAGCTCTGCTCAGGGCCCCCCTCCAAAGTCCGAGCCACCAGGCAATGACGAAAGTGGTTCTCCAACAACCCCAGTGGATAAGAAGCCTAGTGATCAGAAGAACGGCACCACGAAGCCCTCGCGCACAACCAGCAAAGAAGCACCACCGCTTCCTGCATCAGCCCAGACAGCAGCCCCGCGTCCTGAGGTTATCAAAGGTCCTTGGAGACTTCTTAGGCTGCTACCTCGTGAAAGTCGATATATCATTGGTCGGATGCTCAAAGTGAGCGTGAAGGAGCGCGCAACTCTTGATGACGTCCTGACCGATGAATGGGTGCGCAACATCAAAGCATGCCAGCAAGAGGTATCCGGAGAGGTTATCAAGGCTCCAGGTCATACGCATATTCTCGAACCTCCGTCTTCGGCTCCACCGGTGCCTAGCAAGGCCAAATAATGTCAAACACTGGCCTTGATTTTTGTTGAATAATACCTTTCACTTGTGGACGATACAAACGGAGCCGTTGGATTCTTTCGCTTCCTACCATAGGCTGTTGCTATATTGTTCTTTTCTCTGCTCTGGGGATCCTCTCCGCAAGACCATTTGGACTGCGGTGCTTTGATTCCAAAAAGGGCGCTGGAGTTCATGTCGTGTTTCCTCCGCCCCACATTCTTCTATGACTTGATTCATTCCTCCGGTATCGATCCTCCTTGTTCTTTTGTTTGCCGCCATCAACTCTTGTCGTGTTGGAAGAAAGAGACATGGCCTATGTGTACATGCGTTCGTCGTTTATCATACAGGCGTTGTGGTTACCACTGTGGATCGGAGCTGCTCAGGCATATTCTTCTCTACATCCAAGGCTACAGACGGTTGCTAGACTTCACTTAACTGCTTTGTCATTCACTTGGTTGTCGCTCGATTTCAAAAACTCCTGGGTGTTGTATCGCGTGAAGGACAAAGTGCTCTTCGGATTGGCTTTCATGTCAGCCATCTCTATATGTATTTATCGGGTTTGCAGGTATTTAGTTGAGTAGGTAGATACTACTATACATAAATGGATAAAGAAAACGATATATAAATGAACTTGCTGCAATATGTACTCCGAAAAGGATGGAAATGGTTGATCCTGACGTAAGGCGGAGATTACGGAGTTTGGCCATGCGATGATCGGCCAAAAAGCTTCACGGCCAACTCCTCCGCGGCTTGCCCGAAGATTTCCGCTCCGAACGGGCAACACGCCAGGCCAGTGTTTGTCAGTCCCACCATATTGTTTCAAATCATTGTTTTTACGTGATCAATTGGTTAAAACATTCATTGCATCTTTTTGGCAGAAGCGCGGGCTTTGCAACTCCATTCAGATGGCATCGGCCTTGGAAACGGAGCCATTGGTCTCCTCGCTCTGGACGAGATCCCTGATAGTACGACACAACCCATGCAATTCATTCATGCTTCCGAGTCGTTGCACGCGCTGACTTTCTTGTCCTTCTTACACAGTCCGGTGCGATTGCGGGGTTGACCGTCGATTGCTCACTATATCCCTTGGACACCATCAAGACCCGTCTCCAGAAGGCCCGACATCATACTCCGTCCGCCCCGGCGCCCAGGTTATCCCTACAACAGACCATCCGCGGTATCTATGCAGGACTTCCATCGGTATTGCTAGGCTCCGCGCCCTCTGCGGCCTTCTTCTTCATCGTCTACGATGGCGTCAAACGGTCCCTTCTGCCGCCACCGACGACTACAGAAATCCCCTCCCGGACACACATTATCCTCACACACTCGCTTGCCTCGTCGATGGGAGAGATCGCGGCATGCGCGGTGCGCGTCCCGACAGAAGTCGTCAAACAGCGCGCGCAGGCGGGGCTCTTTGGCGGCTCCAGTCTGCTGGCCCTGAAGGACATCCTGGCTCTGCGCCATCCCGATGCCACGGGGGTTGCGCAACGCGGGTACGGCCAGGTCGTCCGCGAGCTGTACCGCGGTGCCGGCATCACAATCGCTCGCGAAATCCCCTTTACCGTTCTGCAGTTCACCATGTGGGAGTCGATGAAGGAAGCCTACATGAAGCGGATGCGGCACTCGACGCCGGTCGGTGCGGAATCGGTCCTCAGCCAGGTGCCGGCCTCGACGAGTGCGATGTTTGGAAGTGTGGCGGGCGCGATCTCGGCGGGTCTGACTACACCGCTGGATGTCATCAAGACGCGGGTGATGCTCGCTCGTCGCGGGGATGGTTCCGACGGGGCGCGAGTCCGGATCAAGGATGTCGTGCAGGAAATATCAAAGGAGGGCTTTGGCGCTTTCTGGAGAGGTATTGGACCCCGGGTGACTTGGATTGGTATTGGAGGCGCGGTGTTCCTGGGGAGTTACCAATGGGCGTGGAATAAGCTGGAAGGGAAAGATTACGAGAGGGACGGTGTTTGAGATGATGGGACCTATGTACTATGCATCCTTTCTCTTTCTTGTCATGTTTCCGTGGTTGTTCGATGTACAGTATACATAGAGTAGACGGGAATAGAGAACATATCGTTATGATTCGATCGGATGAAAAGAGCCTCACGTGCGTCGCACGGTTAAACTCGAAAACGTTCACTGCGAGATGCTGTGCTTGGCGGGCGTAAGGATCATCCAGTAGACTCGGACTGAAGAGACAATATGGTCAGGGACCTCCTTAATATTTGCTGGTAAGCACCATCGTCATACTAATCGATCCCCTCTTTTCTCCTCCACACGCACTCACTCCTTGTCGACTTCTCCCCTTTTTCCCTTCCTCTCCTTCCAACCCAAGCGCTAAAACTAATTCTAATTCTAATCATTATTGTTCTATTGTTGCTGTCTTACGTCTTATCGTTCCTGTCTCCCCGCAAGGCATGCGATTGTTGTTCTGCTGATCGCCCGCCCGCTCGGTGTAGCCTCCGCATTCAACCTGTCCGTCTCCGCAATACCACCACCACTCCATCTTCCTCCTTCATCCTCCACAAGGAGAGGCTTTGTTGCGCTGCATGGCCCGAAAACCAAGTCACCAGAGGGTCACATACGGTATGTTGCTCTTCTCCCACCGGCTTTCCGGGTGCATTAGATGGCTTCCCCCAGCTCCTGGTCAACCGCAAGCCTCCAACGCTATCGTCTCCTAGTACACTCCTCTGTCGATCGTTGACTGACCGCGGCCTTTTCGTCCTTCAGTGCTTCCTCTGCCCGATGCCCCGGGCGGACATCGACTAGGTGTCAATAGCCTCACCATCGACCCGGATAATTCCATCCTGTGAGCCTCCCGATCCTTGTTGGCGTCTCTGTCGCTTCCGGAAATGTCGGCCGTGTCATACGAGATCCGAGCCATCACAGCCTCCCCACCAGTGTCGCCGTCGCTCAACATCTAACCAACCTTTCGCTTAGGTATTCCGCTGGTCGTGATGGCGTCGTCTGCTCGTGGGATCTCAACCTGCCCCTTCCGAAGTCATCTTCGTCCTCGTTATTAGGTGCCTCGAGGCCTGGCCCGACAACGTTCCGCAGTCAAGTCCAGGCTCACAGCCATTGGATCAACGACATCGTCCTGACCCAGAACAATAGCGCCCTGGTGTCCGCATCGTCTGATACAACGGTGAGACTATGGAGGCCACACTCCGAGTCAACAGAGGTCCCGGACCCCATCGGAAAACATGCGGATTATGTCAAGGCTTTAGCCACGCCAGGGAGCCATGCATCGTGGGTTGCGTCTGGAGGTCTGGATCACAAGGTGTACCTTTGGGATTTGAACGGCGGAGGAGAGGTCCTTAACATCGATGCTTGTGGTGAAGATCGTACAGCGAAAGGGTCGGTGTATGCTCTTGGGGCTGTCTCCTCTGTCATCGCCAGTGGTGGTCCAGAGAGTGTCGTGAGAGTATGGGACCCGAAATCCGGAAAACTGATCACCAAGTTTGTTGGTCATACGGACAATATTCGGGATATCCTGGTCAACCAGGATGGGGACACCATCATGACCGCGTCTTCTGACCAGACGATCAAGGTCTGGTCATTGACCGCCGGCCGTTGCATGCACACTCTAACAATGCATAATGACAGCGTTTGGTCCCTGTACTCGAACCACCCGCGGCTCTCTGTCTTCTACTCCAGCGACCGCTCGGGGCTCGTCGCAAAGACCGATACCCGACACTCCCCAGACATCGAGCAGGGAATCTGCGTTGCTGCGCTACAGGAGCACGAGGGCGTGGTCAACGTGGTGGCAGCGGGTGATCATATCTGGACTGCGACCCCGAAGTCCAGCATCAACCGTTGGCATGACATCGATACCACTGCAGAAATCGAATCACCCTCGTCGAAAGAGCGCGAGACCACATCTGGCACCCCCGAAAAGGAATCAGCCGCCGTCTCCCGACGGAAGAAGATCCCATACGAGTCACTTTTACTTCTATCCAGCACGTCTATTTTGCCCAACTCGCGGATCCCCAAGGCTGGATTATTGGCGAATGGACGGCCACAACTATCACAGTCAGATCTCGATGACGAGATGGGTCTGACAGAACCGGTTTATTCCTTGCCCGATGAGACGATCGAGGGTCAACATGGAATTATCAAGTATTTTTTCTTGAATGACAGAAAACGCACATTGACTCAGGATTCTGCGGGCGAAGTGGTCCTATGGGATCTTCTCAAGGTAAGATTATCCAGGGTGATTCATGAACTTTGTAGCCACTAACCCGTGGTAGTGTGTCCCTATCCAATCTTTCGGTAAGCGACACATGGACGATGTGGCTTCTGAGATCAACACTACAGAGAGCATCGCTCATTGGTGCACGGTCGATATTCGCACTGGCAGACTCTCGGTGATCTTGGAACCGGGGCGCTGCTTCGACGCTGAGGTCTACGCAGACGAAGCTGATCTGTCAGACTATTCGGATATTCGCGATGATCAGAGGAGTATGCCAAAGCTTCATTCCCTTCTTACTATAGAATTTGTTACTGACGGCTAGTAGTCAATCTGGGCAAGTGGATCTTGCGTTGGCTTTTCGCTCCTTTAATTGACGAGGAGCTCAAACGGGACTCTGAACATCGTGCAGCGGCCATGGCTAAGGCAGAGGAACTAGCAAAGGCGAATATATCAAGCACTGCCCCAGTGGATATACCGTTTTCGGACGCTTCAAGAAACTTGGCCACATCTTTTGATCCGTCTATGTCGTCTCTGCGTCCTGGTTTCGACACGCTCGGCAGCCCTACAACGCCAGGCTTTGGAATAGGTTTCGCCAGTAGCCCTGGGTCTCTGGCCACTCCTATGCCGCACCAGAACAATAATCTTGGAACCTCCCCTGGGGAATTCTCTGAGTTTAACATGTCACAACACAATGATGTCGCCAGGAGCTCGATGTCCGATAAGTCTAGTGACTATTTCACGTCTCCTAGAACTCAGACTTTGCCCCCTCTGGACACTGACAAGACGCTGCCCACACCTGGAGAGACAACGGTCCAGTCGCCAGCTGAGCCTGAGAAGGAGGAGCGAAGAAAAGGAAGTCTGTTCGGGAAGAAGTTCCGTATGGACTTCCCGAAGAAGCTGGGAAGGACTTCATCCGAAGTCAAACCGCAGATCCAGGAGGAGAAGGTCGAAGAATCGGATAAATCATCGACCAAAGAAGAAAAGATCTTTGAGAACAATTTGAGCGGTTTTATTGACCGCGTGCGGCACGAATACGAGGAAACCCTCTCGGCCAACCCGGGGCAGGACCTGACTTCGGCATTTTCGCCCAGTCCTGAGAGCGAGACACCAAGGTTGGCAATTCCGCATCGTACCGCAGTGTTCATTCAGGAAGAGTCCGGCGATACCGCTGTAGCGTCCGATCTCTATCGCGGAAGTGTAGGTCGTATTAGTGAGGAGATTGACAAGCTGGAGAAGTCAATCCCTCTCTGGCTTGCTGAGTTGTTGCTCAAGGTAAGCAAACATCCCAAACGGTACTTTACCGATTCTCATATCTAACTATTCCTAGAATCAAATGCCATTGAAAGATCCTGTGAAGGTTGCCTTCACATTGAAGCCTTACGATGACCTTCTACCTCCTGTTGTCAAACCAGAGGAGTACGTATTTTGCTGCACTGTGGTTCTTTATCTGGGTACTAATGCAACTCTCCCGCTCGATAGGAATGACGCCAATGGCAACTCGAATAACAACCGCTTGAATGCCAACCGTATGTTGCGAGCGAAGAAGATCCTCGCCTACGTGGCGGAACGCATCGACCCGCCCAATCCCGATGAACCGGAGGATGGTGCCATGAAGCCAGAAGAGTATCTGGAGCTGTATTGTCAGAAGATGGTACGTAATCGTCCGTTTCCATCGATAACCCTGCCACTAACTGTTCATCTAGCTGATACCCCCGAACATGACTCTTGCAACTATTCGCGCGCACATCTGGCGCTCGTCGGGGGACATGGTCCTCTACTATAAAGCCAATGGGAAGAAGGAAATCAAGAGCACTGCCTCTAGCCAAGATCATGAAGCTGGCTCCAATCAACACCCCACGCCAGAGAATACCACGAATGGAACTGGCGGAAGCGCTCCGCCAGGAAGTACTCATTCCCTTGCGGCATCCGGATCGGGACCAGCTTCCATTAACAACTCCTGATTGAACCTGAGCTGGACATCTTGTTGGGATCATTCGATTCATTGTGACATATTTTTTATTTGTCTGTATATGGTTCCATTTGTGAAATATAACCTTGTTTCAAGAAATTTAGCGCTTGAGTGATGGTACAAATGACTATCAACCTGAAATATCCACAATTCTATCCGTCATCTGTCAGTAGTTGTGCCATCGATATATTTTGGTGGCGTGGACGGAGCATGCCAAGACATCCCGTTCCGCCAACCTCAAACCCTCCTTCAACTTGCTTCAACCTACTTGTAACATCATCTATCCTTCTACTGAGACCAGATCTCCAATCAATGGCAGGGAAATGTCTCCTGCGCTACACCAGCACAGGAGCAATCACTCTCTCCCAATTCCAACAGTCCTTCCAGCGGACATGGCTCGAAGCGCGACACTCCTGGGCAGGACGGATGCCCCAGATTCGCCTTCCACGACGATTGGGTACGCACCCCCTAAATACCTAAATGTATCAACTTAGCTAACTTTACTACTAGGACTGGCAGTTAGTGGAGGCGCTGACTCTATGGCACTCGCTCACCTATGTAAACAATGGGAGCAAGCCCAGCGCAACACAGATGACGACCTGCGTGTCACAGCGTTCGTCGTAGACCACAAGGCTAGAGAAGAGAGCTCGCGGGAAGCTCGGACGGTGGCTCAATATCTCCAGGACATCGGTGCGCAGTTTACCCCTTTCATCAAACACAGCGCAGACGTACTAACACCCACAGGGGTCACGTCGCAAATCCTGGAGCTATCATGGCCGCCAGATACGCCCATCACAGCGTTTGAAACACATGCGCGCCGTTTGCGCTTCCAAGCCCTCGGCAAAGCATGTAGAGATCACCAGATCGAAGCCCTACTCATGGGCCACCATCAAGACGACAACATCGAAACCACCCTTTGGCGCCTATGCACTGGCGCCCGAGGCGCCGGCCTCGCCGGCGTCCCATCCATGACGCGCATCCCCGAATGCCACGGTCTCTACGGGGTCTCCGAGAGCGGATCCTACACCACCCTCAAGCCGAAGCGGATGCGCGCGCGCAGCTTCCACGTCTCTCCCACGAACGAGCTCCAGGCTCTCCCTGACGACAGCACTAGTACAGTCGCAGGCGACACCCGCGCATCCCCCGTCCTCATGTCATCGGGCGGCATCCTCATCTGTCGCCCGCTCCTGGACTTCCCCAAGGCCCGTCTGCTGGCAACCTGCCATGAGAATAACGTCCCCTACGTTTCCGACCCGACAAACTTCGATCCTACCCTTACCCCCCGCAACGCTATCCGCAGCCTCATCTCTGCCCGCAAACTGCCCCGCGCCCTGCAAGCCCCCTCCATCCTCTCTCTCATCCGCTCCAGCCAGTCCCTCCTGCAGCACTCGACCAACGCGTCTAACCAGCTCCTCCAAACATGCACAGCCCTCGACACGAACCTCCCCACTGGCACGATCGCCATCCGCTTCCCCTCCGCGGACAAGTCCACCCGCGCAACCGAATCACTCCCACCGCATCGCACCCACCAAATCCAGACCCTAACCCTCCGCCGCATCACGGAGCTCGTCTCCCCCTTCCCAGAGAACCACTTCCCGCTCCGCAGCTTTGAGAAATTCACCCACCACGTCTTCCCGTCTCAACCCGCAGACAGCAATTCATCACCATCACCGCCAGCCAAACGACACGCCTTCACCCTCGGCGGCGTCCTGTTCCAACCCCTGCATTGGCCTGCTCAATCTCCCTCCGCCGACAACGGTTCAACGTGGTTACTATCCCGTCAGCCGTACATGCGCAATCGGCTACCCCTTCTCCAATGTGAGATATCAATCCCGGCCCAGGAGAAAAAACCATCGGACGCAACGTCTCAAGAACCAGAACCACAGTACACGCCGTGGACGCTCTGGGATAACAGATACTGGTTCCGGTTCGCCGCAACGCCCACCAATGCGGCTGGTTCCCCTGACATCAGCGGTATGGAGTCTGATCCTAACAACTCGCCTAAGGTCTCCGTAGTCATCCGTCCGTTTCATCAATCCGATCTACAGGCTGTGCGGCGAGCCGTGCGCGAGAATCAAGTGCGGATGGGTACGTCGACAAAGACGAAAGACCCCACGTTGACGGCGTATTTGGTCCGTCTGGCGCGTGCTGCGCCTGGTCAGGTTCGGTTTACCCTTCCATTATTAGAAGTCATCGAGACGGACTCCCTTGGGGTGGAACACCGGGTGCCGTTGGCTCTGCCGACCCTGGGGCTGTGGCTGCCCCGAATGCGAGATTCTCTACCAGCGTCTACGCGGTGGACAGTTCAGTGGGAGTGGATGTACAAGATGGTCGATATGGAGCCGTTGAGTTTGATATGCTCCTTGTAAACTAGCTAGAGTAGACTATCCTACAGAGGAAATCGCAAAAGAGAGTAAACAATGACAGAATATGTAATAGAGAAAGAAGACAGACACCGCTAAGCTCCCATGACTATGCTATCTCAGTACAAAAGAAGGGACCGAATCTGTCACACCAGTGAGCCCATCGCATGCATCAAAAAGCCAAGGGCCAGTGCAACAACTGTGATAGACAAAAGAAAGGCCAGTAGCCTTGTTGGCGTGGCTGAGGTTGAGTTCGAAAGGGAGAGACAAGAAGAATAAATCATCTGCAGCCGTCATCATTGACATCAAAGACCGCATTGACATAACAAGTTCAATAACTTCAAAAGAACATGATTCAAATGAGAAAACCATGAGACACCGGGTAACCAGCCCGATACCCCAGATGATCTCGGAAAGATATGGCATACAGCTTACTCGCTCGCCTTCAGCAGAGCTACGGCAGCTTGTTGGGCGCGTAGACCCCCGACTTCCCTCTTGAGCCGAAAGTTCTCTTTCTTGAGTCTTCCGATCTCCTCAAGTGCTGAAGAGAGTTGGGCTTTCAGTGCATCTTCCGCGTTGCCTGATCGCACATCTTTCGCGATTTTGTTGAGCTCCAGGTTAAAGCGGTCGTACAGGGCTTCGTTTTCCGCACTGGCCTCACGATACAACTCATCCAGTTTCTTGGCGCGTTTCTCGCTGACAACTAGAGACGACTCCAGGTCCCTTTCTATGGCTGAAGTCCGGCCATGGAGCTCGCCCGCTATTGCATCGAACTTGAGTTCAAGATTCTGCACGCGAGACAAAAGTGCTGCGTTGGTAGCCGAAGAAGATGATTCTCCAAGGGATTCGGAGCTTTGCCCAGCTGCCCTAAGTGATTGTGGGTTGATCTTCAAGGCGCGTAGCTCTTCACCAATGAGATCTAGCTCATCTTTCAGCCCAAGTTGTGCGAGACTTTGGGCTCTTTTTTCGCTCTGGAGACGATCGCGAAGCTTGAGATAGCGTCTGTTAGCAAACATGTGGGAAAGTGACCGTGGCTATGACGCTGCTTACCTTTTGAGGACTTTGCATCCGCAACTTTTGGGGTTTCTGGGAACCTGAAGAAGACTGGGGTCGTTTCACATCGGCGCCATTCACAGGAACTGGTCTTTCCTTTAAGCCTATTGTTCTCGACGATGGTATGCTGGTGGCTCTGGATCTCCTCTTGGACTCTTGTGTCGGAGACACAGATCCGTCTACCTTCTTCTTCGGTGACCTTTCTGTCTGTGTGAACTTCGGATCAACGTTCTCTTTGCGGCTAGGGGTCACTGGACGTATCGGAGACCGACGACTGGGGGAAGCACGAGTAGGTGAACTGCTCTTCACTGGTGATGTGCTTCGAGTGGATCCCGATCCATAGCTGGTCTGTGACTGGTCATGTCTGGTCGGAGTCATGGCTTCTGGTCGAGGGCGAGCGGAAGACATTGGAGTCGTAGGTCTTTGCCCATGGCTAGGGGAGATGGATGATGCATCCGTGGACGCCGTGTCTGGTCTCAAATCGGACAAGGAACTTCTCCTCTTTCGCCGGACTTTGACAACACCGTTAGATGAAATGCCACGAATTGAAGACAAGGATGGCGTTTCCTCTTGCGAGCTACCTGGTCGCCGAAGGTGTTCTTGGGAAGACCCTAGGCGATCGCGCGACCCCGGTCGAAGAAGATGTCCAAGCCCGGTATCAACGTCGATGGACTTGGAACGAAGAAGTGACCCCTTAGGGGTGCCGGGTTCAGAGTCACCCGATCCCTTGCTTTTGCTCAGAGTTCTCAAAATAGAAGACACCTTACTCTCACCCTCAAGCTTAGAATTCTCTCGATGCAAGCCGAAGCCGAAGCGTTTCCTGAAAGAGGATGCATTGGAACTGACAGACCCTGTGTTCTGTGAAACAGGCTTTGTCTGGTCGCAGTTCAGGGTTCCTTCCAAGGATGCACCGCCGGGAATGTACTCCTCGAACAGGTAATCGAAATCGTCTACTAGCCGATCCAACAGGGACACGTGGTGCATTGGGTCTCCCTCAACTGTCAAGATCTCTGCGAATGCAGCGGTCAAAGCTCCCCTGTCGCCATCGTTCCCAGATGCGTCTAGTAACTCTGCCAGCAACCGGACGAGAGACGCTAAAGCCCGTCGATTCTGCGGGCTCATGTCGGAAAGCGACTTGCGGAAATTGTCATCGAAATCGCGAGGAAACATTGTGTCAAATTGATTCTGGAGAAGCTTCAGCACCGAGGGTTCGAACACGGGTCCCATGTGTTCCCTCCATGCGTTGGCCATGAATGTTTCAAAAGCCACGAAGAGAGTGTCAACAGGAACTTCTGCTGCCGCCTGCATCTTTCCGGGATCCTCGAGTAAGATATTGTAGAGTTCATTAACCGAGGACCGGTCCACGCTGTCCCTCGCGCGCAAAGACCGGCCCACGATATTCCCACTCCGCGACTGCAAAGCCAGTACGTAGGCCGCGAAAGTCTGTTCCAAGACGCTAAAAGGACTCTCTTGTCCCTTAACGTTGGTTGATCCCACCACCGAGATCTTACTCGGACCGTCGTCTTTTTTATCTTTTCCTGGAAAACTCGAAGGAAGGGTGTTGGACCGCGAGAGGTTTGCTCGCGGTGGAGGCATCTTTGGGAATTCGCCGAGCAAAGTTGCAGAATTCGGTGTTCTAGAATTAGACGCACCGTTCTCTCGTGACTGACCACCACCCAACAGGCTCGAGAGAAGCTTGGATGGAGAAGGAGGACGAAAGCCGCGCTGGGTCTTTACTTGGGAATATACGTATCCAGCAAGGTAGCGAAGGATCTCGAAGTTGGAATGCACGATAGATTCCGTCATTGTTCGGTTCTGAGGGCCGTGTAGGGGAACAAGAACGCTCAAAACTGTGACTGTCAAAGAAGGTCCATATCACGTGGGATCTGTATATACTTACGGCGTTTGGACAGCACCGGGGCGAAGGCGTCCGCGGTCACAATGTCGGAGCAAGTCGTGCCAACAGCCGACTCAATGTCGACCCGAAACTGATCTTCGCCGCACAAGGACACGGAGATGATCACCTCGAGATCAGAGCTTTGCAGAATCTGGCTGCATTCTGCTCTGGGTGTATCGAACACCATCTTTATTCTTGACGACTTGGCACGATTGGTCGCCGCATTCTGATTGTCTTCAAACACACAAGCCAAGATACCAAGATTGCCTGCAGTACCGGAAGGACTTCGTAGGGACCATTTGCCGTTGTCTCGCTCACTTTCCGAGAACCTGCCTTCAATCTTTGCCTTGACAATCTCCTCAATCACTCGGTTGGCGCGGGCCTCGTACATAGAACCCAATTCCAGCGCCAACAGATCCACGGTAGTATTTTGGTTGGGCACCGACGTGACGGATGTGGGAGCCAGAAACAATGTCCTTCCACATGTGGATTGCATGCAGCGAACTGTGTGGAGATCGTACACTTGAACGACTCGAATGTCTGGTGAGGGTAGCGTGCGGGAAGGGCCATTGGTCGTCGATGCAGCATTGTCTAGCTCGGATAACAAGCTGCGCGCAGTGGCCGTGCTTGCGGCTGTTTTCGCTAACAGCACCAGGCAATTCTTGTAAATCAACATGATACCCGGAGCCGGATCTGAAACGGTATTGCTCAAGTGGTATGGTGGTGATAGCTCATGGAAATCCACGGCCGTGATTAACCGGCCCGTCGGAAGGATAGTGGATGGCCATCCATCTACCAACTCTTTCAGTCGTCGGAAACTTTGGTCATGATTCGTTGAAGATGGGTCATCCAGCGAGCATATCTCCTTAATGACGTCTCGCGCTTTCAGGAATGGTCGGAGAGCGGGATGCACCAAGGGGAGGCTGCTGGTCATGGTGTCGATCAGAAGGCTGTACCGGGGAAGCCGCTGGACTGGTTCCATCAGCAAGGACCGTAAGAGCTGTTCTCCGGTGTCTTGCACACGTCTGGAGAAGCTGGAGTGTTTGTCTCTCATGAATGAGTTTAGCGTCTGCGTGAAGCCCGTGTGAGCGCGCATATAGTCGGCGTAGGGTTGCGAAAAGCGCGGAAACCATTCCAAGAGCGCGTTAGCAAATGCGACGGCACCGACGGCATCCTTTTCTGGCTGTGCTGAAGGTGTTCTCTGCGACATTGAAGAGGGTAGTTCGGTATCCACGCCAATGTCGTCGATAGCGTCCTTCTCCGTCTCCTCGAGAATGTCGCGAATGACACCTAAAAATCCCATATTGACGTCAAGGATTTCGTTTAGGCATGGAGGGAACAGGGTCGCGAGATCTGACTCGTTGGGACTGGTGCTGGATGGAGTCTTCTCTTGAGCTTTGAGTCGGAAATCCTCAGCGACATGGCACACAAGAGTGTAGAGCTTGTTGACATATCTCTCCTCCGTATCCACAAATTCGCACATCTTCAGACGAAAGGATTCCTTCTGGCTTCTCGTGAACACCCTTGACTTGCTCACGTTGGTGGGCTGTGAGGGTGAGCGTTTCAGTCGGGAGGTAGATAAGATCGTCGGCGGCCCCAAGGAACGTATGAGAGAGGTATACTGCCCGTATTGAAGATCGACCGCATCCTCGATATCCGCATCACTGGGCCCTTCAGCAGACCACTGAGCGGGCTGAATCGTGCCTGCGGGGAAAACCACATCGATGTCAACCCACGGAACTTTCCGCTCCTGGAAGGCACCACGGATGTCGCGCACGATCTCTGCATGCTCCACCTTGGTCATACGATTTGCTACATCTGCCGCATGCATCTCATCGAACATCTTGGGAATCTTCCCATCCGACGTCCCCGTGCGGGCGCGAGCTTGCAAACACTCCTTGGAGGGTTCGGACAGGTCGGCGAAGTATTTCAACATACTGACGGCCAAGCCGCGACACACCTCGTCGCCTTGCTTTTCGCGGGGCAGGTGGTTGACGGCGGCATATAACGGGGCTGCGGGGGAGATGGTGATGCGGGAGTAACTCTGAAACCCAGCGGGGGTCAGAATATGCGCCTGAATGCGCGAGCTGCTGACGGTGGCATTGGCGGTAGCAACGGGGCCGTAGAAGACGAAGACGAAGGATAGGAAGGGATCGGAGGCCTGGTAGAGGTCGAGTTGCTCCAAGGGCAAGTCGGAGGGAGCCCCGGGAATGGTGGCCATGGTGACGGATATCGCAGAGGCAGTCGCGGGGAGGAAGGAACGATCGGTGATTAAAGCTGTAGATCAGAACAAAAGCCAGAAGAAGGGAAATAAAAGATAGGCAGAATAACACCAGATTAAAGAGAATAGTTTGTAGAGAAAGACGGAAGCTGAAGTCCACGCATAATATTAAATAAAGAGAGAGAGAGAGAGAGCGCGGGCGCGCATATGAAGATGATGACCGAAGAGAACGGAAATGAATGGGATTAGTGAACGGTAACCCTCATACGGTTGAGAGAGGGCGAGGTAGGAGCCCCTCCATGGGACCGAGAGATGCAAAAGAGGGAACGAGGCGAGGGTCAGGCAAGAAAAAGCGAGAAAGAGAGTGAGGGTGAGTGTTGTCGAGAGATGCGACGCGTTTCTTGGTCTCTCTCTCAACTCTCTCGTTCTCCGCTGGCGCAAACCAGACGGGGCTTTTTGGGGCCGAGGGAGATGTGGAGATCGGACGGAACCCAATCGCACCAAGAAAGGATAAAAGATTGTCTATGAGGGTCGCGATGGTTGCTGGAGAACCGCCGATTAGTTGCCGGGTTAGTGGACGAGCGAGAAGGCTGACTGCAGATGATTTGCGTGTGCGCACCGCAGACGCACCAGCGGTTAGTCGAAGGAAGAGAGAGGTCGAGGTCGAGTCGATGAGGGGGAGAAAAGAAGGAGGAAGAGGGGGAGAGAGGCCCTCGGTGGGGGGGCGTATTATTTTTTTATTATTAGCAGTAGTCCTACTAGGATGATTGTCGGCCCTGTTTGACGCTTGGTGACTTGCTTAACTTCGTTCTATTAATATGTAGCATTTCCGTCGCATGTCATCATGATCCTCTTCCTCTTATTGTTCCAACACCACTGGTACGACTATCGATCTGTCTACCTCCCGCTGACATCTTGACACGTGTGAAGCAGATGATATCGTGTGATATTCTCCAGTTCCCTCATGGAGGAAATTGTCCGATAAAAAGGAAATATCAGACAGGCAGAATGGAGAAGAAATATGTGTCCTCGAGTGCGACCCGACTAGTTGATGCGGGAGGGATCCTGTTCATGCAAGGAGTGCACCGGGGAAGAAGAATCAGAAGAGAAGGAGAAGTGTGATGTTTATTGTGATTTATGATTAAGTATTTTTATTATTTATGATGATGGCGGTCTCAAGTGGAGAACTCGCACACCGCCAACCATGGATAACACCCGCGTATCAATCTCAAATCTCACGATCGTCCAGATGATGAGATAGGGTGCTGTGATGATAGAGTCTTACTCACCTTGGTCCCAGAAAGAGATAACCCCCGTAGAGCCTATTCCTGAAGAATGGCTCTCCTTCTTCCAGATGTAAGGAGAGTAATAGTCGGATGTCCAACTCCCTCACACTATTATTGCTTCTCCTTACCTCGACAGGGTCAGTCGTTACTCCAGTGACTGTAGAGAGTCTAGACCAGAAGCAGTTCGTCAACCATTCTTCGTCCACCTGAAGGACTCCCAGATGCTCTTCTCACGAGTCTATGGATTCAATGGATTGAAGGGCCCCGTATCGAGAGAAGAACGGAACAACAGGCACACGCTATGCCCCATTTGGGACGATGTGGGAGGGACTAACCACGATGGGAATGCATCCCACTAAACCTAATCGGGAAGGCTGCTGACTGACCTCCGAGGGAAAGAAGACCAGCTGTTGTGTTCCAGGACCATCAACTTACTGCTACTACTACTTCAACCACTCCGCCACATACAACCCCTCCTCTCCTTTTCGGACCCCTCCCCTCTGGAAGGGTCATGGTCTGAAGTTGCTCCCAGTTCGGGCAATCTCACATCGTGCCATTCGTTTCTCTCAGGGGTTCACTTCAACGCCATGTCCTCCGCCGCTCTACCCATCGCGGTCGACCCGGTCGCTCTCGTCACGACAGAATGTATCACCGTCACCTCCGCCATGCGCAAACATGCCCGATGGGCTCACTCCTCCGTCTCTGCTATCCTCGGTGGCAGTGCCGCCTCCCGCGTCTACGATCGGGATACCTCCGCTCCTCCCAGCCCTCGCAATGGTGCAACAACGCCCCGTCCCCGGTCGAGAACGTCCACCGTGGACGATGATCATGCCCTAGCCAATCGCTGGGGGCTGAGGGGGAAGAAAGGCAAAAGCATGCAGGATAACCCACTAATATCGGCTTTCACCCGTTTGCGAAGCGACTTGAAGGGCTGTAAGGACATCAGGACATTCGACGCTCCCGCCTTGCTCCATCCATTCCTCCAAGTGATCCGCTCCTCGTCCACCTCCGCCGGTATCACCTCTCTAGCCTTGATCGCCTTGACCAAGTTTTTCGCCTACAACATTATCAGTCGAGAATCCCCCCGCCTCTCCATGGCCATGCAATTGTTATCGGCCGCCATCACCCATTGCCGCTTTGAAGCCAGCGATTCCGCGGCGGATGAAATCGTGCTTCTGAGGATCCTGAAGCTAATGGAGGGGATGCTGTCCCGACCGGAAGGGGAACTACTGGGAGACGAGAGTGTCTGTGAGATGATGGAGACCGGGCTCAGCATGTGCTGTCAAGTCCGCCTGTCGGAGGTTTTGCGGAGGTCCGCAGAGATGGCCATGGTCAATATGTGCCAGGTGATATTCATGCGCTTGTCTCACTTACAGATCGCGGACCCTTCCCCATCCAGCCCTTCGAATCCTACCCAGGACGGCGGTGAATCCACCAACTTCAAGATGGATCCCTCCGTGGATGGAGATACGGTGGCTTCGCAGCACCCATCCGCTTTGGGGTCAGACACAGCCGTCCCAGATCGTGAGCGCAGCAGCGACGAGGGATCCTCTGATCAGATGGCGAACGGTATCGCCGTCGCCGCACCGCCCAATCCACAGGACGATCTCGGAGACGAAGTCAAACCCTATTCGCTGCCTTCAATCCGGGAGCTCTTTCGCGTTCTGATCGACCTCTTGGACCCTCACAACCGACAACATACCGATCCCATGAGAGTCATGGCCTTGAGGATTATCGATGTCGCTCTGGAAGTTGCAGGCCCTTCTATTGCTAGACATCCCAGCCTGGCTGCTTTGGCGCAGAACGATCTCTGTCGACATCTTTTCCAGTTAGTCAGGTCGGAGAACATGGCTATTCTGACGGGATCTCTCCGCGTTACGGGCACCTTACTGCTAACCTGTCGCCCTGTATTGAAGCTCCAGCAGGAGCTCTATCTGTCCTACTTGGTTGCTTGCCTTCATCCACGGGTAGAGATACCCAGAGAGCCGGGTATTGACCCTTCTCTGTATGATGGGGTACCGCAAGCTCCCAAGCTGGTCAAGCCTCCTCCGTCCCAGTCTAGTAGTGGCCGATCCACCCCCATTCCGGTGAAGGATCGCCAGAAGCTAGGATTGGAAGGAGGATCGAGGAAACCAGAAACCCGGGAAGCCATGGTCGAAAGCATTGGCGTGCTGTCGCGAATTCCCAGCTTTATGGTCGAGCTTTTCATTAATTATGACTGCGAGGTCGACCGTGCGGACCTCTGCGAGGACCTGGTCGGACTGTTGTCTCGAAACGCATTCCCCGACTCTGCCACATGGAGTACGACTAATGTCCCTCCTCTGTGCTTGGACGCACTCCTCGGATACATCCAATTCATCTACGATAGACTCGACGATGAACCCGTGTCCGACGGTTTCCCGCCTACCGATCTCTTACGAAGCCAGCGGAAGACAAAAAAGATTATTATTCATGGTGCCCAGAAATTCAACGAGGACCCCAAGGCGGGTATCGCCTACCTTGCTGCTCAAGGCATCATTGAGAACCCGGATGACCCCGTGTTGGTTGCCAAGTTCCTAAAAGGGACGTCGCGGCTGTCAAAGAAGGTTCTGGGCGAGTTCATCTCGAAACGCTCCAACGAACACCTCCTTGATGCTTTTGTCGACCTCTTCGACTTCTCTAACAAGTCTGTGGTCGATGCGCTGAGAGATCTCCTTGGTGCTTTCCGGTTACCCGGCGAGTCTCCTTTGATCGAGCGGATCGTAACGACATTCAGTGACAAATTTATACAAAAGGCTCATCCCCCAGGCGTTGCGGACAAAGATGCCCTTTTTGTGCTGACGTACGGTATTATCATGCTCAATACGGAGCTGTACAACCCCAACATTAAGTCTCAAAATCGCATGTCCTGTACCGATTTTGCAAGAAACTTGCGCGGAGTCAATGCAGGCCAAGACTTTGCCCCAGAGTTCCTCCAGGAGATCTACGACTCTATCAAGCAGAACGAAATTATCTTGCCCGACGAGCATGATAACAAGCATGCGTTTGATTTTGCCTGGCGAGAGCTGTTACTGAAGTCATCGTCGGCCGGAGAACTGGCTGTGGGCGAAACAAATATTTACGATGCCGAGATGTTCCAAGCTACCTGGAAACCAGTCGTTGCAACCCTCTCGTACGTTTTCATGTCAGCTTCTGATGATGCAGTGTACTCTCGAGTCGTCATGGGATTTGACCAATGTGCCCAAATTGCCGCTCGTTACGGTCTGACCGAAGCATTCGATCGCATTGTATTCTGTCTTTCCTCTATCAGTACGCTCGCCACGGACAAGCCGCCCAGCACTTCCCTCAACACAGAGGTCCAGGCCGGCAAGAAGAGCGTCATGGTCAGCGAGCTGGCCGTGAAGTTCGGAAGAGACTTCAGGGCGCAGCTGGCCACTGTTGTCCTCTTTAGGGTCCTGGCCGGAAACGAAGGAACTGTCCAGTATAGCTGGAAACACATTGTTCAGATCCTCAGAAACCTCTTCATCAATTCTCTTGTCCCCCCATTCGACTCTAGTCTCAACTCTGAGCTCGATATTCCGCAGATCCCACTGCAGCCACCATCGCAGATTGTAGACCGTGATGTGAAGGCGAACGAATCAGGCCTTCTGTCCGCATTCACCTCTTACCTCTCCAGCTATGCCGCTGATGATCCCCCGGAACCGTCTGATGAAGAACTTGACAACACTCTCTGCACGGTGGACTGCGTGACAGCCTGTTCGATCGATGATGTCTTGACGAACATCAAGTAAGTGTCTCTTGTGTTTACCGCACACTACAATATTGACAAGGTCCATCAGGTCGCTTCCCGCACCATCTGCCAAGTTGGTGGTGGAATCTCTGTTAGACCTCTTGCCTGAAGAGTCTGCTCCTGCAGTTATTGTCGTGAAACAGGAGCGGCCAGCTTCTAGAATGGCCAATGGCAAAGTTGATGCCGAAAGGTCGACGTATGACCCGGGGATGATGTATTTGCTAGAGTTTGCAACTATTCTTACCCTCCGTGACCAAGGAACTTTAGAGGCTACGGGCGAGAGACTGTTGGCTTCTTTGCAGGCGTTTGTCCGAGACGCGAAGAACATCCATTCCTTGGCTTTGTCTCGGATTATCTATTACTTGCTGAACTTGCTGCGACTGAGCCATGTAAGCAGCCGCATGGTTTCCAAACTTTCCCATCTCACTAACATGACAGCAGGAACAACCTTTCATGCGAGTGCCAGTTATCCTCCACGGTATCTCCGGATTCGATCAAGATATTTTAGAAAGCGTCGCAGTTCCAGTCGTCACAGGTTTTGCTAGCTGCATCTCCAGCGCAGGCCTTTTACGGAATGAGATGACCGTTTCCCCGGATTTCTGGTCTATCCTGCAGAGACTGCATCAACACAAAGAGGCATCCCCATTGGTGTTCAATTTACTTCAAACCATCGCGGAGACACACCCCCCAATTGTTACTGCGGACAACTACGAGTCGACTGTCAGCCTTGCGAATGACTTCATTAGTGCAGCTAGTATCGGTTATATCGAAGAGCGACAGAGGGATGCCCAGTCTCGACGTTCCAAAGGAGTCAAACAGCCTAAGACAAGGTTCGTGCCTCTAGGGAATCCGGTGAAGACCAAGCTGACCTGTCGACAGCGAGAATGAAACAGTCTCTCGTGGCCTCAAGGCGATTGGCCTTATCTACCAACTGACGGATCGGGTTCCCACTCTCATCAAACAGTCTCACCTGGAAGAAGCCGAAGGTGTGTACTGGCTCCAGAATTATAACAGTTTTAGATATTAATTTGTCAATTTCTAGCTTGGTCTGCCTACTGGTCCCCTGTGTTCCAGTCCTTGACCACGCAATGCATCAACCCTTGCAGAGATATCCGCCATCACGCGATCTCAACCTTGCAACGAGCTCTCCTTTCAGTCGAGATCAGTTCAACGGACAATAAAGAGTGGGCTGCGATTTTCGATCAGGTCCTATTCCCACTGATCCTGCGGCTTTTGAAGCCTGAGATCTACCACTCAGATCCACGTGGAATGGGCGAAACCCGCGTTCAGGCAGCTACACTGGTGTGCAAGATTTTCCTGCGTTATCTGGATCAACTTCCCAACAGTGAAGGGATGCTGGATTTGTGGCTCAAGATCTTGGACATTCTCGATCGCATGATGAACAGCGGCCAGGGAGACAGCCTGGTAAGTTGCATCCACTTGGTCTTCGCGTCTGCCAGTGATCTAATACTAATCAATCCTTCAGGAGGAGGCCATTCCAGAAAGTCTGAAGAACATCCTGTTGGTCATGGCCGATGGCGGGCATTTAGTTCCGGCGTCGGAAGATCCCAGCAAGGAGAAGATCTGGACTGAAACCAAGAAACGTCTGGAGAGGTTCCTGCCTGACCTATTTAAGGAGATCTTCCCTGAGGCTCCGCAGGAGAAGTCGGCTCCAGTTTCAGCGATTGCATCCCCCACCACGACGGCCAACGACAACGCCACTGAGGCAAACAACAAGGAGGACGAGGGTCCTTCTGAAGCTGCCGCTCCTGAGAACGCGCCAGGAAGCCCTGGAACGGCACAGCCTGAGCAACAACAGTCATAGTAACAAGCACTTCGCGCAAAGCGATCCTGATCATGAACCAAGGATTTCGTTCGATCTAAGCGGGCAGCTATAGCGTGGGTACCTTTTCCCATTAGATGTAAATATATCCAAATTATTGTTGAAGAAAGACCGAAAGGTCAATGTGGATGATTTGATAAAGTTTCGAGACTTGGGCAATCGCTTTCTATACCACACATTTATTATTTTTGCCTCTAGATGGTTAATATGCCGGTCCCAGTCCCATTCTGGTGTTCTGCTGGAGGTGCATTTGTCCCGCTATTATACCATTTTGCACGTCGTCTACATGTTACCAAGGAGTTTATCGAGGGGACGGCATCAATACAGAATGATTTGTCTTGCGCATAGAATGCAATTCAGTAAATCCGAATTGGGATAATCATTTGTCTATACAAAACGCCTCTGGTAAGGAAAACAAAGGTATCGCACAGATCACAAGTACGAGAATGGATACAGCAAAAAAAGAGAAGCAGAGACTGATAATACAGCAGTGACATCCATGACCAACCTTGTCCAAGCTCAGAGCTCTTCAGGACACACGCGGTTGATCTTTCGAGTGGGAGAGCTAAAACAGAAAGGAAACGTTACATGAGTGATGGAAGGAATGTGAGATTTCAGGCGTCGATTTCATCCTCTGCGAGGAGAGGTAAAGAGTTGTGACAGACTATCCAGGTATAAGACAGGAAAACACGTGGATGTCCTGAATATCTGAGTGAGATCTTTAATCGGCATCCATATCGTCATCGAGGTCAATAGCATCAGGATTCACTGGAGCAGACACAGGCTGCTCTTGGCCCGTAGGAGGAGGTCGATTGCCACCTTCTGGACCACTGCTGGCGGCAACGAAGCCCACCGGGGCACGCGCCTGTCGTTCCAGGGCAGCCATGGCATCGGCACGCTCGGCTGAGCCATCCTCGCCTTCCTGGGTGTCTTCCTTCCCGCCCTCCTTAGCCTGTTGTCGGCTGCGGGCGATCGCTTGGGAGGCGATGAAGTTGACGTCGGTACTGCAGAAAGGTTAGCTGCGATTTGGGAGACACCTGTAAGAAAGGTGAGTACGTACTTGTATTGTGCTTGGACACTTCTCTTGATGCGAAGCATCTCCTTGAAGGTATCTTCGTTTCCGTGTTGGACTTCGAATGCCTCCCATTTCTGCCAGAACTCGGCGTTGGTGCGCGGGTCACAGAACTGGGAAGCGTGGCCGTAGATCGCACGTGCACGATCAATCTCGCCGAGTCGACGTTCCATCTCCGCAAACTTGAGGCACATCTCCTTGGCCTCTTGATCGGGGAGGGCGGAGATGGCCCGCTCGTAGATCGGTCTAGTGGACGTCAATCCGAAGTTGGAGGCAGACTTCGTGATGTAGAATTCGAACATCTCGAACCGGTCCTCGTCTGAAACTGCTCGAGTCGCACGTTCGTAGATTCTCATGGCGTGTCGCGCCAATCCACGCTCTTCTTCCAGGTTGCCGTACATGAGATAGAGGGGTTTTGCGAACTTCGGCGGGCATCCATCCAGCGCCTGTTCGAAGAGGTCTCGCAGACGCTCGATACCAATCTTACGGTCCACCGCCTTGGTCAAATAGAGGTTCCAGAGTTCGAACGCAACGGGGTAGCTGAATAGATCGAGTCCTCGTTCGTAGACCTTGAAGGAATCCTCGAAGTATTTGTGTTCTTCCAACAAGTTGGCGTAATTGACAACAGTCTGCGGCGTTGCGATGCGCAATTCGAAAATTCGTTCGTATACCTTCTTCGTCTCCTCTAATGTAGAGACACTTTCCACCAGGTCGACGTAGAAACTCCACAATTTCCAACTCTTGTGGACTCGTTGTTGCGGGGAGAGGGTCTCGTCAAAGTAGTCGACGGTGGACTTCTTAGGTGCTTGTGTAGCTTTTGCCATGATCTCGACTGCCTTGTCAAAGTTCTCGCTGCGCAGCTCCATCTCGGCCCATTCACACCACGTTTCGGCGAGTTCAGCAACGGATTTAAACGGCACCTTCACAGCTTTTTCGAAAATGACACGAGCGCTGTCAAGATCACCGCCGTTCTCATAGAATTTGGCGTAGTTGACCCATAATTCGGAGAACTTTCCATGGGCCTTCTTGGGACTGATTGCAGCGATAGCTGCGGTATAGGTGTTCACGATTTCGGGCTTGTTGTCGCCCCAGAGAGCCACTCGCTTCTCCCACTCAATCACGTTGTGGGGGTTCTGGCGTAGGAGCACATCATTGACAAGGAACGGTCGGCGATCCATCAGCTGCTCGAATCGCAACATGCGAAGATCAAGGTCGAAATCAGCATCTTCGTCGGATTGACCGTTCTCTGCACGAACGGCGGCCGCTTCCATCAAACTTCCGATGATGGACTCCTCGAACTCGACGTACGCATCGAATATCAAGGTGAAATCTCGAACAGTCATGACGGTAGTAATGCCTTCTTCGAAGACATCGCGCGCCTTCTCGAAATTGCCCTTCGTGATCCAGTATGTTGCCAATCCAGCCCACAATTTACCTCGCTGGTCAGCGAAGCGATCGATTCCACTGCGGAGGATCGCATCGACATCAATTCCAACCTGTGGCCCAGTTTCAATCTTCTTCGCCTTGGAGACTAAGAGGTCCACCATCTCGGTCCACAGTTGGAAATTGCTCTTGCCCTCCTTGGACTGGAACCGCGGGTTGTCGAGTATATCCATGTACTTCTTGACTGCTTCGGTATACTGGCCCATTTCCACGAGGAGCGAGATGTACTCCTCAGCATTCTCGGGGTGGATTTGCATATAACGGGCCCAGATTTTCACGGCAGTCTGTCCAGATGCAGAACGCGCAAAAGTCTTGTAAAGCTTCCAGATCCGGTTATGCTGTGTCACGGGTAAAGCGCGCAATGCGCGGTCGAAGGTCCGTCGCGTTTGCGTCACGAGAGGTTGTTTGAGCATGAAGGAGAGGTACATTTCCCAAATCCGGGGCATCTTGTTGAGCAAAATGAGGGCGCGTTCAAAGAGCGCATTCACCTTATGGTACTCCGCACGGTAGACGATGGGATTGCGGCCGCGAAGATGGCTCGTCCGGAACTCCAGATACTGTGTGGGAGAGTCAGCGAGCGGTCGGCGCTAACTACGCAAGAAAATTCGAGAATTTTACTGACCATCTTCCAGAGTTTGTAGGATCTAGGGAGTTGTTTGCAGGCACGCTCCATTACCTACAAAGGATTAGTATTCCATGCAATATTCATCGTGCGATGCGACAAACGTACAAAAGCTTGCTCGTAAAGCGTGCCATGCTGCTGCTTATATTCGATATAGGCAAGCCATGGTTTCACACTGCCGGGATCGCGAAAGAGATCCTGTTCGTAGACAGTGTCCTGATCGGCCTATGGACGCAGAACTGTTAGACTGGGCGTCCAATTAAAACGCAATGACCATTGACTCACGATCAGGTAGAGGTCAGGCCCGGAGGCCGACGTTCGGTCCATCTGGGCGTGTTGCCGGTGGGATCTCGGGGGCAGGAGCGTCCCTGGCATTTCGCCACTCAGTCGAGCGGGACCGTCTCACACGGTCGACACGGGTATCGCGGAAATGGGGGTTGGCATGAACGGGAGAGCTCTCTCGTCGCGTTGAAAGCAGCGCAGAAGGAGAGTGCAGAAGATGAAGTCGGCGGCAGAGCACGTGACTGCCGGCTGCCGTCATGCAGGCGGTTGTGAGTGGTCCAAGCTCCCCGCCGCGATTAAGTAAGGAAGTCCACCCGTCCCTTATCGTCATTGCGCCAGGTCTAGTGCTGCTGTGCTATCGTGGCATCTGTCTCTCGTTGTTCATTCGTTGCTTGGGTCTATCAGCATGTCCGGTGCAGTGGTATGTGTTGTGTCGCCTCATTCCGTCCCATACCGCTCTTCGTTAATGTGTCTCCTGTTTAGGGCCGTGAGGCGGTCTTCCCGACCCGCCAGTCGCTGGGGTTGATGAAGAGCAAGCTGAAAGGAGCCGAGACAGGCCACAGTCTGCTGAAGAGAAAGAGTGAAGCGTTGACGAAGTATGAATTGTCTCGATCTTAACCGTGCGATGTTGATGCTAATGCAAGCAAACCACAGGCGTTTCCGAGGTGCGATCATCACTCCATCTACATTCCCCGCTTCGCGCAGGACTGACATAACGACCAGAGATTACTCGACGCATCGATGAGGCTAAGCAGAAGATGGGACGGGTGATGCAAATTGCGGCGTTCTCGTTAGCGGAGGTCAGCTACGCAGTTGGTGGTGATATTGGCTACCAGATCCAAGAATCGGCAAAGCAGGCCCGGTTCCGCGTGCGGGCCAAACAGGAGAACGTCTCCGGAGTTTTCCTGCCTCATTTCGAGAGCTATACGGAAGACAGTATCAACGACTTTGGTTTGACCGGTCTCGGAAAGGGAGGTCAGCAGGTCCAGCGTTGTCGAGAGACATATGCCAGAGCCGTGGAGACCTTGGTGGAGCTGGCAAGTTTACAGGTACAGAGGGCCGATGGCAGTTAGCTCTGTTCTCAGCTGACTTCTGTTCTAGACTGCGTTTGTTATTCTCGATGAGGTTATTAAGGTCGTCAACCGAAGAGGTAAGCCAACCCCTGTTCCACTGGTTACTTTCCACTACTAACAGCTCTTCTAGTCAACGCAATGTAAGGAAACTGATAATTGGAGGGTATCGAATTCCATGAGCTAACCGTCCCAGTGAGCATGTTATCATCCCCCGCACAGAAAACACCATCAAATGTCAGTATCAATCCCTCAAGAGTTCTGTTGCCCAGAAGCTAACATCCACTAGACATCAACTCCGAACTCGACGAACTCGACAGAGAGGAATTCTATCGACTCAAGAAGGTCTCGGGAAAGAAACAGCGAGACAACGCTGCCGCCGACGCAGAGATCCTGGCTGCTCGGGAACGCGAGGCTGCTGAGCAGCAAAACGCCCTGAAGCTGGAGGAGGCCCCTGATGCCCCTGATGTGCTGGGAGAGCAAGAAGACACAGACGTTATTTTCTAGTTTATGCCCTGTTTCGTTTCTCCTGTAACTAGTATACTCCTTTTCGCATGTAGCCGCGTTGTTGGTATCATTCTACGTCGTTTTCACAACTATATTCTCATGGGCAGACACTAATGTGACGCGCACAAGAAGCACCTAAAGTAAACTCGGAAATCCTTGTGGGAAATCACCAAATTCCATAGAAACATCGAGACAAGAATACAGAGCCGCACCCCAACGCCAGAACAAGTAGACCACGCACGAAACCCGCTATTGTCTCTGGTACGTGACCCGAATCGGCTTCCCTTGCTCCCCCATCGGCATACCCGAGGTCGCCTCCTTCGCACTGATCGCCCCCGACTCGTTCTCGTACTCGACGAACGCAATCCCCTTCCGGCCCGGCACCAATCTGACCTCCTGGAAGCCCTCGAAGCGGCCAAACACCGCCGTGAGACTCTCCTGGTCCGCGGTGTCGGGCAGGTCCCGCAAGAACAGGATCTTGTTCGGCGGCAGGTACTCGTCGGGAATGACGGCTGCGGCCGCGCCGCTGGTCGGTTTGAGGCCGGCGCCTTTGGCGGTTTTGGCGGGCCGGGCGGTTTCGGGGGCGCCGGGGGGACGCTTGAGTTTCTTTTGGGCTTCGAGGGCCTCGTGCGCTTGTTTGCGTTCTGTCGAACAAATGGTTAGCATTCGCTATTCGCCTGCAGACTCCACCGTCACAGTAGAACACTCTTTTGTCCCCATGCTGTAGAACCCATAGGAAGGTAAGGGAACGCACCCTTCTCAGCCAAACGCCTCCGCTTATGAACCTCTAATTCATCCTCGCCGCCCTCGCGGAGCACCGTCGCATCGCTGCGCGTCTTCGCATAATCCAGCACCATGGGCTTATCGAAGAGCTCGAAGCCGTTGATCTCGTCAATGGCGCGGCTGGCGGACTCGACGCTGTCAAAGACGATGAACGCCTGGCCCTTGGCCTTCAGGTTCGTCTTGGCCACGATCTCGATAATGTTGCCATATTCGGAGAAGATCTCAGCCAGCGCTTCTTTCAGATTATCGACCTTGATCCGTTCTTCGAGGTTCCGGACCTGTGTGAGGGGGCTTTGTTAGTGTGCGGTGGGCGAGGACTTTCGGATGGGACGTACATAGACTCTGCGGAGAGCTGGTTAGCGAGGGGTTCATGGAGGATTGGCAGATGAAGATAGGAGCTGGGACTTACGTCGGATTAGGGGAGATACTTGGAGGAGCTGACATGGCTGCCATTTGAGGTCAACGAGCTCTTTTTCGAGTCGCTGAGTAGCTTGACTGTAAGTCGGCGGAGCGCGAGCGCGGGAGTGGAACTTGCAGGTGAAGAGAGCTAGACGCTTTTTTTTGTATCATATTTTTTGTAGTAGACGTATCTTCTAAGAACAGCATCATTGGTCTAGTGGTAGAATTCATCGTTGCCATCGATGAGGCCCGTGTTCGATTCACGGATGATGCATTCTTTTTTGTCCCGACTTTTGTCCTCCTCCATAGTCATCACAATTTTTTTTCCTTGTCTTTTTTTTTGTGTATTCTTCTTAATTGTATGTCTATTTGATTTAATTATTTATTTACAAGCCAAACTTTCCCTCACCCCCTCGACCTGACTCTTCAGCTGCTTAGGCTGTTTCGTCCAGTCTTCGTACCGCACACCGTCCAGCCCTGTCTCCATAAACAAGAAGTCGGCGAGTAAATTTCGAACCTAACATGCGTCAGCTGATAGAACTTGGAAAGATGAAACGTCCATACCCTAGGAAAAGGATGCAGGAGCATGGCTGTCATCTTTTTCAACACATCCGCCCGCAGAGGCTCCAATCGCGACAGCGGTGCGTAGATTCTTATTGCAGCCTCCAATCGAGCGATATTCGACGACTTGAAATGTGCCTTCTGCACAAGAACGAACAATCTTCTAAAACTACGAGTTTGTCAGTAGTGTATGAAGCGAGATGGTGAGAGACTAACCTTGGCTCCAAGCCCTCGGGGATTGAGCGCACATAAGCATCTAGCAGGAAGGCCAGCAGCTCCAGGATAGGTATAGCATAACGGTCATCTTGCAGAACATCATTCAATACAACAAGAAGGTCTTTCATGATTGAAGAGACGACCAGCGCTCGGTTTGGTGCTTCATGGGCGTTGATATGCTGCACCAAAGCAGACCGAGAAGCACGAATCAGCCCCTCCGATCCGGCCACAGCAGACGTTGCGATGCCTTGATATAGAGGAAGACGCAGCCATTCAACTGCTTGAAGTTCCAGGAGCTGAAGGAAATACTCAGACGAGGATACATGGCTAAAATGTTCATATTTCCTGGTTCGATCAGCGTGGATGCTTCCATGTCAAGTGACTTGTGAACTTACCTCTGCAATGGCGGGAAGTCTTTAGCTGTCTCCCAGAACTCTTGTAAGCAGAGCCAAGCATGAAGACGGACTTTGTCCAGTTTCTCCGCAGACAGTCGACAAAGACAGCCGACAATACCCTGGATACGGGTAGGACTGTCGGCGAATCCAGACTCTTTCTTAAGGACTATCCTTGCGGCTTGAATGGCCGCCAGTCGGACTAATGACCCAATATCACCACGCCGATCTGTTGTGTAGTCGTTCAAAAATGATATCAGGTGACCAGTAATAGCATCCGTAACGTCTACACACCAGTCAGCAATCGCCCAGCTCATACAAAGCACAACATACCTATGTGTGGGAGGACACGGGTGGCCAAGCTCTTGACGGCCACTACTCGCTTCTCGATCAGCTCCTCTGGGTCAGTACATCGGAGCAATTCATCCACGACAGCGTGTTTCGTTTTGCTTCCAGAGTCAAGTCTCGTGAAAATAGCACCCAAAACAGAAATTTGTCCGCGGCTGGTAGGTAGCTTCCAAGTAGCGTGGATATGCGAGAACCAGCTCTGGGTGATCTCGTCTTGCCTTTCCAGTGAAAGAAGCTGAAAGAGTTCGGAAATTGCATTCGACGATGTTTCAATTGCAATGTCCTCTCCTCGTGAAACGCATAGCAGAAGAGTTTCGCATGCCTTCTCAAGCAGATTGGCAGCTGGACGCGACGTTTGAGGGCTGCCAGAGCAAGACTTTGACAATGAGCCGATGAGACAGGACGATGCTTCAGCAGTCAGCTCGGGTCGTGATATCTGCAGCGTTAGGTCATTCTTGGTTGGCCCCACGGGAGAATCAAAGGTACCCCAGAGCTCATTAACTAGGGCAGAAGCTTTCATCGAATCGGGCGTGTCCTCAGCGTTTCCAGGAGTCGATCGAAGTGAAGTCAGGGCATCCACAGTCGCAGAAAGTGCGAGAAAGCAGCCGTGTCTCGTTTCCACATCGCTATGTGGAAGGGTATCCAGTTTATAACGCAGCCGCTCCAGCACGATACTCAGTGTTTTGTAGGAGTCCTGTGTGCTCAACACTCCTATTGCAGATGCTGCCTGTCTGCGAGACTCTGCGTCTATGGAGCCGATTCCCCTCCACTGCATCAACGAATCGAGGAGAGGGCTCCAGTAATGTTCATTCAAAGACGCCGTCGCCTCCGCAACTCCAATCATGGCTCTAGACCGTCGCGCCACTGCATGATAATCCACCACCTGGACGAGCGGAATCCCTTCGATGATAGTATTAGGATGGCGCCCGATGAGCTCTTGCAGGGCGGCAGATGCTCCTCTTCGAATATTTCCCGACGGGTCCACACAGGCAGCACATACCAGCTCTGTGGCCAGCATCTGAAGGACACTGACACTGTTCTGGCTTGTTGGTGTGTTTATCGCCTGCGGCTTTATGGCAAGTAGCTCCTGCGTCGTGTATTTGCGAGAAAGAGCCCATATTCCAAAGCACGAAGCATCTCGGACTCCCGTGCCGACCGAGCTCCCTGTCGAAGACCTCTGTTCAAAAACGAGACCCGAAACGAGAGGCTGGAGGACATCGGGAAGCTGTTGGGACGGAGGAGCACGTCGGAACAGGAGATGACCCAGGGTAAGTATCAAACCCTGCCATCTTTGTGCATCGACGGCGCTCAAATTCCGCTTCAAGGTACTTTCGCCAACGCCCCTAGCCTCCAGTGGCGTGATGATGGTACCGTCCTGCTTTTCAAACAAAATGTTCTCCTCCAAAGATCCAGTAACAGCCTCAATCACCTCAGAGCCCATCTCGGAATCGAGCTTCAAAGTGATGATACTCAGAGACTTGCTCGCCGCAAATCGCACGGGGGTATCTTTGTCAGCGAGGGACACGAGAAAATGATCAATAGCGTCTTCCAGAATAGAAGAGACACTGTCTTCTGGCAACGGGCAAGCTTCTCTTTCGCTAAGTGCCAGTGCCATTACCGTGACACTGCGGAGGATCTTGATAATCATCTTTCGAGCTAGCGCCGATGAACTTATAATCTTCGATACTTCAGACTGACTCTGCACAATGCGCAGAGTTCGCTCGAACACAGGGACAACCAGAGGTGCAAAGTCTTCGACTTGTCCCGAAGCCCCCAATCGTGCAAGGAAAGACAGAACGCCAATGCACGTATAGACCGCTGGCGGTTCGACATTTCCGGTAGGCTGTATAATAGAAAAAGCCCAGTCCGTGAGATCTTGCAACAGGCCCAGGGCCTGCATGTCTCTACGCAGCACTAGCCGTGCCAGGAGCGCAGTGGCTGCCTCACGCTCCTTCCCCGAGACATTGACGTAGGCTAGCGACACCGACAGAAGAGACTTGGCGACAGTCGGAGTGTGGTCGTGCAAGGGTTTGAGTTGGCCGAGATTGTCGTACGGTATCGGGATATTGTCTGACGAAATAGATGCCAAGTCGAATGGGGCCAGCAAAAGATGCGAAATCCAGGTCAGCATCACGTAGCGCTCCTCCCAGATAAGCCTCTGAGGATCATCACCAGGCGTAGTCTCTGCTGCATCTCCAGGGCGAACGGCGTCCCATTCAATGAATGCTCGTAGTAGTGGATCGAGGTACTTTGGCTCATTGTTGAGAAATCTGCTGATGACTTTTACCCCGCGCACCTTGCAGAATGTATATAGAAGTCTGCAAATTGCCCGAGGTAAAGGATACAAGGCTTGGTTCTGCTGCGGGCCATCCCCTTTTAAAGTGTACTGATCACGGTATCTGATCAAGTATGCTAGGAAAGCATCTACCAAAGGAGGCAGAAGGGACTGGAGATGAGGATCTAGGAGTTGAGGCCATTCTTGAAAGGGTTCCAGCTATTTAAGATGGTTATTGGGGTGTCACAGCGAAAGAATGTCCGTTATAGTGGGAAATCAACTTACAAGGCTGACAAGTTTCTCGGTCTTTGAAGCTTGGGTCCGTCTGCGTGGAACTCGGCAGGTGCCCTGCTCCGTTCGGGGCTTCCACAGCAAAGAAGGCAGCTTCGCAGAGAATTCCGTAACCAAGTCTCCCGAGGCACGCTGGAGTTTGACTTCTCTGTCATCCGCGGCATCCATGACAGTTAGGGATCCGTGTCTCCAGGAATTGGGACTCGGAGAGTGAAACCAAACCAACCGTCAAACCGCGGGGAATGTCATTATCGTGTGGTCATGTGACTTATATGAGGTGTTGATTAGCAACAGCAATACATGTACTTAATATTGGATAACCCAATGTCTACTTTTAATGTCTTTATTGATTTGATTGATTATAATCAGGATCATGCGATGCATGGCTTATCATCTTGCAGTATCGTTGCAGAGATATACCTATGTTACGATATATTTCTAGAACGACCTAAAAAAAAAAAAAAAAAAGTCGACAAACATGGCACATCTGGGGAAAAGCATTGCTGAAGCAATCACTACCATTAAAAACAGCATTAACATATAGGCTCAAATATCAGCATCTGAAATATGAGAAGCATCTCTCTGAACATGACTGAATCCTCCCAAACTCTCCTGTGCAAGGTGCATCATGGTTCTGCGGATATGCATAACGGTGATTGCGATGGCAAGTGAATTCCACACATCCTGACCTCTTTCACTCAGATCAAACTGCGAAATGAATTTGCTATCACTATCTTGAGCCGCGCTGCTGGGAGCTGTACTCAGAGTCAAGATAGCAATGATCGGCCCGCAAATCACGAAGCCAGTAAGAAGCGGGTACTCTGGATGAGTGTCTGAGATGCCACTGGCACTTCTGCTACCCTCACTGGTCTGAGGACTGGGCGGGACACCTGCAGATGCCGAGTTGAGGCTTCTGCGGTATCGCCTGGCTAGGCGTTGTAGGCGTTGATTAAGCTTCTTCACTGCAGAGAGTGTCGATTCGCCCTTTTTTTGGTCATAGATAGCATGGACAGGAATCGAGTGTCGGGCAATATGTATCTTTGCATCACGGAAAGCCCAGCGGATGTACTTCACCACGTAGCGTTTGATCAAGGTTTCCGGCCTTATCCTTGTAACATTGCAGTCTCTCACACGTCCGCCAAGGGAGAATAACTGGACCAGGGATTTGACTCCTATGTGATTACATTGTCAGAAATGTATAGGTCGCGACAGGCGCACTCGTCTTACCAAAGAAGTCGGAATTGCCAAGTGCTTGAATAAGCGGTCCAGATTCGTCGCCAGGTGGAGGAAAAAGCAGTTCAGGAAGTGTGGGGAAATCGTGCTTCCAGTGTCGAGGAACGAGAGGCTCGAATCCTCGCATAGCCAGTCGAAAGAAGAGATCGCTCTCCTCGGGACTGTAGAATCCCTGGGGGAGGTTGATTGCCTCAGCCCATCGTTTAGCTTTCTCCAAGGAGAAGTCGAATACAACGGTTGTCTTTTCGTTCTTCGACACGCGGAAGGTAGGGCTATCATCATTGTCCTCATCGCTGTTGTCTGGTACGAAGGCTTGCATATCACGACCTTCACTCTTTCTCTTCTTTTGGCCGACCAGGTCTAGGGGACTGAGTGAGCCATGCTCAGCCGTAACGCCACTATCGCTGGAATTGGACAGAGGCGAGTAGGGCTCATTTGCAGGTTCTAATGATGCACGACGCGTGTTCTTCACTGAAACTTTATCGTCGAACTGCGGTGGACAGAGTGCCGGACTTGGGATCACCTCCACGTGGGCAAAGGTCTTCTGTAAAGTGCTCGATATGCCCCTGGGAGCCTTGTAGGAAGAGGGTGTGGCTAGGGCTGCCTTCTTGCTGGAATTTGGAGTCCGGTCCGACGGCCTCTTCTTAGGCCGCGGGCTGCCGTCAAAGTGAGAGTGGGATTGCCTTTTCTGGGGGGTTCGCCGTGGTGTTTGAAGGTCGAGAGGGATATCACGATCATCGTCGTCCGAACTATATTCCGCCTTGTTAGGAACGTATGTCGGATCTGCTAGCTTTCGTTTCTTGGTCGACTTGATGTGAACGGAAGGGTGCCCTTTGGAGGCGGTGTCGGAGAGCAAGTCATCAGATAATTGAGATCCCTGCATCTTTGCGGTAAGATGTGAGAAGTGAGAAGGGTGTTTAAAAGGTCTTTGTTGTGTGATGTGTGTCGTAGGAGTGAAGGAATGAAGTGGGTGTTGAAATCTGCTGTAGGAAATAGGTTGCGGTCAGAAGGTATTGACGATAGAGACCGGAGCAAAACGAGGCAAATGGGAGAAAGGAGGATATATCTTACTCGAGATGATTTCAGATAATCAGGAGACTGGGAAGGAGAGAGGATAACTTTCTTCTTCGAGGTGCGATGGAGATGGTTCTATTTTTGACGCATGGCGGCCACATACAAAGAAGAGGAGGAGAGATAAGACAAAGTGAGGTTGGAGACAATGAGAGAAGAGAGAGGATATGGTAGAAGTTGTCGAGTCAGCGAACGTGAAGCATCGAGGGATATACAACAAAGAAGGAAAGACCCAATTAGGGTGGGAAGCATTACTCTTTCTACTCAGTAACACTTCACATGCCCCCAAAATACCTTACTTGACAGTATCATAGACCTTGGATTTGGCTTTCTGCGAGTGCGTGGCCTCGAGTCTATCACCAGAGTTCATATCCTCAGCTCATAGTCATTGATATCGGATTGCCCTTCACAATGCTCACGCCGTCAGATAGTGAGGCCAAACAGAGTTACAGTAACCGTTGGCCGTGAACTATATCAACCGGACAAGGCCACATACACAACCGAGGTAGAGGTTCAAGGGTCTGTCTTGGAAAAAACATCACGTACCTGGAGAGGACAAGATACAAGATATGCCACTTGTCCGCCTAGCTTGACTTCTAGATTGAGAAATCCACACAAAGAATGGTCGTTGAATGAATTCCTTGTCTACATGAGGGGTGTTGAAGTCTCAATCCAAAGACGTGAAATAACAGGTCGTCATTAAGTAGCCATGTATGTCATGTCCTTATCGCAAGTATAAGCAGCTCTCCATTCAATCATACAACATAACAGATTGCTTGGACGTGGGAGAATCACATCCCAAAGATGGGAAAGATAGCCTCGTTGGAATAAAAACAGCCTCAGATGTCGGAGACGGGAAGCGAGACGTATTAAAAGGAGTACCCCAGTCCAAGCCACATATTCCCTCTGCACTCACAAAAGCCTTTTCCAGCTCTCAAAACTCTCATGGGTATGTGAAGAAGCATTTCCGTGCAAGCAAAAGAACAGAAGCCGACTGGTAACAACCAGGAGGTAAACAACGCACTCCAAGTCCAATAAATGAAGATCAAAGCATAACGCATTAAGCAAAGTCGGCTGTGTAAGAAAATCCGCGGAATTCTTCTTGCATAGCCTGTGAGAGAACTGTAGAGCAGGAGTTAGTGACTGGACTAGTTTCGGGTTGCGATAGATTCGGCTCTTACCTGACTGCACAGGAGTGAGAACTGGCGTGACGCTGGTAAATTCCTGATCGAAATTGCTGGTATCCGTGGCACTGCTGATGGTAGGCTTGAAGGGCGGCGGAACCCGCTTGTGGTAGATGTCATCCCAGTTGACATTGCGGAAGAAAGCATGAGACATCACCTCCTGGGCGTCTGTTGGCCCCGAACCCAGACGGAGTTCAGGCTCGCGCGTAAGGAGCTTCTGGAGGATGGACACTGAATCTCTCGGCATGTGGATGGGGTAGAGTGGCTCATCCGCAAGAATGGCGTCGTAAATTTCTTCTTCATCCTCACCACGGAAGGGAGACTGCTGGAGGAGCATCTGGTAGATCAACACACCAAAAGCCCACCAGTCGACTGCCCGACCATACTTCTTATCCAGCAAAATCTTGCATCGAGTCAGTAACGTTCAAGTAAGAAAGGGCATCAGCACGTACCTCAGGCGCCATAAACTCGGGAGTACCACAGAAGGTGCTGGTGGTCGCTCCGTACCACATGTTCTCCTTGCAGAGACCGTAATCCGCAATCTTGATATGGCCGTCCAGGGTCAACAGGATGTTATCGAGCTTCAGGTCACGATAGATGACGCCGTTCTCGTGGAAGTATTTGAGAGCCAGCAGGACTTCCGCAGCGTAGAATCTGGACATCGATTTAGCAAATGACAATTTGAGGAACGTTTTGGACAACTTACTGGGCTCGCTTTAAGCCAAACTGGCCCCGCTGAATGTGCAACATCAGGTCACCACCGCTGATGTACTCCATGACAAAGTACACACGAGTCTCAGTCTGGAAACAAGCATGGAGGTTCAGAAGGAATGGGTGGCGTTCCTTGTTGGCGATCAAAAAGACACGCTTCTCAGACTTGGTGCTCTCCACTTCATCATGTTCAATGATGAACTCCTTCTTCAGGACCTTGATGGCATACAACTTCTTGGTGCTCTTTGTCTCGGCCAACATGACCTTTCCGAAGTTACCCTTACCAAGGACAGCCAGGAAGTTAAAGTGATCCAGCCCAATTCTGATCTTAGGCTGCGGGGGTGGAACTTCCTCCTTAACAGCAACCTGTTGCTGCATCACGGGAACAGGCTGTTGCTGTGGCGGCATACCATATGGTGACGCAACCTGTTGCATTGCCTGCGGGGGCTGCATGGCCTGTTGATACGATGCGTACGCGGCCGGGTCGTAGTGGGCGTGCTGTGGTGGTAAGGCTTGCACAGGACGGCCTGTGTCGACTTTGATTGCAGTGTTAGCTGATCGAGAACCGTAGACAAAGGAATTCGGAACCTACCAGGGCCTTGTTGAGGAGTGCGAAGGCCGGTCGCCGCGGCCGCCGCGGCCGCAGCAGGACTTGACGACGACGACGTTCTCGGAGGCAGCTGCTGGCGTTGGGCGGCTGTCGGGGACTGCGGTGGCATATATGAGTTAGTCGCGGCGCTCACGGCTTCGGCGGAAGGTTGTCTTTGAGGCGCCCCGTAGGGACCATCGGTGGGCTTTTGAGGATAGGCAAGAGCGGCGTTATCTTGAGGTGGTTGAGGGGGGCCGCTGGGTCGAAGGGTGCGGCCACTGAGGCCAGAACTAACAGAGGTGGATTTGTTGTGATTCTTGGCTCGGATGATGGTTTCCAAGATCTGGTTGGCAGCCTCCATGGACATGCCACAGAAATCAGGAACCAGATGAGTACAATGAGCATGGCAAGTGAGACCACATTCTAAAGAGCGAGCGTTAGTATGTAGCCTAAGTAGTACCCCCTCTTGCATCGGAATATTTACCTGAGCATCGCTTGGCACTCTTGCGTCCGAAAGGAAGTAGGTACCCGCAGTGGCAACACCAATTGGCAGAGATATTGGCGAAACCCTCGAAACGATGAGGGATCCGGTGGTTGATCTTCTCCTCGTCCGGATCGGTTTCGTAGTTTGCCTTGCTGATACACTTGGTGACGACCTTGGGATAGCACTTGCGGTGGCAGGTATACTTGCAATCAGCGCACTGCATGCCGGCCGCGTACTTCAAGAAATCGCCGCAAAGAGCACAGCGCATGATGTTGTAGAACTGTTGGGTGACGAATTTGTGACCTTGCTTCTCGTGAATCTCTTCCTTCTTCTGTCGAACAGCGCCTTGACGGTTCAAACCGACATCGAACGGGCGCCGGTCCTTCATTTGCTTGGCTACACAGCGTTGTTAGTCCACCGAGAACGTGCGACATGCATGCAAGGGACCTACCAAAACTCAACGACAGATAAATGCGACCAACCGGCTCCAGGGCGAACCAGGAGTCGATCATGACCGGGCCTCCGGGAGGCGCCGCGCCAGGGGGCAGATTGGCTTGACCTTGGGCAGGAGCACCAGGGTGACTCGCCGATCCGGGCGCGTGGGTAGAGCCCATCGGACCAGCCATATCAGGGCGCCCCGGCGTGCCACCGGCCTCCATCTTATCAGCCGACACCCAGCCGGATGCATTCAACTCAGTCTCGATCTTTTTGCGACGCATCTCCTCGGCAATATCCGAGATGCGCACCCAAAGCATTCCAATCGGTGTAGGTCTATCGCCCGATTTATCGTATACCGTAAGCTCTAATTCGTTCGCTTTGTCAATGTCAATGTTGAACGTCTCGTCTTGCCATCTATCAGATCGGGTTGCTTTTGTTCGGGCTTTGACCGCATCTTCGACTTTCAAAACGACGTAGGTTTCGGGTCCTCTAGAGAATCTCGAACCGGCAGCGTGATCGACATCCCTTACGGCATGGATACGCAAGGTCAGGAGACCCGTGAGGGGCTTGCGCAGGTTGGGGGTGCTTAAGCTCTCATCTAATCGGAGGGGCAGGGAGACATTAGTTTCAGCGCGGTGGCGACCAGAAGGGAGGAGGGGAACAGGAACTATACCGTCAGGAGTATCTGTAGATTCGATGTCGACGTGAAGGTCCTCGTATCTTTTCAGAGCCTGCTTCAACAGCTGAATCTTCTGGTTACTCTCAATCCGGCGACCCTCGGCATCCGCGCGGCTCTTCCGGTCGCCCTCGTCTTGGTATAGGCGGACCATCTTCTCGATACCGGCTTTGTACTGCTTCTCGACGCTCAACTTGAACTCCAGCTGGGACAACATGAGTTGGATCTTGGGGCCGAGATAGGGGGTATCGTATTTGATCAGATCTGCGAGGCACGGACAGGTTAGTTCGCGACATGCGCCCGGAGGATCGCGACGACCTACCCAGTTTTGTATAATTCGGTCGGGCCTTGGGCACCGGAGCAAATGGACGAGGATCCTTGAACGGGGCGCCGGAGGGCATGGAACCACTGCCGCCATATGCATCACCGTAGTCTCCCTGGTCGTTCCCCGCGTACCCCGGACCGTGATCCTTCGGAGGAGGGGCAGGGGCGTCAGGGCCAGGAGGCAGACGCTTCTCGGTGGGAGAGCCGCCGTCCTGTTCCATGCGACGAAGCTGGAGCTCTCGCATCTTCTCCTCGAGGTAGGCGATATTCTTTCGGCCATCACGGATGTTCGCGTCGACTCTCTGTTGTACGAGGGGGTTATCGGTGGACTGTCGCATGTTGGAGGCGGCGGTGATGAGGGCCTTTTCCCGCTCGATCTTGCGGTAGACCGAGGCAATAAGGTCGTCGCCGTCCATGATGAGAAGAAGGCGAAGCGACGACGTGTGACAACCGGAGGGAGGGGGGATGGACGCAGAGGGTGGAAAAGCAGGGAATCAAATGAAATCAAAGGAAATCAAAACCACCCAAGGGAAAAAGGCGACCGAAGAGCGATGCAAGCAAGTCGATCGGATTGACCTTGGTGGGGGGGAGAAGAGGAGGGGAGAAAGAATAAAAGAGGGTGTCGCGGGGCTTTTGTTGACAGATGCAGGAAGAGGAAGAGGGAGAAGACGGAGGAGGGAGGAGGAGGAGGAGGAGGAGGAGGGGAAGCGGATATCGCTCACAACGGGAAGTGTCACCGTCTTTAAGGTTGAATAATAATGCCACTCGGGAAATGGTGAGACAATCGCCCGTGCTGTCGCCCTCGTGCCAATCTCCGTCCACGAGGGTTTTCTTTTTGGTTTTATGATTTTTTTGGTTTCAGTATTTTCTGAAGAATGAAAGAGTCTCGCTTAGAGACACAAACAAGGCAAGAAAAGCAGAAGTTTATTTCAGGGGTTTTTGTTTTCGCCCGGAGACGCTTTACCGCCTGCAACAAGAATGTTATCTTCTGGTCTTGTCGTTAGGCCAGAGAGGACCTAACGCAAGAATTCTGGATAGATATGTCGTCACTGGTCAGAGGACTCAGGTGATTGACTTCTGGAGTTCAGGGATTGAGAGGGTTTGAGCTAGAAAGCTTGGTTGATATCGATCGGAGACAGCAAAGGGAGGATGATATACCTGCGAGTGGAGAGGGTAACAGTGAATAGAGGATAGTAGGAGGATCGGTGAGTGAGTGAGTGAGCAAGTGAGTGAGTGAATGACTCTCAATGAGAGCCACAACAGTCCTTGTTTCTGGTCTTGGAGGAGGGAAAGAGAATCGTAGTCGTGGTGTAGGTGTGGGCAGAATGGCGTGTTGGTGAAGAGAGAATCCATTCCATCCCTTTGGCATGGCAACTTAGAGCTGACGCTGGGACGTGTGGGCTTCAAGAAGCCCCAGTATTATGCGATTGTCATGTCCTTCTGAGATCTTGTTTCTGGACTGGCCTTTCACTGTATAATGTCTACGGAACGTGGTGAAGTGGTATGCAATGTCCACCATCGGTATACTTCGGAACCATCCAGCCCTATGAACAGTCACATTCTCTCCAGCAGTGGTGTGCTGCTACCTAACGTCCTAGTAGATGCCCATCACCTAGACTCATCTATCATCAAATCATTTATTTCCTGTGAATCCAGTCACCCTCTAGAACATCGAGAATGCTTTAGGATTTGAAGAACCTTTTATGCACAAGATATACTTCCTTTCTCTGCGATCGTCCCCCTTAGAAAAGAATAAAGGATTGTGTGCTTTCTCTGATTTTGTCTAGCACATAGTATATACATCCCTCCATGCACAAAGACTCATCCATCGCCTGCTGACACATGGTCACACCGTCTACATGGACTCTGCATACCTATGGCTCCAATAACCTACGACCCTAGCCCTACCACACGCGGTGCACTACACAGTCCCAAAATATATACATTTCTCGCAATCCAGACAGGAATGCTAACACCAGTGCGAGACACCTGATCTCCTTTATCAGCATCAGCACTACCCCTTGCCGGATACATATCCTCCCCATCGACTGCTGCGATGAGTCCGTCATGTGGTGCGACTTTCCGCAATACAACCCTAGGTATTCATAGTAGTAATACATACTAGTAACTAGTCCCGGGCGTTAAGCTTAATGATCATTTTCCCCTATTCGGATATCTACGATCTATTAGGGTTGATCGAAGTAAGATATCCGGCAAAACGAGAACTAAATTCCGAGCCTTACGGGTGTCTCAGCCTGACCCGAAACCCAGATACCACCCACCACGTTTTTTTTTTTATTCCGACCTCTTCGAGATCTTGGGCAGACAGGCCCAGCCCATCAGCATTACGCCATACAGCCCAATGCAGATCGGATGCAGCACGAACGTCCCCACCTTCTGAGCGAGCAAGCCCGTAAAAAAAGGCGACACCGCACCCCCGCTTGACCCCATCGCGCTGATAAAACTCAAACTCGACATCTGCACGGCGCGAGGAAGCAGCTTCGTGAACACCGTTGTGGCACACGGGAACACGGGCCCGAGCAGGAGGCCGACGACCGCCACCGCGACGGCGTCGCCGACCACGTTGGGGATCAGCCAGGTCATGAGCTGGAATGCCGCGGACCCGATCACCAGGATGACGACGACGAGCTTCTCGCCGAGGAGATGGGCGGGATGAGACAGCACGAAGCGCCCCACGGTGATGCCGGCCCAAAAGCCGGCGCTCACATACCCGACCCGCGACGGATCGCCGTTCCGATAACTGATCAGAAACGAGACCACCCATCCGGAGATGGACACCTCGGCGCCCTGGTAGGCGAAGATGAACAGCGCGCCCAGCAACGTGGTCTTGTTTTTGACAGCTTGCTTGAGCAGTTGCTTCTTGTTGGGAGCGCGGTGGTCTTGCCGCGAGGCTGTCTGCTGGAGTGCGTGGAGCAACTGTGCGGGCAGGTCTTTCTCGTAGCCGCGGAACGTCCATGTGCCAATCGCTAGGTTGATGACCGACAGGGAGAGATTGATGCAGTAGTAGAGGGACCAGCGGATGCCATTCGACACCATGGCGGTTGCTAAGAGCGGGCCCATGATGCCCCCGATCCCGTAGCTGCCATGTAGAAAGCCCAATGCGGCGGTGCCGTTGAGCAGATTGGCGCAAAAGACATTGTTAAGGGCCAGGTTTAGCGCCATGCCAAAGCCCAGAGGGAAGAAACTGGCGACGACTGCGGGGAACGGTGGCTTGCAAATGAGGACCACATATCCGATTGCGAGCAAGCCCATGGACAAGGCATAAGCCTTGGATCGGCCGAGCTTCGCCTCTAGCGCATGGGTGCAAGGAGCCGCCAGGATGAATCCCAAGGCATTGGTCACGAAGATGAGAGATACGACGGCATAGCCAATCCCGTAGTCCTGTTCAATGTAAGGGATCAACGCTCCGGGAGCACTGTCGTTCAGCCCATTTGCAAGATTCATCAGGCAAGCACTTAGCAGGCGCCATTTTGTCTGTGATAAGCTTTGCTGCGCTGGAATGGCGTCTACCGTTTCCTGGTTCGCTGGGGTGTGCAGATCACTGTTGAATGCATCAGGCGTCAAGGGAGTATGTGTTCCAGTGGGAGGCCCTGACGCCTCAGCATGTGGATGGATGGATTCAAGCTCGTAATCGGAAAGAGTGCGCGCAATGCCTTGCTTATCCTTGCGCACTGCGGCTGCAGGGTTGGCGATTGCAGGCGGGCTCTCCAGTTGGACCAGAGTCCCGAAAGTGGACGCGGACATGGTGTCAGGGAGACTGCACATAAGCAATGACGAATCTTACAGAAGGCGGAAGGCGACGTGAGCTGAAGTCAGACGGTTTTAAATCACCGAGGGGGGTTTCTCCTGGGGTTTCTGGATTTCTAAGCCCCATCGCTAAGGAGATGGAGAAATGGAGAGACTGTAGGAAACTGGATTCCGTAGTCCAATCGCAGGGAATCTGGAGGCCTCGAAGACCCAGCCAGTACCGATCTGGGGAATTGAATCCTGCCATATCAGAGGTTCAGGACATGGCGGAGGGCTTCCACTGGGTTACAGCATCCATACTGCTCCATAGGAAATAACAGCCTAAATCGACCTTCAATGCGGATCGGAGAAATAGAAAGGTACCCCGTGGAAATTGGGACCCTGTTTGATCCAACATTTCATGTGAATTTCATGCCCATGTTGCTGGTCAGCAGCCCCTTAGCCCGAATTGCAGCCCGATCGCAATTCCCACCGCGTGCATATGCAGGATCAGATAGACTGGATACACCGACGAAGTAAAGAATGGAATTGATTAACACTCATCGAGCGTTCCATCGAGGGAAGTCTGGCGATTACACCGCTTTTCGTGCCTGAGGTACGGGTTAATACTGTATGTTTGGAGCATGTAAAATTCTTTTTCCGCTCCACACCACAGAAAAGACAACCTACCACAACCATCCATTCTCGACATTCCAGTATCAAATTGCGACTACGGATCTTAGAATAGGAGACAACAGGCACATAATACTACCATTTTCACGTCAACTGTCACCCATCTCCATATCCACTGATCATGGCACCTCCGCGGCGCAGAGTGCTGGCCACAGCGGAAGAGACCCTCTTCCCCCCAGATGAGCTGCAGCAAGGACAGCAAATCGCCCGGGTGATCAAGGCAGCCGGAAGCAACAACTACGTTGTCGAACTGCCCTCGAAAGAATCCGTCCTGGTGGAACTCCCGTCTCGTTTCCGTTCCACCATCTGGATGAAGCGCGGTTCCTATGTTGTCATTGATACCAACACCCTTCCTGACCGGGACAACAAGCTCGCCGGTGAAATTGTGAACATTGTTCGCGACGAAAAGGCATGGCGGAAAGCCCCGTTCTGGTGAGTCGTCCCATGGCACCCCGTCCATGATTCCCATCGGCTTTGACGATAGACTGCTAACGACGGTATAGGCCGAAGGAGTTTGTCAAGCAAGCCGCAGTGGTGTCATCCGATGATGAGTCTGATTCCAACGTTGGAAAGATGCCTTCCTCAGACGAATCAGACGCGTGATCCCCTCTTCAAACTTGTTTTTAATGGTTTGGAGCAGCCACTCCCACAGGCGGGTCTCTTATGGGTGGACTAGATGTGATGCATTCAGCGTACGTCTATCAACACTTGTCATTTTGCTAGCAAATCTACCTGCGGAGAGGGACAAGCCATTCTCATTGGATGTGTTGTTTCCCCCTTTCTTTGGCCCGCTTGTCCTCATATACGTCCGAATCGTTGGCGAGGATGCCAAAGACCTGCACACAGAGCGAGAAGACAACAACCAAGGAACTCTGATTGGTGCTGGGATACACGTTCCAAGCCCACTCTTGCAATGCCCAGAGTGCATAAATGAGGATGGGATGGAAGCCTGCGCGCCACAGGAGGAAAGGGGTTGCCCAGGAGAGATAGGCGAAGAATTGGTAATGCAGGGATCTTGCGCAGAGCAATCCAATCGCGAGGGATGTCAACAGTGCAGTCATGGTGAACGTTTTGGATAGCGCCACGGGGTGATCACGCCCTCGAACGATATTCTGGAGGAAGTCGGCCAGGTTGGACCCTGATGGCTTTAACCACCTCGTGGCAATGAACACCCCTAGAAGGGAAACGTGCAACGCTAGCAACCCTAGAGAAAACTTTTTAGACAGGAATACCTCTTCTCCAACAAATCTCCAATTGACTGTCCACTTGAACATAAACTGTCTGGTCAACTCGAACGCCCGGGAGACATATCCGACGGGGTTCGTCTGCAGAAACGGTATTGCCAGTAGGACCTATTCTGTCAGTCATGTTGTGTGCCAAGAAGTAGGGTAAATCAGACGGCCTGTACCTGCACTAGTACTGCTAAAACCCCAAGGCGCATGCTCGGCATCAAGGAGAGGCTTAGCACGGTGATGACTGCAACCGCCGGGGCAAGAAGCAAGAGCGTCATCTTAATGGCTACCCCGGTAGACCACACAACAACACCGGCGTTCCATTTCTGGTTTTGGAACAACAGAATCGCGACCCACATGGCAAATGCTGCAAGGCCATCGTTGAAAAGACGGAGGACGTAAACACTGTGCAGTCGTTTGGACAAGACGAGCAACGGAAGGAGATACGGAGGGGCTCCAGACTGCCTATAACATGTGATCACCACCGCCAATGTTGCAAGATAGAGGACGGCGAACAGGATCTGGCCGAGCAGAATGTCCCGGCCACCATCAGTCAAGTGATACAGTCCTGCGTAGCTGTACACATGTGCGGCCGGATATACCAGAGGCCCTGTGGAGCCTTTGATGGCGGTATAATCACGCTCGCCAGACAGATACAAAGAGATCTGCTGCATATAAGTCGTCCAGTCAATCTCAGTATCTGTAGACCCGTGGGCTCTATGATTAGCCCCTCGGAATGTATGGCAGAACGCGGGTGGACTTACAGGGGATTTTCCAGATGATCAAGGCGCAGAGAAAGGCATCGCCCAGGATCAAGAGTGGGGCGACCCATTTAGTATGTCTAGGATTCTGACAGAGATCACACACCCAGCTCTTGAGATCCATCGTGGCGATGATGACCAGAAGTGTTGGATATGGATAAAGTGAGTGTTGATGCAACCGATGTGGCCTCAGGCCCACCGGCCAATGGCAGTCGGCCTATTCCGGCTTAGCGTCCACACGAGGACGACCTCAACTTCTCACACCCCCATTACGTTGGATGATCAATTGCTGCGAGTCTCGTCTGATTTTGTCTATATAACCATCATCCGCATATGACTGGTGTTACACTATCTGTACATGGGTATATTGCCAGCATTGGGCTTGTACATGCCCTGCTGATGACACAAAGTTTCCTCCACCTGTATCCAATCCGTAGCAAAGAAACCAATTACACAAAGAAGAAGAAAAGCCAATGGCTTGCTTCAATATAATCTCATGCAGCACTCTTTTGTCTGGAGAGCCTGCGTCATGAGCTTTCCTGGGGGGATATTTCTGATCGTAGCTGTTGGGATTGGTGCGGCCGAGAATCCCTCCCAGAGAAGCCTAACAACTCGCCCAGCACGCCTCTTGGCTTCGGAACGGGACATTCTCTCCCTGTTTGAGCGATTCTCTCGGCTTCCGCTTCCAATTGTAGAAACGTCGACACTTCTTCGTCGGTCGCTTGCGGTATCCTGGGAAGCGCGTCCGCTTCTGTGCTGGGCGTGTCTGCATCTTTTCTTCTTCTTCTCCGGATTCGCTGGATCTGTTGGCCGTCTTCCGTGATAATCATTTGGGAATCGGCTAATGTGCGTCGTGGAGCGGGACAGGGGAACAGGTGCGGGATGCCGACGACCAGAAGCGAGGCGAGGAGGGTGCCCGCGAAAAGCGAGGAGGTCGATCGCGACCGAGGATGAAGATGCGGCGGCATTTTTGCGTGTGTTGTATGATGGACTAGGAAGGAGGAGGAGTCGGTCGGGGTCGAGTGATGGACATTGAACGTTTTCCGCTGGCGGAAGGTGACGGGTGAGCAAGGACCGGAGCGATTGAGTGGGAGGATATAATGGAACTGGGGAATTGGTACCTTGTAGCGACTGAGAGAATGCTCATAAGAGAGTAAGCAGGAGAATAAGGAAGTGCGCGGACACCAGCGCAGCACTCTAGGCCGTCATCGCTCACGGAGTCGGTTGAGAGCGACGAGGTCTGTCGGGCAGTGGGAAGAATTCGGAGGGGGCTTGGCGATCAAGATCTAATCTTATCGGGGCGCCAAACCTGAACCTGACCTGGCGGCAGCGGAGGAAACTCTCTCCATCTCCATCTCCTCTCCCCATCCGCTCGACTTCCCCTCACCATCCTCCTTCTCCTCCATCCTGGTTCTTCAGGCTCTGTACCTCTCGAGGAAAATGTTCGCCCTTTTCCAATACACCTAGCCGTCTTTCGTTTTCCTTCTTTCTGGATCTCTCCAGGCGCGATCGAGATCAATTGTCCTCTCCCCTCCTCCCCCATTCTTTCACGCGACTCGCCAGGACCCACCGATTCTCCTTCTTTCCAACTCCTTTCCCACATTCCATCCGGCGCGATGAGCGATCTAGACAGGTAATGCTGGAACCCAGACCGCATTCGTGAGCCTCCGCGGCCAGAACTGACTCTTTCCTCCGCGCAGGGCGATCGCGCAATTACGCGCCTGCCGCTTGATACCCGAAACGCAAGTCCGAGAATTATGCTATAAGGCTAGAGAGATCCTCATCGAGGAAGGGAACGTCGTCTGCGTGGATGCTCCCATCACAATATGCGGCGATATCCATGGCCAATTCCACGACCTGATGGAGCTCTTCCGCGTCGGCGGCGATGTTCCGGACACCAATTATCTGTTCATGGGTGATTTTGTCGACCGTGGATTCTATTCCCTGGAGTCGTTCCTCCTCCTTCTCTGCCTCAAAGTCCGCTACCCCGATCGCATCACGCTGATTCGGGGAAATCACGAATCCCGTCAAATCACGACCGTCTACGGCTTCTACGACGAGTGTATTCGAAAATATGGAAGTGCCAACGTGTGGCGATACTGTTGCGAAGTCTTCGATTACCTGGCGCTCGGGGCCCTCGTCCTCGGCGCAAGCTCCGAACTCGAACCCACCGGCCCGCTCTTAAGCGATGCGACGCAGTCCTCCATGCCGATGGATGATTCTGAGCTGGAGATCGAAGTCCTCAACTCTAGAGGTGAAGTGACGATGAGCACCTACCGTCAGCGCGCATCGTCGTCGATAACCTCATCGGCCGATACTGGCAACATCTCTCCTCCCCGGGACATCTCCGCGACGCCGGGCCAGGCGCCCGGGAGGTCCGGCGCGCCCGGCACCGGTGCGTCAGGGGACGGGGGCGGCAGCTCAGCGAGCAGGACCGGAGCCGTCCTCTGCGTCCACGGTGGTCTGTCCCCGCTGATCGACACAGTTGATAAGATTCGTCTGATCGACCGGAAACAGGAGGTGCCGCATGAAGGCGCCATGTGTGATCTTCTCTGGTCGGATCCGGACGACATCGACGGCTGGGGCTTGAGTCCACGTGGCGCTGGTTTCCTCTTTGGCGGGGACATCGTCAAGCAATTCAACTACAAGAATGATCTGTCGCTGATTGCGCGTGCCCATCAGCTCGTGATGGAGGGCTACAAGGAGATGTTTGACGGCGGGATCGTCACGGTCTGGTCAGCCCCCAACTACTGCTACCGGTGCGGAAACGTGGCCGCCATCTTGGAGCTGGGCGAGGACGCCAGCGGCGGCGGAACCGTGGCCCGAAGCAATGGAGACTACGGACGGAGAAACGGTGTACTAACTGGTGACAAACCGGGCGTGCGAAGCCCTGGGAGACGGTACCGGGTGTTTGAGGCTGCCGCGCAGGACACAAGGGGTATGCCGGCGAAGAAGCCTGTTGCTGATTATTTCCTGGTGAGTTCCTCCAGTTTATCTGTTGCCAACGAACGGGACCGCTAACGAACTAATGTGGTAGTGATACCACTGATGCATATTTTTGCTTCTCGTCTGTCCTGTTTCTATTCTTATATAGGCCGGCCTTTGCAAGATTAGTCTTGCAGTTATGTGGTGTGATTCACGATCATTTCTTTGGCAGCCAATTTTGGGCATCTTTCTGTTTGCGAGTCGACTGACGAAACTCCGAATAAGCGGATCATTCATGATAAGAAAATTCTACTAGACTTTTATCTACAGCTCTGACCCAGTGCGACGTAGTATGTCTAACATCTAATCTGAATTTAAGCGGAGATAAGAATATATGAACTGAAAACAGAAAAACCCAGCCCACGAGTCAGTCATATGATTACACAAAGATGTAACACAGATACCCATTTTTCTTTCCCTGCACAAATAGACAAAAAAGAGCCAACAACAAAATCATGAGGTATAATGCCCAAAAGACCGTCCAGTCATTATAGTCATGTCAATTCATCATGAAACCAGTGCAATATACATGACGCCACCGAAGCTAAAGGGTTATTGCCGTTCAAAATTGCCCGGAAATAGCATGTTATTGTTATAAGTCGTATTCTGCTCCAATGTCTGCCCCGGTTGCAACATACCAGACGTTACAACCGGCGCCCTGACATTCTGCAGTGGCCTGGAAGTGCCGGAGCCAGAGGACTGCACCATAGCGGGAATATTATTCTCGTATGAGGCACCGGACATCCCCGCGTCCCATCCGGGCCCCCAGTTCGCGCCCCCAATATTCAGCGCCGTCGGGTCGCGGGACCACCAGCCCTGACTCTCTTCGACTAGGTTCTCGGGCGTGTGGAATCCAGTTATGGGGGAGGAAGTGGTGCTGGGACTCAGCGCCTGACCGGAGGGCACGGGGGGTTGTCGTTCGTTGGGGTTATACCATGTGTCGTATTGGGTGATTGGGATAGGGCCCATGGCGTTGTACGCGTGAGACACGGGTCGAAGATAGGTTGGCTCTGGGAGTTGCGTCTCGTTGTGCATCAGCTGGGCGCTTAGAGAACGCGATGCGGCTTGAGACGCCGCCGGGGCTGGGACAGACACTCCTGTGGATAATTGGGTGCCCATGGGTCTGCCCGGGCCTAGAGGAGCCTCCAGCGGGAGCCCCTGTTCAACCGGCGGCAGGATTCTCGCAGGGGATGAAAGGGTGCTCGGCATAGGGGCCGAATGTTGGGCCACCCCCGGTGGAGAGGACTCGGTCGAGGCTGGGGACGTGGACAAGTCCCACGACCCCCAGGAGCCCCATTTCGTGTGCGTCTGCTCGAAAATGGCGACAGCCTCCCCGGGCAGATCAACCTGCCATTTGGTTGCGGATATGTCCAAAATGCGGAGCGTTCGGCGGGCGCAAAGCCAGCTTTCGCCCATCTCATCCAGGTGCCGCAGGCAATGGACCACATCCCTCTGGGCGTTCTTTTCTGGCAGGTTGAGAAGGTGGATAGTGCAAGCAGTGTGGGCCATATAAACCACGACATTGCAGATTTGTTTGAAACCATACGTGCGTTTATACACGCGGAGGTATTTCGAGATACTGGAAGCGGCTTGCGTGCACAACTTACGGGGCGAGACATGGTGCGGCAGAGGTGTGTTCGTCTTGCTGTATTTCAGGAAAGGTCGGTACAAGTGGATGAATAGGAGTTGGTAGAACATGCTAGAAGGAATAAAAGTTAGGTCGTTATTCCAGAGTATGGTGATGTTCGGTGTTCCACTCACTGCATGAGAAGGGCGGGAGGAAGTTGGCCTTCCTTTGGCTCCAGCTCCTTTGGCAAATCTCGCTTCCAAGCCTCCAGTCTCGTATGGATCTCACTCAGTCTCTTCAACTCCACTTGTTTCGAAACCGGCTTCGCTTTGGGTGTCGGATCATAGAAATACATGATCAAATCGCCGCTGATTTCGCACAACTTGGAGAGCTGCAAGGCAACCGTTCGGGTCCGTGATGCTTGTGTGTTCTCTCGGGTCACCCCTGCATCTGTGTAAGGGGACCACAGTTCGGCCTCTTCATTAGGTAACACATCAATCTTTGGAACGCTAATATTAGCAGTTGGAAGTTGAGGCTGTCGACCGAGGTAGTTTGACCAACACCTATATCAAGTCAGATGAGCTGCACTTCTTCCAGGGTCAAGGGATGACGAACTTGTCAAACAGAAAACACCCCCAAAAGGTAACTCGACGGGCGTCTACTTCCTCTTCCTCTAGATTGCGCGTTCCAAGAGTGGTAGAGTCCACGTTGAGCCCCAGGTCCAAGGCCATGCGGAAGCTCATGCCACTGTACACCCAGCCCTTGCCTTCACGACCGCATCCGGCTTCCCTGACGGACATCAAGGCGAGGGCTTGGACGGTGCAGAGTTTAGCGTTCAAGTGCTCGTCGTTCTCAAGGACGAGCCTTCTCGCCTCCTTGAAGAAATGGTTTCCAGCTGTGGCGGAGTTACTGGGGTCTTCTCTGGCCCCATCCCATGTACTGAAATGACAGCCTAGGGCTAGCATGGCGTTGACCAGTAATGATGAGCAGTATTGAGTAGGCACGCCACGAACGTAGTCACGATAGAAGAGATCCTTGGACAGAGTGGTGAAGAAGGGATAGTGCCAGGTGAAATACATCGTCATGAGGTGGCTTATTAATTGTTCATCATCTGTCACTCGTGTCCATCGTGTGATGGAACGGTCACTGGCCTGGTCGATATCATGGCTGCTTTCTGTAGGGTTGAATTCATTCAGTTCCGATCCCGGCGGTAGAAAGATGAGGTTGGAGGTGCCGCCAATGAATTTGCGGGAACCGTCGAGCATAAGCTCGCCCATTTTCCCAGCGAGCTCAGATTCAAACTGGTCTGCCTCGGCACCGCCTTCGATGCTAGACATGATATCCGCAGTCGAGTTTGCAGACCCTTTGCCTTCTCCCATTATCGACTGAGCGACCTCCTCCAAACTATCGCAGGATCGGATCTGCCGGACCAACTCGAAAGCGTCGTCTTCTTCATAGTTGAGGAGGGCTTGTATTAGGGTCAATAGGGTTGTGTTTTTGGTTCGCAAGGTGTCTGTATCCTTCTTATACACTCCTTTCCGGCGGTGGTCCGAGTTTGGGTCATAGACGCCTAGGAACTATGTCAGCTACCCCCTAAGACGTGCATGATGAACTGTGACGTACACGTCGTGTGGTAGACCGAAGAACAGGCCGCGCAACTTGGTAGATTCCCGTCACACTGGATAGGCAGTTAGTAAGATGTGGACATACTTCAAGCCAAGTGTGTTACCTTTGACTTTCTTCGACGACAGGCGATGCACGCGGTGCTCACACAGCGCCTTTTCGAGGTGGGACCGGTGTCAGGGTTCATGGTTTGTGTCCTGGTCGATGCTTTCCCTCGAGGGCCGTTTGCGATATGTTCTTGGTTCAAGTCGAAGAGCTTCTCCGCGGAGTCCTCCATTGTCAAGTCCACTCAGTAAGGCAAAGAGAAAGCATGAAAGCAGAAAGAAGCATGCTTATCAGGAGGGGGGTCGCTCGGAGCTTTGCTCAATAGGGAGATTGCAGACCAGGGATTTGCCAATGCTGGAACGCGAGACGAGGATGCAAGAGGATGCAAATCACGATATGCGGTGCATGTAGATGACGGCGCTAGCGAGTCTGAGATTCGAGGAAGCACATTAGAGACATGGGCGCAAAGTTAAGACGAGGTGCTTGCGGAGCTCGGGGACCGGGTGGGTTTGAAGCATGAGCCGACGAATGGCGATAGGCCCAATTGTCACAGCCCGGACAGACAGTCAGAGAGACTCACCGATCGCGAACCAGTCTACTCCATAGGATCGAACCGAGAGATCACTCGGTTCAGCTCCAGGGACGACAATGACCCGCAAAGTGGAGGCGAAATAGCCGTTGATGGGGGGCGGGGAAGAGAGTAATCATTCGGGGACAGGCACTGCAGACGGGATGCGGCGATGACTTCCTAGTGGGTGGTGATAAGGGGGGTCATTCGGAGGAAGTAGATGGAGTAGGAAAGTCTCGAGACCGAAGGACGATAAGAATTCAACTCCTTTACGACGCGACGACGGAGGATGGTTGGTCGGTTCGATGCTGTGATCGAAGCGAATCTGCGGTCCCCGATAAGCGGCAAGCCGGCTGACTAAAGCGTGAGGTCATTCCTCTTCCAGACAGACAGGCAGAAAAGACAGCTAGACTTGGCTTTATTAAGTGTATGTTCTTCTATTCTATATTCTATATTCTATATATTCTCTGAATTTCTGGAATGAATACATATACGGAGTATCATATACAGAGTATGCTTTCATCCTATAACCAATACTGGTCCTACTGCTATCTCGGAAGGATGTGAACCGTTCACCGGACCGTAAACGATCGATCAAATACGATCAAATATCTACTTCCTACTTTCTGGCAGACTTCCTTGCGTCTGGAATACCTGGAAGGACAGGCGAAAGGGGATTCAGCCCCAAGCGACGATTTGGTTCTTTTAACCGCCATTTCCGACATTAATCGACTGGTCCTATTGTTGCTTTTTCGATCTTCTGTACGTTCTTCTATGTGGGAACCATGGTTGTTGCTGGTAGTGGTTCTTGAATACCCATAATTCTTCAATAGTATGAAGATAAGAGCATCGGCTCCTCCGTAGATCATCGATGCTACTATTACTGTCTCATCCATCTATATATAACTTGTAGCCACCAGCAATTACTGAGTAACGCAATGTTATTCGGACCACAGGATCAGTAGGGTAGCTTGGCTACACCTAACCCATCAGACCTCTGTCTCCTTGGCCTCCGGAATCATATACGAGCACTGGGATAGCCTTTTGAGAACTTGTTGATGAGCTGCAGGTACCAGTCACAGTGGGAGGAAAGTTTGCCTGTCAACCAAACAATACGTTTGCATTCAAACATCGGTAGAACGTGAACTCCGTCTACCTAGGTAGTACCTAGGTAGACACTATGATTACGCACACACAATAAGAAACAAGAAGAATAAATAAGAATAAAAATATAAAGATAGAAAACACACGATTGCAACGAATGGTTTCACCGCCAAATCGGGTTGGGCCACTATGCCCTTACGTAACACTGCAGAATCGAACATTCGGTGGGTGGATACGGCAGCGTACCAGCCGGTACTAGCTGGTAACAGCTGGTATTGTCTCAGCCCGGAACACGGCATCTGTGTAATTTTGCCGCTGACTAGGCTGTAACGGGGTTACGTCGGGCCCGATGAGGCGGTAAGCTCCGGCTGACCAGTGGATCGTAGAGGATTAGCGAAGGCCTCTTATCGCCTTCATCGCTCTTGAGGTCACCACTTCGTCTTCCTCGCCTCCCTCAAAACCCTCCTTTGTTATTGTCCCCTACTACTTTCATCCTCTCTCTTTATTTATACCTATTGTCCACTTCAAAACACCCCTCACACACCACACACAACGCACCACATCCCACCCCACAGGTGTCACATACCCTGTACAGAGTATCGGCTAGTCGCGTGTGTCCCTGCATACCCTTCCCAGAGCGGTTAAGTCTCACGCTTTGGGTTGGACTCTCTTTGGCCTGACGTTCCCGCCTCGCTGCTCTGCCAACACACCCTACTCTCTCCGACTGTTTCATTTAACCCCCAAATCCTACCTTGAGGGGAGCCCCGTTGTGGTCGCTTCTTTTCCTCTCTGCTTCTTCGTCTCCCGTCCTGCCTATCCATGTATCTCGCGCAGACACTCGACCAGAGTGCCTCCTCGGGCTTGGGACGCCTTATCACTACTTCACTGCGTTGTGCCCTCGATAAGCTGCAAACATGATGGTTCCTCGGGCATTTCTGTTCAGCTCTGCTCCCGCTCCCAAGTTCTCTCGCCAGCATGGGGAGAAATCTCCCGTGCCCGATCCGGCGATGAACTCCTTTGCGGCGCAAAACATCGGCTCCGGACTGGATCTTTCCGATAAGGAGGGCCCTTCGCTGACGCAGACGAGACCCGTCGTCATCCCTCCAAAACGCCCGTCTCGGACATCTCTCACCTCCACCATTTTGGCCGAAAAGAACCCCAGAACACCCAGAACTTCCAAAACCACCAGTCGCTCGTCCTCCACCGCCTCACGAGACCGCTCTGTCCACAACTCGATCGCCTCGATCCTGGAAGCCACTGCCATCCCAGTCCCTAGACGCCATCGCACCGTCCGAGAATCTAGAAAACTTCCTCGTGGCAACCATGTCCAGGATTTCAGCAGGATGCTCATGGATGGCGTCAGATCCAAGGACGACAATCTGATGGAAAGTACGGGGAACACGGTGCTTGATCTGCTCCTGAGTCCCCCAGAGGTGGTTGTCATGAGTGATTCTGCCAGTGGAAGTCCCTCGTTCTCGGTCCGTTCGATGTCTGTCGAGTCAACCCCTTCGCTAGACGCCGACGGAGATTCGCCCTGTAGCTTTCCGATCCCATCCACTCCCTCCAGCCAACGAAGCCCTCTCGAGAGGAGGTATCGACGTCTTTCAGTCTCGGAAAACTGCGCATTCGACCACCCACTTCTGGAGACCGAACTCTCAGAGATGGACTGGGAGGAGCCCGCCAGCCAGCCTCCTCCGTTGTCTGAGCCGATCCCTTCACAAACGCCCACGCAGGCCCGGTCATTCCCGCGGCTAGGCTCTTCCTTCAAGTCTAACTTGACCGCCTCTCTTCGAGCCATCAAATCGGCAGCGCAGTCGGTCTCGACCTTTGCAACACCCTCTGTCCAACCGGACGATTTCCTGACTCGATCTCTGTTTACGATCACCCCAGAGATGACAGATGATCGCCGGCCTCCGCCTATGAACGAGCCACCGTCACCAGCTCTCCGACGTTATCTGAATCCGATCTCCGCTTCTCCCGCAGAGCTCTACGCGTACCACGACTATCCGAACGAACCTGTGGACTCCCACAACTGTCCGGTTTCCGTCCAGATGCAGACCTACCATCGCTCAGGAAAGAAACAGGGAAACCGTAAGAGTAGTTTCCATCTTGCTGGTTCGGAAGGCCGGGACCGAAATCTACTACCCTTTGACCCGGAAATACCACCCATGACACGTCCACGCGAGCCCCGAGAGAACTGCGACTTTTTGCGCATGGTCGTGCTCGAGATGAACATGCGCCGGAGCGGCAAGCTGCGCGACGACATTCCTACACGGGCACGGGTCTGGCTACCACCCCGGAAAGGCGTCCAGCACCGGTTTACGCCTTACACGGACGAGGAAGACGACGAGGAGAGCGCGGTTCCATCGAGATGGGTCGGAATCTCGGTAGAGTGCGTTTGACTGTCGCAACGTTTAGACGATTTGTTTTTTCTTGGCCTACTTTCATTTCACTTGCACAGCGCTTGGTGTGAGCTTTCACTCGTTCTTTCTACTCCGCTGTAAATACATATTTGGAGATTGCATTTTGGGTTGCATAGAGCAAGAATGGCGTTTGGGACGGTCCGGCAGTTAGGATGGCACACCACAATCTTTCTGATTATGGATACTACTTATTACTCATTTTGTCTTGATACAGATCTGCTAGACGTGTACTACTAAATAGCGCACTGTCCTTCAGTGTGTCTTGGATTGTATTATTAATCGGGAGATCGCTCCTGAGTCCATACCGCGCCGAGGTATGAACTTGTTTACCCTACGCTTGTCCATATCGGGGACGCAAGATAAGGACTCCTTTGGTAACGTCATCACGGCGATCAACAGCACATACACAGTTCTTGAAAACTCAACGCACCGCGTCCATGGTTGAGCAAAAGCCCCGAAAAACACTGTGACAGTCATGCACTGTGGCTACCCATGGACGCGCGGTGTCACAGGCAACGAGAGCATTCCAAGACAGGGACCAGGGGACCTCATAAATGATGCTGTTCACATGCAGTCGGCTTATCTCTAACCAATGACGCGGGAGTTTTGCATCCTTTTGGGTTCTCTTGGCTGGCAAACGGTGCCTTTGGGCAGAGCTGCAGATAAGCGCTTTAGCAGACGAAGCACGACGACCAGCTTGTTTTGATCCCTATGTCTCGGCCAATGCGAGGGGATGGCAAATTGATTGATCATGGGGTGGATGGCGTGTGCGTTGTATTTTGATTGATTGGGTATCTGGAGTGCATGCTTTGGAGTACGGGGAGTAGGGTACTTCGGCGGTCTTGCCGGGGGTTTGATAAGGAACGCGACGTGGCTAGACTGAATTGGGTATCATGCGGTTTAGTCTTAATATTATGTTCTGAATTGCTGGTATCCTGGAGTCTCGTACGTTAGTCCCAGCCTACTAGTACATGTCATACACCCCCAGCCGTATGTAGGAACAGGCACTTACGTTCTTCATCCAACAATGTCTGTTGCTCCCAGCTCTCCTCAATCCATTCTACTGTGACGAGATGCGCGAGCTTGCCCCCAGCCTTTGCTGATAATGATTTTCGAATTGACGAGACCTCCGAGGGGGAGGTATCCGGCACCACCACAATGTGAGTGAGAGACGGGTGTTTCAAGGAATCTACCACCTTACCACCCGCAAACCGGATAGTGTTGGCTGCCAGGGGCAGGCGGTATCTCTGAATGGACGCAGAAGACTCCTCGTCCGAGTCGTGCTTCTTCAGTTGGGGGAAGAATATGGTCAGGCCTTTGAACAGCCACCCCAACGGAGCCTCGGGTCCAGAGCTGGCTTTCTCTTGAATGCGCTCAGTCAGTTTGTCGATCGCTTCGGTATTCTGAGAAGCGTCGAAGTCGTGTTCCTTGCGCATTTGCTTCAAAATCTGCATAATGTTAGTGGATCGCACTACATATACGCAACTGTGCTTACTTCGGCAAGCTCCTCGCTAGTAATATCCCGAGCAAAGCTATCGTTATATGGATCAAGGCTTGCCATGATCTCCTCCTCCTTGGCCTTAGTGGTGAAGAACATGTGTCTAGAGCTTGTTAGTGGGCTGTGTGACCGTGTTTTGCATAGATGATACCTAGGCTCCAAAGGCAAGAGCAAATCGGGCAGTCCGGCATCGACTTCATTCTGCCGAATACAATCGAGGATCCACGAAGGCCGTACTATAGCTACATTGCCGCTTTTCTGCAGAGAAGCCGCTTTCACCGTTCCTATCAAGTGTCAATCCACAAGGTCGATAGTCCGTGGAGTATAGGCATACTTCTGTCTGCCACGCAGATTGTGTGGGGGGCAGCGTTGTTTGTCTGGTAAAACTTGCCCCCATTCGCCTTTACAAGCTGTTCCAACTCCGGTTTGGACTTCTTTACCGGCATATTGGAGTCGGTCAAGACGACTGCCTCGATTAGCAAAAATCCAAAGCCTTGGTGGTTTCCATCTTACAGAAGTTGAGCCCGTCAAATATATGCCCAGAAGGACCAGCATATTGGATCTCAGCGTCTGAATCGTAACCGGCAATGGCAAGGGGCTTTTTCATCGTTCTCTTGACACGCTTCTTGCGCGAGCTGTCGACGCTAAACTCCTTTTCCCTCTGCTCCTGCTCCACGTTTGATTTGAGGTCCAGAAATTCCTGCACCGACAGCGCGCTTTTCCAATCCTTGTCCATACGCAGTCTCTTGAACCGTGGAAAGCGTAGTGTCAGGCCAATCCGGAACTGATCGCTGACCGAGACGGAGGCTGCTTTGACACAGAGAACGACGGAATCCTCTGGCTTGATCCACATATCCGGGCGTTCGTGCTGGGCATCTCCACCGGCAAGTTCTATATACTCGGTGGGAGGTTTCTTGGGGTTCCATTCCTTCCACTTGCCGTCCGTGTGATGCCGAATATTGGCATAATCTGCCGCGTTGAACCCTCCGCCTACCTTGCAAAAGGAGTAGCATTTCGTTGAACTGGCGCCCTGAGACGAATGGCCACCATCTGCTCTGAGCCCGCAGAGAAAGCTGGAAAGCATACCACCTCGATGGCCAGACCCATAGTAGCCCCCGATGACTATAACATCGAGAGACTCTCCGAATTCGGTCATGTATTCTGGCTTCACCTTCATCCAATCATCATGCCGTTCATTCAAGCGGTAGGGTGAGCGAGGGTTCTTGAGCACCAAGCCCTCTGAAGCCTCGGCGACAACTGATCTTAACGCAGCCTCGATTTCAGCTTTGCCGGTCGCTTCCTGGTAGGGATGAATTTCGAACCGGCGGTGGACCGGTTTTATACTCTTTTGCAACGCATTTCGGCGATCCCGGAGAGTATATCTGGTCAGGTCGCGCCCATTCAAATAAAGGATGTCAAACACGCGCAGTAGAGGACGGGATCCTCCTGAAAAAGGGTTTCTCTGCTCGGACAATGCCGCCGTCTTCAGAGTGCCAAAGGGAGCAGGAGCATCTTGTTCTGGATCCCATGTAATCATCTCGCCATCCAAGATGAGGCTGTCGACTCCGTCTGCAAAAGCGTCCTTGAGATGTCTTGTCAAGGCACCATTCTCGTCATATATCCCATTACCATAAAGGTATGTGTAGTCCTTGGCTTTTCTCGACCAGAACCGAAACCTCCTACCCCCGGGAATGGAGTCGTCAGACTGCATGTGAAGCTGCATGCGTTCACCGTCGAGTTTCTCCTCAATCCAGAATACAGGATCATCCTCGGTCGGTTTCATGCGACTAATCATCCGATCCAGCGAATGCATCTGAAACTGCGCCAGCTGCGGCTGATAACACTGCATCAATGCGATCCCTCGGTCCTCGGCCTCAAGTCGAATGTTCGGGTCATGCAGCTCCCAACAGACCCGTCGGAGGCTGCTGGAGATGCTGTATAGGTTCACCGCATCGGGATGCCAAACATCAAAGAACGTCCGCTCCGTCGCCCCGACTTTCATCTGGCGGAGGATAATCCGAATCAACCACATCAGCTCCTCCGGGTTCATGTGCCGGTAAAAATCCGTCAAAATGGGAAGTTGCTCATCCTCTTTAGACGCGGCCGACAGCCGGTCGAGTTTCTCATTGACCTCCTCGATGGACATGTTCCCGACTTCGGTCCGCATTGGCCGCTTCGAGATGACATCGTAGCACCGCCCGGCGAAGTCGCCCGCCATGCTAGATCCGGCAGATTGTCCAGGGAGCTTCCAGTTCAACAGATTGAACCCGTCCTCAGAATTCTTGTCGATCTTCATGATCTTGACAAGAAGCTTCCCGATTGCTTTTTCCTTGATACCGTACATCGCCCGATCGCGGTCCTTGTCGGGGAGGATCAGCCGAAAGGCGGGATATATATCGTGGCCGACTTCCTTCCTCCATCGCGAGATAAATCGTTCGATCACATCGCGTCGGCGCTCCAGCGGGTTGAGGTGCGCGGACGACTGCCCGTGGGGGCCGACTTTGCGGCGCGTGGGCGCGGCCCCAGCTGGTCTCTTTTTGATTTCGCTTAGGGGATTGAATAGACTCTGAAAGAGCTCGTGAAAGGGTAGAGTTGGCGAATGATTGCGTGGGCGATTGGGATACCTGCGAGGAGTAATATTAGTGAGCTGTTATTGAAGCGCTGGATCGGTGGATTACTTTTCATCTAGGTCAGAGCCATCCTCATCCACTGGGGGATTCGGTGGCCTCTCATGGTCCATAACATCATCAGAATCCATCTTGTGTTATTCTGTGTTTTTTATGAAGCGGAATTCCCCATGGAATATGTGGTTGTGTTATGCGGGGATGGAGACTTATAAGCTCCGTAGTGTCTAGGCTACATTAGGCACCCCAACTGATAAGATAAGGGGCATGTGACATGACATCACACGAGATATAGTTATACCTGAATCTCTACACCAGCTGTAAATATTCTTTTCAACGACGATGGACATACGCCCCCCCAACCAGACAGACTAGCGATGCTGCCAGCATACCCGCAGCGAAATAAAATACAGTGCTGTCGGCATGCCGGGCTTGCCAACCTCCCAAGACCAACGGACTCAGCAGCCCTCCACTCGTTTCCATCAGGGCGAGGGCCGAAACCCCCTGACTGGCATTGTTCGGCAATGCGGCCACGAAATAACTCTTGATAAACGATGGCGCGGCGAGGCCTAAAGCTGTCAGGGCCGCTGCTGCGTAAAGCAGACCCGGTTGACGGATCTGGGACAGAAAGATGGCAGCCAGCGTTTGGATAAGGATCGAGAGACTCGCTGCGACAAGATCCAATTCCCGACCACGATGAGAGCCTGAGCTGGCCGTCTCAGTTGTGTTCAATCTCGGGAACCGGTTGAACCAGGCCAACAGGCGTGGCACGACAAAGAGCGAGAGCAGAAGGTACGATGCCGCGACAGTAGCAATGAGAGTCAACAGGATGCCATTCTCCCGGACGGTGAAGTTGAACTGCACCGAGGCGAAGACGAAGATCAGATTGATCAGGTACGCTTGGACCACGTTATATAGGAAGAGCGAGAGGCCCTGGGGAATTGCCCTGGGATGCTCGTAGAATAACCGTGCCGGCGAAAGGACCGCTTGGAACGAACTTCGTTTGTCCATGGGAGGTGTGGACGATGAGGAGACGGTGCTATCTGGCTGTCGGGGGGATTCGGTTGGCGCGTTCGGTTCCACCTTGATACGTGCCAGCGCCACGACCACGTACAGAATCGCAAAACCAAACATCCCGGCGGCCGCAATGAACGCGTACTCGAACGACGGGAGGACAGCGGCAGCCGCTGGACCGGCCGCCATGCCGAGCATATACAGGGCCAGCGAAGCCCCCATTAACGTGGACACGGCGTCAGTGGACTGAGCGCTGGTGTAGATCGAATTCAAGTTGAAATGAAGGAGATTGTCCGAGGCCAACCCCTGGAGCACTTGGCCACCAAGTGCGCACGGAAAGCTGCGTAGATATACTAGGAATCTGTCAGCCTCCATTGCACCAGGTCCGAGGACATTCCAACCTCCAGCGACTAAGCCTAAGACTCCTAGGCCACGGCATGCGAACCACACTGTCAATCCTGCCCGTGTACTCGCCTGAATCAAGCGTTCAAGATATCCCAAAGACACCAATCCGGCGACGTTGGCCAGTGCAGTCGCCGTCGCCACTGACCCGGCGAACTGCTGCTTTTCTCCATCTGCACACCGTTCCGGATGCGCACAGAACAGCGAAGCATACACAAAAACCGTTGAAGCAGCCGTCATATGCACGCCAATAGATGCGACAAGTGCGAGTGGGAGGACACGGTTTAGTCCAGCAGATGACTGCTTCGCATGCTGGCCTTCGACGCATTCATCGAGCAGTCGCGAGTGCTCCGAGGGGCCATCAAAGCCATTTGGATCCGACAGCATCGTCTGATACTCATGAAGAAGCCCTGAACTGCACAGTCACTGCCAGAACTATGCCACCTATGCGTTCTGTGGTCGGTCATTTCCGTAAATATCAGGGCCGGGCCCCGGCCGGCACCCGATGGGGTATACACGGGTGCGACCCCCAACTACCTATAGCTCCTAGACGTTCTGGAATTGCTTTGGGACCACAAGCAGGATGGCCATATCGACCGTGTTTGTCGCAGTTGATGCTGCGTATCCCTTGGTCCTGGCTGCAACCTATCTCGGGAGTAGCATTTTCTTGAAGGTCAATCATGGGCGAACCGGGAAGACACCCAATGAAGTCCCCAGATCCAGACAAAACTGGATATTTCGATTCAACCTGCTCCTAGCAGTGAACTTTGTATGTGGGATGATCGAGTGCCGCTTCGATGAAGCTCATAGAATACACTAGTTCGTGGCTATTGTGCTTGCTCTTGTGTCCTTATCCGACAACCACTATGCAGCGCAGGCCTGGAATTCCACTTCTCATTTGGTATGCTCGTCCTGTGGTTCGGCGTAAAAACAGGCTAACAATATAGGCATCTGAAATCGCGGTGTTTCTGTTTTTCGCGGCCTCTCTTCTCCCCGATCCAGACACTCCATACCAACCGTCTCTCACCAATGCGCACACTTGGCTGACGGCATTGGGTTTCGAGCTTCCTCTGGCGGTCGTCTTTTCGTTCTGCCGGCCACCACAAATTACTAGCCACCACAGTCTAGGGGATCAAGGCATATACACGGCTATGATCGTGCTGGCGTACACTCGGATCCTTTTCCTGTCCAGTTCGAGCATATTGTTCTTCCTTGCCCCCAGGACTATCAGTGACCCCGAGGGCGCCAGCCTATTAGCAGGGCACCAAGACGAAAGTAGCTACGGAACAGTGGGACAGGAGCCAACGAAGCGTCCTACTACAGCAGATGCACAGTCCACGAACTGGCTGGATTATCTTGTTGGGTTTGGGCAGCTGTTGCCACTCATCTGGTAAGCCAGTGGTGGATATTAAGCACGACGTCTCGAATTATTTGAAGTTAACGTGCGTAGGCCCGCAGATTCAGTATCGTTGCAGATACGCGCTTGCATATGTGTGCTTATTCTCGCACTCCAACGAGTCGTGAACGTGCTAGTCCCCTTCCAGCTGGGAGAGGTAGTCACCGCATTGGGCTCTGGGCAGATCCCCTATAAAGAACTCAGCATATACATTGCCTGTAGGGCGGTGCAGGGTCAACAGGGAGTCCTTGCGTCCATCCGCGCGCTTCTGTGGATTCCTATCGGACAGGCCACGTACCGACGTCTGACGCAAAGCGCGTTCGAGCACGTCATGTCGCTCTCGCTGCAATTCCACCTTGGGAAGAGACTGGGCGAAGTCATAAGTGCGCTGAGCAAAGGCAGCGCCCTCAATACGTTTATCGACTCGTTGATCTTCCAGCTCTTTCCCATGGTGGCAGACATTGGCGTCGCAGCTGCGTATTTCTTGGTCAAATTCGACCCGTTCTACTCCCTCATTATCCTCACGGTTGGGGGGACGTATCTTTTTGTCACGATTTACATGGCCAAGTACCGTGGCCGGGCCCGACGCGAGATGGTGACGCGAGATCGCGAGATGGATGCCATTAAGTACAGCCCGTGTCTTCACCACGACTGCTCCCGTATCTATACTTACAAACTGTAGAACAGACGCTATCATGTCCTACGAGGTCGTGCACTACAATGGTGCCCTGCAGGCAGAACAGTCCCGGTTCGCAGATCGCATTAGTGGCTTCCAGAAATCCGAGTTTTCCGTGCTTGTTTCGCTGAACTTATTGAACGCGGCCCAGAATATGATATTTACCATGGGCGTGGTCATGGTAAGCTTCTTGTCGGCCTGGCGGATTTCCATTGGGGCGGAAGACGTCGCTATGTTCGTCTCGCTGCTGGCGTATCTCGCGCAATTACAAGCGCCACTGGGTTTCTTTGGCAGCTTTTACACCCAGATCCAGAATAACCTGATCGACGCAGAGCGGATGCTCTCTCTGGTACGATCCGCTCGTTCTTTGGCGTCTGGTCCGACACTCACTTACGCTCCCTAGTTCGAAGAATCTCCTTCTGTAGTTGATAAACCGGGAGCCCGTGACATTACTGACTGCAAGGGCCACATCACCTTCGATAGAGTCTCGTTCGCGTATGATCCCAGGCGGGAAGCGTTGCGTGATATCTCCCTAGATATCCCACCCGGCACGTCAGTCGCAATCGTGGGAGAAAGCGGAAGTGGCAAGTCAACGCTGCTGCGGCTGCTATTCCGATTCTACGACGTGAACTCTGGACGTATCTTGCTTGACGGGGTTGACATTCAAGAGTTCACGATCCAGAGCCTGCGCGACCATTTTGGCGTCGTTCCGCAGGATACAATCCTGTTCAACGATACACTGATGTATAACCTTTTGTATGCTAACCCGGAGGCATCCGAGGAAGACATCTATGCTGCCTGCCGCGCTGCGAGTGTTCATGACAAGATCATGGCTCTCCCCGATGGGTACAACACGCAGGTGGGCGAGCGCGGGCTGCGACTGTCAGGCGGCGAAAAGCAGAGAGTGAGTGAGGTCTTTTTCTCGGCTGAAGAACATGCTGATTGAGATGTCTCCATTGACCAGATCTCTATTGCACGCTCGATCCTCAAGTCACCTACGATCATCCTGATGGATGAGGCGACCGCGTCGTTAGACTCGGAAACCGAGAAGGCCATCCAAACCTCTCTGGCGCAGATCAGCGTTGGACGGACGACTATCACGATTGCGTATGTTTCAAATCCCATCTTTTCTTCTTGGGCGCAATCTAATGAACGGACGCAGCCATCGACTGTCCACCATCGTAGACTGCGATCGCATAGTCGTGCTGCACGATGGACAGATAGTAGAGCAAGGCACGCATGCCGAGCTCCTGGCCCGGAATGGACGGTACCAGAAGATGTGGGAGAAACAAACCAAGGATTCCAGTGGCGAGAGATGAGAATGACAAGTTTGAAGACCGGCATCGAGGGGATATGGTGTAGCGATGGCAATTGTCTACAACAACTATCGAGTTTGCTCTGAAGACAATGGTTCCGTATGGAGTATTTAACCCTGCATTTCTAACGTCGCGCGTTGCTTCTGACCCCTCTAACATTGGACGAAATTACGGTAATGCTAGCTATATCAGGAGGATTGTTTGATCGCCAATCGTCAGATATACTGGTGCTTTCGGTATACTAGATACTAGACATCAAGCTGGTCTACATTCAATCACCGCCTCTGGTTCCGGTCCCTGATAAATACGAGCGATTTCCAAGCCTACCGAGGACAGAAGCTCTTTCCAGTCCTTTTCACTGCGCTCTTTCCCACCAAAGGTCAACATGGAATGATCGCCCATTGCCCGAGAGAAGTCGCAGTTACGAGTCGGTAACACCTCCGCTGAATTAGCGGAACTCAGTATGTCCAGAATGGAGGGAACTCACTGCATCCATGATCAGGATTACCGAACGTTCTTTGTCCATGGCAGCCACGAGGTGTTTCAGGATGAGGCGACACTGGTCGTCGGCCCAGTCATGCAGCACTCGCTTCAGATGGTATGCACGAGCTCCTGGAGCTCGCATTAGCGCTTATTCAGACACCGCACGGTGCGACAAGGTACAATACCTTTGACCGGCTGCTCGGCAAACATATCATGTGCCGTCAGCTCAATACCCTCGGGGGGCTCGGTCACCGCACTGACGGCCTGCGGACGATCCTGGACGATCATTCGGCCTTGGATTCTCGGGTAGTCTCTTCGGAGCTCCTGCAGGAGTTCTCCGCGACTACCGCCCACGTCAACGATGGCAACCGGGCTGTCGTCCGGGCGGGTCGTGGCCAGCCTTTCGGCGTACGGATAGACCGACGACGCGAGGCGCGTGGATCGCACCTGGGCCTGCATGGAGGACATGAAGGTGTCCTGAACGGTAGGATGATCCCGCAGGTAATCGAAGAAGCCGTAGTTCGGCTTGCCGAAATAGCTGGCCAGCGGTGTATTCAGTCCGTCCTCGGTGCGTGGTTCGCGATAGCCATTCTCGCGAAAGAACGTCGGGTTGGACAGGACAATCGGCATGAATTCCAGCCTGCACTGGCCGTTAGCACCGATGCTTCATTATCTCGGCGCGGACATACGCAAACGTAATGGAGTCCTTGTACGCATCGACGCCGAAGACGCTCCCCCGCGTGGTCAGCGCGAAGGCTTCTTCCCCAACCTCGTCGAGAAGGCCTTCCGCAACCAGCGGACGTAGGAATCTGACTGGTGGTCTTGAGTAAAGGGTTGACAGCGACAGGATTGATAACATGGCTTACTGATGAGAGCTTTTTCACCTCCTGTCGCGGAGGCCAGTTCATCGGCAGTGGCATGGTCATGGGCCAGTAGGTGCCCAAAGATCCCCATATCCTGAGCTACTTTGATGGGGGATAGAATGGAGCACCTGCGAACTAGCTCCCAGAACGCCGCATTGGGCTCTTGAAGGGCCCAGACTAGCTTCTGTGCATTGTTGCGGATCTGCAACTGCGTCTGCTGTTTCTTCTCTCCGTCCAGACTCTGAACCTCATCGCGCAGGGCACATAGCTTATCGATGAGTTCGACCGTGGTCTCTTGTGCTCGGGCAGTGACGGTCATCTTGAGCTGTACTCGAGCAAACCGGTCGTCTAGGTGCCTATCGTTATCCTATCATTGAACCACATGGGCTCCCATCAGGCCACCTATAGCTTGTGTAACGAACACAACATCGCCGTCGGACCGGCCGACAGCGATTGCATCGGGGCCCGACGAGGACTTGTTGCGGACACGCCGTGGACTGGACGCCATGAGAACAAGGAGGGGGATCTGTATCCCAGCTGCTCCGCGGCTGGAACGTTGTGGAATATCTAGGTTGCGCTGAAGGATGCTTTTCCCTGCATGAGGAAGAAGGATGCTTATCCCAGACTGACTGAGCCTGCCAAAATAGTTCTCATCGGCAACGTCGTATTCTTGGCCTAAGCCACCTTCCTAAGACAACCGTCGAACTTTATATCTGAATTCGACCAGAGAGAGCTCCGGTATTGACACGATGCCGTCTTTGCTCAGGGCTATCTACGGGACAAAGGACCACCTCGTATCCATAAGGTCGTAATATCTTCCAATTGGAGGAATATCCTCGTAAAGAGAGAGGGTCGTACAGAGACTATATACAAGGCAAGATAAGGGGGAAGAGCAGCTACTAATCAGTGGGCTTAATGGGACCCATCATTTGGCAATGGTCTCACACAGGAGCTCGAGTCGGCTTTGCATGTCCTTCACCCAGCTCGAGTAGATGCTGCCGAGATTGCCGCGGTCGTCGCGGACCAGCTGCAGTCGCCCGATCAACTTCTCGGCTGCGCGCTGCGAGCGCTGCACCTCGCGCAAAAAGATCTGCCCCTGGATCGCGAGGTGTTCCTCTGGGTCGACGCGAAAATTGCCGAACCGGATGGGGGGCATGCGGCTGTTGGCATGCTCGGGGCGATTGTCCAGACCACACCGATGGCCCCAGCCCGCATCAAACAGCGTCACTACATGGTTGAGTAAGAGACAGCACAGGCCCAACAGGCTCATACTCGGGCTCGTTTCCTCGTACTCCAGCAGGCTGAGGATGTGGAGCACGCACTGCTTGTTGACGCGCATGACCTCGTCGGGCGCCACCAAGCGCGTGTGGATATGCTGCTCGAGACTGTACACCTGCCACACGCAGTCAACCATGCGCAGGCTGGTGGGATGCTTGTAGGGCTGCCCGGAATGCTTGCCGTCGGACGAGCCCTCCCAGCTGGAGCGGGAGGGTGGAGGCGCCGTCTCCAGCGGGCCGTCCAGATGAAGTGGCGAGGAGCCTGGAATCACATTGCCCGATGGGTGAGAAGGAAGCCCGTAGTGGTCAATATCGTTCGCCCTCGAATTGGCGTCGGTCTGCATCAATGGTCCTAAGGATGAGTCTGAACATGGAAAGTCGTCGAATCCAACCAGTAGAGAACAGTCTGCCATCCCGGCCTCATGGAGGTAGTCTTCATAGAACGTACTATGCTCTCCGTCGGCCATCGCGTGACCGTCCATCGAGTTGGGGGTCGTCCCCAGTCTCTCCCGGGGGTCTGGAGTGGACGTGGGTGTGGCCTCCAGGGTTCTGCTGGGATCGGGCGTGGGCAGTCCTCGTGGGGGTTCTCGCGAGGACTCAGTTGGCCGTCGGCGGGCTCGATTCCCCTGGACTTTACCTACTCTGGACTCGGAATAGACACACGAGTAACCCAGACTGAGACAGCGGGCACATCCGGTTCGTTCTCCGCTACATCGCACCTGCACCATCCGCCGGACGCGTGAATCATTAGCGGGGTGTTCCTGCTGATGGAAAGCTGGGATACTTTCAAAGAACTCACCTTGGACAAATGACACTGGTTGCACGCCGCCCGGAGCTTGATCGGGGCAGTTGGCTTGCGCGCTGGACTGGCTCTGCTGTGGCGTCAGAGGTGATGTGAATGACGTGCCAGTACCAGGGCTCACATATGCATGATACTAGTATCTAAGACGTCCTGACCACGACCCGAACTCATTGCAAGGGTCAACCGACTGATGAAGAAAAAGAACAAGAAGGAGGAGACGAATATAATGATAAATTTAGAGGTTTGACGGGAAACTTCTCCCATATGGGGAGCCTAGTTAATTCCCCACGCTCGATTGCGGAGAATATAAGTTCAATGCAACCCCCCGACAGGCCGGGGGTTGACCTGAGGGGGAATACGATGATTCCTGTTTGCCCCTGGCAGTTTGCAAGAAGCTGCATCCACTTGGTCTTGTTTGGTCTTGGGATGAAGCAGGGGTGGTCGCCATTCCGCCCTCTGTTCTGTTCCCTTGGGGGGTATCGTCAGACGGCCAAGCCGTCGACGAGTCTCCGTCTCTGGATGTCCAGTCCCCATGGGCAATTTGGCGAGGAGGAATGGATTCCATGTATCAAACGAGCAGCTGGCGCCGCGCCCTCCCTGCTTGGCGATCAGCAGGAGGAGAGGCTTCGTCAGCACTAGACCTAGAGAGGGAATCGCTTAGGCTGGGCTAAGGAAGAGCCACGTTATATTGCCTGTGAAAGGAGCCGTCAAAGGAATTAGGAGCTAACTTAAGCGACAAGCTCAGAAGGAGGGAGGATTTCTTCTCCGGAGACCTCCCAATGCCCGTATGCGGCCCGTGGGGATCGCCGTCGGGTACGAGCATGATCGACGCCACGATATAGACAAATCTCTCTGTGGAGAGATAGGCTTCTTCAGGCTCGGCCGCCGAGCATCGGCTACCGACTCACCGCCAACGACCCTGCTCTTAAATCTAATATCCCTTTCGTTCCGATGCTGTGAGCAACCTGACATTCTTCTCGTCATCATCCCTTCGCTGCCGGGGATCTCCCTGCTATAGCATCGACATGCTGACCACCGACGGCTGCCCCGGAGGCGACGAGACCGAAAAAGACCTTGCTCGGGATGCAATCGATGGAGATGACAGAGATGACGGAGATGACGGCCACGCGTCGCTACAGCCCCGAGACTGGCGGTTTTGGATTGTCTTTCCCACCCTCTGCCTCAGCGGACTCGCCGTCACCATGGAGGGCTCGATCGTCGTGACAGCCCTGCCCAGTATCTCCCGGTCACTCCACACCACCGAGTATGTATGGGTGATCAACGCCTATACATTTGCGTCGACCGTGTTTCAGCCGCTCACCGGCTGGCTGGCCGAGATCTTTGGGCGGAAGCCGCTCCTCCTGCTCAGCATTGTCCTCTTTGGCGTAGGAAGCGGGATCTCTGGGGCCGCCAATTCCCTGGCGGTGATTATAGTTGGCCGCTTGATCCAGGGAGTCGGCGGGGGTGGGATACCTCTAGTCGCAGAGTTGATCGTCAGTGATATGGTGCCGCTGCCGGAGCGTCCTAAGATGCTCGGTCTAGTAATGGCTACTTCGTGCCTGGGATTGCTTGTCGGCCCTATAATAGGCGGGGTGATAGTCGACCATGTCTCCTGGCGATGGATCTTTTGGATCAATTGTCCTCTGGCTGCCGCCTCGTTACTCTGTCTCTTTCCCGTGCTCGGTCATCGGACTCAGGCACAGAGAGAGATGCAGCTCTCCACGGTAGTCCGTCGGTTTGATTGGGTCGGTAATCTGTTGCTGCCGCCGAGTACGTTGGCCATCTTGCTGCCACTGACGATGGGCGGGAAGATGTATGCGTGGTCGTCCTATCGCGTTATTCTGCCCCTGGTCCTTGGAGTATGCGGCCTCGTTGCTACCGGCATTTATGAACACTTCTGCTCTAATCCGCTAATCCCGACGCGGCTCTTGAGAAATATACCGGCACTATCGATGCAAATGCAGAGTTTCATCCAGAGCATGCTCATTATGTGGATTAACTACTACCTGACGATCTACTTTCAAGCCGTGCTCGAACTCTCTCCTCAGCGGGCCGGATTTGATCTGATGCCGAGTATTGTCGGCATGGTCGTGTTCTCCATACTGGGCGGAATCGCAGGTTCTATGCTCCCACGGCAATGGTCGATCCTGATCAATGTGGTCGCGTTCTCCCTGATGGCGCTAGGGCTAGGGCTCTTCCACCTGCTAGATGCGAGCACGGCCACCGCGGTGCACGCCGTCCTCCAGATCATCATAGCGGCAGGAAACGGCCTCCTGATGGCAACACTGCTGCCCGCTCTGCAGGCCCTGTTCACGTCCGACGACCTGTGGTCCGTGACGGGCCTGTTTAACTACATCCGCAGCTTTGCGCTGGTGTGGGGAGTGACCATCCCGTCGATCATCTTCGATCAGACGGTGGATCGCCATGTCGACCAGCTGCTGCCGGCCTCGATTCGCGACCACTTCGTGCACGGTGGAGCCTACGCGCGCGCCAGCAAGACGTTCACCCAGTCATTCGGCCCGGCCGTTCGCGTCAAAGTGGTCGACCTCTACACGCGGGCATTGCGGGCGACGTGGTGGGGGGCCATGAGTTTTGCTCTCCTCGGTCTGGTGATGGTGTCGTTTCAGCGCGGTCGACAGGGTGGCAAGCGTTCTTCTAAATCGAACGCCACAGGAGAGTAGGGAACTCGACTCATGAGTTGACCAGACTGTGTATACTAGTCTTCTGTACAATACTAGATTCCATTTACTTCTACAAAGTGCGATGATAGCCGCATTGTCGTTCCGGTTCGGCTACCGACCGGCGAACGTCCTAAGAGGTCGCTGTATATAAGTTTGCCTTGAATACTCTGCATCCTGAGTCTCACTTCCGTGACCTATGACGAACATTATGGCATCCATCGATTCCGCAAGCCCGCACGGTGCGGGCCGTTCCGCTCCAAATGGCCAGGTAGTCATCGGCGATGTCGAGTATGACGGCCGGGTGGTGTTATACATCATCAAGGGTGCGTATCGAATTCCCCTGCTGAGAAGCCTCCATCTACTAACAGGCCAAAGCCGATGAAACTTCGTACATCAACTACATCAAGCCGCTGATTCTTGCCGTGGAGCTGGGCCTGCCGCATGTGATTTCCGTGATCGACACCACGTCCCAGTGGGCATACACCATCCACCCAGAGCGCATGGTCCCTGCCCTCAAGGACCAGGACGCGCAGACCGGCGAAACTATCAACGTCTTCGAGGGCACCGCATGCCTGCAGTACCTGGCGGACCGTTTCGACGTCGAGGGGCTCTGGAGCGGCCGCACGGCCAAGGAGCGAGCCGCCGTCTTCACCTGGACGGCCTACCAGACTGCCGGAATTGGGTATATCGTCCCCCTTTGAGGTGCGCGCAAACCTAATGACGCCAGATAGACCGACTGCCAAGTACTGGCTGTATTTCCTGCGAGGATACCCAACGCGCAAGGACCCGGTTCAGCTGCCGCGTACCATAGCCAAGTATGTGAACTCTGAAGAGACAGTTGATAGCATGCTAACGCGCTGTGTAGGCTCCACGAGAACGTTATCCGCCAGTGGGATATTCTGAACAAGCGGCTGGCAGCTCCCGAGCAGCAGTACATCGCCCTCCCAGACCGGCCTACCCTGGCGGATCTGTCGTATTTCCCCTTTGCTATGCCGTGGATGTTTGCGTTCTTGGGCGTCAATATTGCAGAGTACCCGCATATTGAGCAGTGGGCGGAGCGCATGTTGGCGAGACCGGCTGTGCAGGATATCATGGCGCGCGCGAAGACTTTTGGACATGATATGACTGCGGAGGAAGCGAGAGCACTGAAGGAGGCCGTGTAGTTTCCCTTGAAGGAAACCTATAAGTACTTGTGGCATTATGGAGATTGCTTGAAACCATGTCTAATGTGCTGTATAATTCTGGTGTTGATTTACGTACGTAGATTCGAGTCTCCTCGGAAGAGTAATAGTAAGAGGGCCATTAGACTGCAAACCGAGATTGAACAGCTCCATGTTTCCAGACGGGCTGACGCACCGAACAATGCAGAGTCGTGCCAAATCCCTTCGGTGACCGACGGGGTCGGCCCGGGCAAAGGAATGTCTATAAACACTGGCTCTCCTGGGCATGCAAGCATGGACCTGGAGTATCAATCCTAACAATTGTTAACTGTCCGCAACATGGCCCAGCCTCTGCTTCCTGCCCATTACCAGACACTGGTCGACAGCACCAAATGCCGCTACCGCCAGCTCGGTAAGAGCGGTCTCAAGGTGTCTGTCCCCATCCTCGGATGCATGGGATTCGGCAATAAGGACTGGGTCTGGGACTGGGTGCTGGAAGAGGAGGAATCCATGGCCATGCTCAAGGCCGCCTGGGACCGTGGCGTCAACACCTGGGACACAGCCAACGTCTTCTCGAACGGGGACAGCGAGCGCATCATTGGCAAGGCGCTGAAGAAGTATGAAATTCCGCGCCACAAAGTCGTGCTCATCACCAAGGTCTTCTGCACGGTGGGCGAAGCCCGCGACAATGCCATGGCGTATGCAGAGCCGCTCCGCGGAACCAAAGAATACGTCAATCAATCTGGTGAAATTTCTTCACACGAGATGGTTCATAGTACTTAATGCTAACGCTATCCCAGGCCTCTCCCGCCAATCCATCCTCCATAACGTCAAGGCGTCGCTGGAGCGCCTGCAGACTGACTACATCGACGTCCTGATGATCCACCGCTGCGACGACCGCGTGCAGTACGAGGAGATTATGCAGGCGCTCAATGATCTGGTGCGCGCCGGCACCGTGCGCTACATCGGCGCCAGCTCCATGTGGACGTACCAGTTCGCGCAGATGCAGTTCTGCGCCGAGCGTAACGGCTGGACCAAGTTCATCTGCATGGAGAACCACTACAGCCTGCTCTACCGCGAAGAAGAGCGCGAGATGAACCGCTACTGCAACAGGGAGGGCGTCGGCATCATCCCCTGGGCGCCGCTTTGTCGGGGATGGCTCTCGCGCCGACTGGATGACAGCCTCGCTGGGGCGACCCCTCGGGCCCAGGACGAGAAAATCAACGGGTCGCGCTACATCGCCGTCCTGGAGAACGACCGCAATATTATTCGGCGTGTGGAGGAATTGGCGGACCGTAAGGGCTGGACCATGGTGGACATTGCGCTGGCCTGGCTCAATGCGCGTGTTGCCAGCCCCGTTGTGGGTATGAGCTCGGAGAAGATGCTGGATGAGGTGATTGCTGCCAATGGGAAGACACTGACGCCGGAGGAAGAGAAGTTTCTCGAGGAGCTCTATCAGCCTAAGAATGTTTCGGGGCACGCTTGATTTATGTCTCCGTAAGTGATAGCTAGGTATATAGCAGGATGTACATCGCTTCGTTTCACTGTCAAACAGAACTTTGACTAGATACAACAGCTTCGTAACTATTTAGCAAATGAGCTGGGCAGCTCGCGTGCTACGCCATTTCCTGCACATACCCCCGACGCAATGGCCATGGACGCATTCTTGAAAGGCGAAGCGCAGTCCCCAGCCGCGTAGACTCCAGGTACACTGGTCAACGGAAAGGGGTGCTGGACCTTGATGTCGCCCATCGGCGTCGTTTCCAATCCCAGCTGGATTGGCAGCGAGCCACGCAGCTTCGTCCAGGGCTGGTGGACGAGGAATCCCTCCGTTCTTCTGCTTCCATCCTCCAACTCGACCTCCACGGCCGCATCCGTGGGAAGTTTCACCAGTCGAGCGATGCGCTCGCCTTCAACAACAAACGGTAAGTTGGCCTTCTGGACCAACGCTTCGAGCTCCTCGGCCGCCGCGCGGTTTCCGTTGGTGTAGAGGACCACGGAGCGGGCGAATTTGTGCGTATCCCCAGCGAGCTTCAGCACCTGGGGCAGCAACCCAGCCAGCTTGTCCACGACAAGAATCCCGGCCGACGAGGATCCGCGCTGCTCATAGCCAAACTGATACATGCAAGGAAATCTATTGATAGTTAGCGAGCTGTCATCAGGGCGGTTGGTTCATCATGTCAAACTCATACATGCCCGTGACCCAGCAGTCACCATATCCGGGGATGCTGGGATAGATTTCATCACTTCCCGTGGCCAAGATGATCTTCCTCCCGGAGTATTGTTCTCCATCTGTCGCTATGGCGGTCCACATACCGTCGGTTCCTTGTATCTCGGATACACCTGCGTAGACAACCGAACAAAGGCCGGTCTTAGTGAGCTCCTCGCGCGCCGCGGCTCGGTAATCAGACGAGTCGACCCCCTCCCAGCCAGGGAGCAGTCGGATAGACGCCCCTTTGGCATCGCGGAAGACGCCTGAGTCAAAGACGATGGACGAATGGGTCGCGCGATAGAGCGTGGACGCGGCGGCGAGGCCAGCATAGCCGCCACCCACAATGAGGACATCGACAAGGGGGACTTTCTCAGAAGACATGATTCTCGCAGCAAACCAGATGGACTGTAGCAGATGATTTCCTTGGTTGCTGTCTCACTGCAGACGTGGTCCTTTTGTTGGGCTCGTCAGATCCCATGTATCGGCAGCGTCTCTCGGGCCCCGATGGATGCCGAGAGTCGAGACTGGTAGATGTGATTTTTGAGATGGGATGATAGAGCTTCATCTCATGCTGTACCGTTCAACGGCTCTGCTGGTCATCTCTGCCTATCATGGACTCTGACTACGAGCGTAACTTTGTCTTTACTGAGGCCGACGGGTCGATCGTGCCTCATCTGCTACTGTTTGGTGTGCAGATGGCAGCCCTCGCCGCGCCAGCCTTTCCAGGTCGCCGATCTATATGTTGCTTCGCCATCGTTGTGCTTGCCATTACGGCCAACCTGAACCGCTTCACTGATGACCCTGGACTGGCCCAGTTCTTCTCTCTGGCATGGCCGCATTATCTGTCTGTGCTCGAGAAACTGTGGTTTTCGGCCTCTCCTGGGCCAGAGCGCTTTTTTTGGAGGATCGACCGTCCGGAGCAGGAGGGCCGTCTGATGCGTCCATTTGGCTTCTCGAAGCTGGTTTGGGCGTTTGTGATCTGGTTCAATCTGCGCGGCATTCGGTGGAACTATCAGGTTAAGAACATCCCCGAGGGGCCCCCTCCGACCCAGGGTAAATGGGCCTTCGTTCGTGGCCGGGTCATCGCATTTATCCGGTTACTTCTGATGGCAGATGTGCTGTCCCAGCTGGCCACCACGAATTTCTATACATCGCCCGACGGCAGCGTTGGCGCGGTCAATAGCCGGTATCTGACTACACGGCACTCATCTTTTGCGTGTCAGGTGTATCGGACCGCAAGTGTCGGCCTCATTCCTTACACCTTCATGAATCTCCAATACGTTGGAGGGGCGATTTTGTGGGTTACGCTGGGAATCAGCCAGCCGGCGGTACGTACCTCACCTCCTGCGAACGTTCACTGCTCACGCCCTATAGGACTGGCCGCCTTTCTTCGGGAAGCTTTCGCAGGTCACGAGCGTACGAGCATTCTGGGGCAAGTACTGGCACCAGATGATCCGTCGGGTAAGCTCCAGATCCATGTGCAGACGCGGGCAATTGCGTTCCCCGGCTGACTGCGTAGACTGTGAACGTATATACGGGGGCGGCGGTTGATTCTCTGGGCCTACGACCGGGGCTGGTGCGTACCTACGTCCAGCTGGGGCTATCCTTCGCTATCAGTGGAGTCATGCACGCAGCGGCCATTTACATCTGCCCCTCGCCACTCAACATCCCCTTCCGCGAACGCAGCCTGGGGTTTTTCCAGTTCTTTATGCTGCAGGCGGCGGCCATCACCTTTGAGGACTTTGTGCAATACTGTGCAGATCGCTGGATCTGGACGGGCGTCGTACGTCCGCGATGGGTGAGTTGCGTTGCTTATACATGGGTCGTCGGCTGGTTTGCATTTTCCTTGCCGTACTTCTTGGACATCATGCTCAAGATGAAGGCCATGGAGAAGCCGATGCTGCCCGTGTCAGTTATGAAGCCGGTGGTACCGTATCTGGCGATGTGTTCTTCGTGAATCGGGTCAAATACTGCCGTATGATGTTCCACTCTGAAGTTTATATATAGTTGAGCCTAGGGCTATTCGCCTATTAGGAATAGAGTCAATTTACTTGCATGGGTCGATATACGCATTTTCCATTTTCTATGCTGCAGGGAGAGCCCAGTTATATAAATGTTCCAATTCTCGTTTCAATCGCTTACACGCCGGGATAATATGACCCTCACTCCTTTAGAGCCTGGTTTTACAGCACCGAGTAGATTGTCCCGCACGACGTCAACATCCTCGCGCGTAGTTTCAAACAGCTCAATGTCGTACCGACAAAGAACGGCCGCGAGCGTGCGGTAGATAATGCATTTGGCCAGGCTAGTAAAGGTTTAGTGACCGCGCACTACGCATAGAAGATGAAGAAGCAGATACTCACTTGATCCCGATGCACATCCGACTCCCCCGACCAAACGGCACAAAATACCGGTCCAGAGGCTGGCCTTTCTCTGCCGCAATGCGCCACCGGTCTGGCTCGAAGCGTCGGGGCTCGGGAAAAATGCTCGGATCGAGGTGGGTGAAGTGGTGATCCATGCTCACGGGCGTGCCCGGAGGGATTTCCCACGTTTCATACCGCAGTGTTTCGTCTGGGGCAACGCGAGCCAGACGCCCGGTTACCAGGGCTGTTACGCGCATGGCTTCGTTGACGACGTGTCGCTACAGACTGATGAGTACACATGATTGCCCGTATAGGATGGAACTGGGGTCCCGTACCAGGTAGGGGATCTCCTCCAGAGCAGTCCACGAGGCGTCTGCACTGGGGAGCTGCGTGCGCAGGTGTGCTAATACGTTGGGATTGTCGGCGAGATGGTAGAAGATGGCGGCCAGCGTGAGAGCGGTGCTTTCCGTGCTGGCCATGACGAAGCTGAAACCCTCGTCGGACAGGCGGTTCAGCGAGCGCTCGCTCGCCGGAAGACTGCTCTTCCGCAGTCTTTGGAGGACGCTGGTCTTTTTTTCGCTAACTGGATCTTGCATCGCTTCGTGGGCAAGGTGAGCCGCAGCCTGGAGCGCATCAATAGAGATTGACAAATTAGATTGAGGGCCAACATACCTTCTGCAGATTGAAGATCATCGAGACTCCGGGCATGAGCACATCCCACGACGACTGAGGCAGTATAGCCAACAACAAGAATGCCTTTGGGAAATGCCGGAGCAGATGCGACGCATTTAAAAGAGGTTGAATGGCCTCGCTCCAGTCGGGGAAGAAGGCCCAGTGGCGCGTCTGTCCCGGCTCGACGCCGTACCAGATCTGGAGAACCGAGTCCAACGTTAAGTTCGAGAACGCCGTAGCTAAGACGACAGGACTGCCCTGAGCAGCGTACTCATCCAGTCGGTTGCACATGATATCGAGGTTGGCTCGCACCACCGAGTCCTCCACCGCAACGATCGACTGTCTGGAGAAGCTCGGGGCGAGGGTTGATCGGCGCTGGCGATGGACATGATGTTGGACTGTCGCCGAGCTGGTTGCGTCTGTCCCTTCAGAGAGAAACCAGGCATACTTGTTGCGCACGCGATTCCCGGGGGGATACAACTCGGTCACCCAGTCGGGGTCTTTGACATGTAGCTCGTGTGGGCTGATGCGCACAACGGGGCCTGAATCACTCAGTACGATGTCTTCAGGGAAATTGGTAGCATGTTCGGAATACGCACCGTAAATTGAATGCAACCGTTCGATTTCTTTGAAGTATTGACCCCCCTGCAACGGCGTCAGCTGTGATAACACCCCTTGAAAGAGAACCCATACCAGGTATACATCAAAATAGCACTCATACCATCTCGTGAGTGCCGCTAGTCGAGGGCCCGGAAACCGAGCAAGTGGGTGGAATACAGTGCGCCAGATCCCTAGACCGACGAGATATGCACCATACAGGCTGGCTACGAGGAGCGCACTTTCGAATATGTTGAGCCCGAGCATAGTGTCTCGTTACTGTTAACATGATCCATTTACTGGTGAAACCTGGTGCCGGAAATATGGATCCTTTTAGGGATATGATGAATATATCGGTGACCGGTGGTGACCTCGGATCCCGGCCAGCAGCATCCAGCGTCATAAATATAATGTGATACCTAAACAAACGACATTCATAATTGATATCAACGCTGCATATGAAAGAAGACAAAGACATGGCTTGCAGTACACGAGCTCGAGGCCTTCAGTTGGCCAAGCAAGTCCAACGCTTGACCGACCTTCTCATCGCTGAATGGGAGCAACACGATGAGGAACATGCACCGTTTGAGGCCCCCCGCTGGAACGAAGTGACCACAGAGCTAGAAGATGCGACAGACGAGCTTCTCAACGTGGTAATTGGCCCTCGGGTATTCTTCCGTCAATTTCAGCTCCGTCATTTCGACCTGGTAGCCTTCCAAGTCGCCTTCGAGTTTCACCTATTCGATCATGTGCCAACTTCTGGGGACATCTCGCTCAGCAAGCTGGCTCAGCTGGCAGGCTTGGACGAAGACCGATTAGGTCGCATAATGCGGTTACTGGTCGTGCACGGAGTCTTCGGGGAACCAGAGGAGAACATGTTCACCCATACTCCCAGGTCGGAGTTGATGGCCAAGGACAGGGCATTCCAATCGTCTGTCGCGTGCCAGTAAGCCCAATTTCCATACCGGACCGGTATTTCTACGCTGACACGGCCAGAATGGATGAGATGTATCAAGCTGCATCGAGCACATCTGACGCGCTGAGAAAGGAGCCTTACAAGCAATCAGTCGATGTGACCGGGTTCTCCGCACGCTTTGGGATGTCCATTTATGAGTTCTACAAGACAGACTCCCGTCGCGCCGAGCGCTTTGGGCGGGCCATGGAGGGCTCAACTGCATGTATGACCCAAACAACTCTCTGGGTAAAGCTGGACTTCCAGACTGACACTGAAGCAGTTGATGCAGAGTCGATGGAGAGCCTCCGAGACTGCTACGACTGGGGCGCATTTGAGAATGGGACCATTGTCGACGTGGGAGGCGGTGCTGGACATGTTTCCCTCTTTCTGGCAAAGGTATGCTTCCTGTGCTAGCAGCCTGTGACTAACACGGCGATGGATGTGCAATATTGACCGGAAGCAGCACTTCCCCCGGCTTTCTTTCATCGTCCAAGATCTGTTTCCGCCGCCCACTCTAGACTCAGGCAATAAACTCGCGACCAATGTGCAGTTCCAGCAGCACAACTTTTTTGAATCGCAGCCAGTCACCACGGCCCAAGCGTACTTCATGAAACACAGCCTGCACAATCACTCGGATAGCGACTGCATCAAGATCCTGCAGTGCTTGGTCCCAGCGCTGGAAAGCGCGGGGCCCAACACGCCGCTTCTCATTAATGAGGGCGTAGTTCCAGCCGTGGGCGAAGCGATGCCTCGCCATCAAAAGCTCACCCTCCGGCGTGGGGACATGTGTATGCTAGTCACCCTCTCGGGGAAGGAGAGGACAAGACTTCAATTTCAGCAACTTCTCAGCGCTGCTGACCGGCGGTTAGAGGTGGGCATCCCATTTCTCATTCTCTCTTGCTCCCAGCTAATCCATGTTGATTCTCACAGATCACAAATATCTACGGCACCGCGGTCACGAAGCTTATTGAAGTCAGGCTGCGGTTTTAGAAGCTATCGCAGAGGGATTGTCGGCCTGTAGACAATATTAAATACATATGCACAAGTGCTTCTCGAAGATGTATAGTTGTGGTATGCGATTATGAGGTAGTTTCAGAATATCAACTGTCGGTCCGTCGTCGGTGTCCGAGTGAGCGTCTAGGAGTAGGGCTCGATTGTCTATAACTCATCTACCACCGCGTGTATGCTTGAGAGCACTCTTCTGCAGTCAAAAAAGCCAATTCCATAAGAGAACCGGTAACTTGAATATGGCGCTCCTAAGTGACGGGCTTGACTCGATCCCATGGCGGATGACCCTTTCTCTGGGAATCGCATCGGTGGGAACAAGGAGCATCCCCGTCTTCGGAGTGAATGCTAAACGTGCTCTAGCTACTCGGTTTCCTGTTCATCAAGTCGATCTACAACCTTTATTTCCATCCGCTGCGGTCCTATCCTGGTCCCTGGCTCAGCCGAGTCACCCGGCTGCACTACGTCTACCATCAACTGTCCGGGGAACTTCCCTACCGCACAAAAGACTGGCACGACACATACGGAGAGGTCGTTCGCATCGCTCCCGATGAGCTGTCCTACAATACGAGCAGGGCATATCACGATGCCCACTGTACGTATAGTGGCTCTCTGTGTGAGGCACGGCTAATAAACTACAGCATGGCGCACCAAAGAACTGAGAAGTGGGCTCGAGAAGGACGAGACTTGGTATTCACAGTCCCATAATACCGTCCCAGTGATCGTCACAGCCAAGAACAAAGACCATGGACGTCTACGGGGCATCCTGTCGCACGCGTTCTCGGATCGCGCGCTCGCCCGTCAAGAACCGCTCATCACCTCATACGTTGACCTGATGATCCGACGACTACAGGAACTCGCTGGTCAGCCGGAGGTCGATCTGGTCCCTTTCATCTCCAGTACGACAATGGACATCATTCTCTCTCTTTCTTTCGGGGAATCCCTCAACTGCCTAGAGGACACGGTCCCGGACCGCCTACACCCATGGGTCGAGTTGGTTAGTGGCCATGTTCGCCAGGGGCTATATATCCAGGCCTGGCGGCGACTGCCGGCGTTCATCTCTCGCAATATCCTGGTCAATATCACCTTGGGATGGCTGGGTCGCGCCTGGAAGAACCAATTCGAGGTCACCACGCAGATGGCCAGACGCCGCCTTGCGGCAGGCACTGAACGGGAAGACTTCGGTTTGTACCCTCCTCCAGTGACTGAAGTTGGAGATTAACATATCTGGGTAGTCTCTCATATGCTTCGGGAAAACAACGAAAAGACCGGAATGACTATCCCCGAGCTGGAGATCACGTCGTCCATATTCATGACCGCCGGTAGTGACACCAACGCGACGGCTCTCTGCGGCTGCCTCTACTACACCATGCGCGATCGGGCGATCTGGGAACGACTATCACAAGAAGTCCGGACGAGCTTCGCCAAAGAATCCGACATTACATTTAGTGCGTTGCAGAAACTGCCCTACTTGAACGCGGTCATCGAGGAAGCTCTACGTTTGTATCCTGTCGTCCCAAGCACATTCCCGCGCCGCACCCCGCTCGAAGGAGCTACTATTGCAGGCAAATTTGTCCCAGGCGGATATTCCGTTGGAATCAATGGATATGCAGCCACCTTGAGCGAAGCAAACTTCACGCAGGCCGCCGAGTTCCATCCGGAACGGTGGCTGGGGGGTCCCCGTTTTCAATCCGATGACAGGAAAGCGCACCAGCCGTTTTCCACCGGACCGAGAAACTGTCTGGGGAAGAACATGGCCTATGCGTTTCTACGGTGTCTGTATTCCCTTCTCAAAAACCAAAGAGGATTCCGCTGACATAAATAGTGACGATGGCACGATTCGTATGGACCTTTGACGCCGAATTGGCGCCAGACTGTGCGGAATGGGCTGTGAACCAGAAGATCTTTGTGATGTTTGTAAAAGGGCCTCTGAAGTCTCGCTTACGCGTCGTGAAACATTGAGCATTATGGTCATACTTCGTTTACTGGGTTTGGATGAGAGCTAGACTCAAGATGTGGTGGCTTCGTGGATCAGACTATGTGTGTAACCAGGCCATAACAACCTCATAAGCATATGTTCAATCGAAGAAGGGCTTGACATCGTCCTCAAGTGGTCTCTGGCTGCGCATCTCTGCCGCCACATGTTCGACTGCCTCCATCACGCGTAGAACATTCCCCCCAATGACACCCGCTGCCTCTTGCACCGAGACTCCCCGGCGCAACAGCTCGGCGATCAGATCGGGGTACTTGCTGACATCTTCCAATCCATGTATACCGGCGGGCATGCCATCAAAGTCCGATCCCAGTCCAACGTGTCGGTAGCCGATAAGCTCGCCGACATACTGGACGTGATCAGCGACGTCGTGTAACGTCGCGGCGCCCGGATCATCGCACCGCGTGTACTCCGGGTAGAAGCTGATCATGACGACGCCGTCGTTTGCCTTCAATGACTGCAGCACGTCGTCCGGGACGTTACGCTCATGGGCGCACAGTCCGTACGCTGACGAATGCGAGAACATCACCGGGGCCGCGCTGACAGCAATCGCCTGCCTCATTGTGTCAGCGCTGACGTGGGCCAGGTCGACCGCCATGCCTAGCCGGTTCATCTCGCGCACCAGCGTCCGCCCAGCATCCGACAGCCCGTGGTGCAGCGGCTGCTCCGGCGTGGCGCTGTCAGCGAACGCGTTGTGGCATTCATGTGTCAGCGTCGCATACCGAACCCCCAGCTCATGATACAGGCGCAGGAGGCTGGCGCTGTTGGCAATCTGGTGGAGGCCTTCGATGCCTAGCCAGCTGGCTATTCGCCGGGACTCTGAGAACACACGCCACACGTCAGCGGTCGAGTGCACGCGCTCGAGATGCTCGGGATTCGAGTGGATCAGTCGGTGGACGAGGTCAATTTGCTGCAGCGTGTCGTGCTGTGCCTCGAAGTAGGCTTCGTCTGTGTAGTCCGACTGTATTCTCGGGCTGGGCGTTGAACATGGCATTAGCGTCTTTGTCTGCTGTGGTGAGAGGTTGGACGAACCACTCGACGTAGACGCTCCAGAACTGGCCGCGGAGACCACCCTGCTGCAGGCGGGGAAAGTCGACTTGGCCGTAGAGCGGGATGTCGGAGGAAAAGTTGCTCTGGTAGATGTGATTCTGATAGAACGCACGAATCCAGATGGGGAAGTCGTTATGTCCGTCTGACAGGCGTGAGTCTTGTTCTAGATGGACATCCTCGGGATTCTTGACTCACCTACGAGAGGCGCCAGGCGGAGGACCTCGCTTACAGACGGATGGGCCGCGGTGGCTGGCAGCTGCTGCATAGCAAAGTGGAGTATACCCCATAGTGCGAGGCAACTACAGGCGAGGCCGGCGAGTATTCGAGGGAATGTCCAGGCCCGCTGAGCTGGAGGACAGTCACTTCGGCGATACAGAGGGAGCACGTGGATCCTGGTCAATGTTTGCTTCTCGTCCATCGTTACGTGTTGCACGACCCAGCTATGTTTTCTAAATAGACATTGAGCTCTCTTAAGCCATGCTCTCCTGGCATCGTGAAGTCCCCGAACGGTCTCCGAAATGGTGGCCGAAAAGACACAAGATTAGATTGCACACTGTAACACATGAGGATTATGCAGAAGTGCTGCATCTCCCATCTATCCCCTTCATTCCTGTAGCAAAGCTCTGGTTCTCTAATCGAACAATGCGAAGCATCGTACCTCAATGCTCTCCCGAGGAGGTGCATCAGCGGGTGTCAACGGATGTTTAAAAGCCGCATGCGGGCACACTGTAACCATCAGCCGCTGGGACAATAGAATACGGAGGGTGAGGAACTTGCATTTGGCATCGACATCCTCCTTGTTATCCCAGATCTTGATCAACGTCACTTCTTCGGTGCGATGACCGTCCAAGTAGTACCACTTTTGTTTCTCGTCGTAGCTAAAAGTGACTGTTTGGCCCCGAAAGTCGTCCGTCTTATCCAGCAAGTCAGTAGGGTAAATCAGGCCCGTGTCGCAGGAACGATAGTCCATCGTCGCCAGAGGCCAGTCCACAACCGGACCACGTAGAGGCCGCCAGATGCTGTCTCTGTCAGTCATTTCTTTGCAATTGGCCGTCTCTCTCGGAGGCATACTTGATCATTACGACTCGTTTGCTTAGAATCTCCTGCAAATCCCCGGGAACGTTCTGCTCCAGGCGGCGCAGGGCACCCTTCGTCGACCTAAGCACGTATAAGTCTATCAAGAAGAACCACAGAAGACAGTTCCGCTCACGTACTGGTCACAGTGCACCTACGCCAACACGATTAGCAGAGCTCTCACCGGACCGAGACAGAAATCAATTACCATGGTTGCTGGCTGCTCCTTGCCCGTTGGATTCTCATAGGTACCCATTTCCGGGCGACGCCTGCGCGACGTATGGTCGAAGATGACCACCTTGCTCGCGCCAGTCTCTTTCTTAATTAGCTGCTCGATGTGTGGATAATACACTGCTTTGACCTGGTCGATGTTATTCTCCCGCAGGAGCTGCAGCATCTCGGGCGTCCCTCCGTCAGGGTCGTCACGGTACGCAAATCCATGCTCGTCCAACTGGAATTGTGCCTTCATGGGACGCGCATTGGTGATTTGAACCTGGCGGTCGACCCATTCGAAGTTCATGTACTTGTATCCTGGGGCAGCGTTGGTGCGGATGAAGGGGAGTTCTTCATCGGGGCCCCGGGGCTCGATAAATCGCATGGTTGAGGTGTACGTTTCCATTTTAAGCAGAATAGCACTCGTAATCACTTTGGTATCTGCACAACAAGGCTGATTTCTCGGTGCGGTATCACAGACGATTGTGACTGCTGGATGGAGACGTATACTTATGAGAAACAGTGACCGCCCTGTTGCTTCGTCGGCGTCCGCAACGCCGCCGAGATGGCCGGACAACTCACGACGCCACTATACTGAGTCGGCGTGGTATTTTCTTTATCGCCGGCTGTTTTTTCAGTAGGAACTGATGTGCAGTACTAACTGCAGCGAGTTTATTTCTACTACTGAAGTGGGATCTCTAAGATATATTTCTGGCAAACAGCGGTGAGGTCATTTCAGGCACATACACAACACACCAAAGTACCAGAAATAAGTTGGGTATGTGGATGGTAGGAAGACTAGGTACTTTGCGTCCGTGAAGCCGACTCAATCTCCACGGGGATGTGCCATCAGCATCAAAGATTGCCATCCCGTCTCCCCAATTCCGCGCCCTTATCAGAACACTCTTCATCTGAGCTTGGAGAAACCGGGGACCCGACGTCCAGCCCCAAGGCTTTCGCTTCTTCCGGGCGAAACGTCCCGAAATGATCCACGGCATCTACGACCCCCAGACCCGGCGGCGGAAAGGCCGTGTTCAAGACATAGTGTACCACAAAACTGATGGTGAAGCCCAGGATAAAGGCAATGTTATACATCAGAACCGCCCCCGTCGCAACCGGGATTGCAGGCTGGATTGTGTGCAACAGACCGGGAAACAGTGGCGCCCAGCCCACCGCCCACGAGGCAAAGGCCCTCCAGTTGAACCCGTGGAAGTAGAAGTAGGTAGCTCCCTGGCGACTGATATACGCGTCCGACAGTTTGATGCGCCGCCGGCGCACCACAAAATACTCGCACACCTGACTGCCGCAGATAGGCCCGAAAAAGACGGTAAAAGACGAGATCACGGTAAGAAAGACCATTGCTGTCGACAGCAGCTCCCACGGGCAAAAGGCCATCCCGAGGGCCAGCCCGACATAGGCGCCACGCCGGATGTTCAGTACCGTAGGGAAGAGCCCGCTGAGATCGATGCCCACCGCGTACGCATTGTCCACCACCACCACCGCAAGCTGGCTAATTGTGAGTCCCAGCCCGGCAAAGGCGGCGGCAGCGCGAGTGCGAGAGGTATACCCGTTCATAAGCCAGGTGACCATGAGGATAGGCGGATTCCAGATGGCCTCGCCGTATATCTTTTGGGTCGCCGAAGACACGATACAGCCGAAGAGCGGCATGATCGTCCCGACCACCACAAAAGCACCGATTTGGCCCCAGATATGGTCAGCGGGCCTTCGCGCGAATCGAGAGAAATCCGGTTGGCTCACTGTGGCTCGTGTCAGGGCGGATGGAGTGGGTGGGAGCAAACGGAGGCCAACTTACTCAAGGCTGGAGCCACAGAGCCAATGACATTATTGATACCTCCGAGGATCGCCCATCCCAATGAAGGCCCGGACTGGATCTGGCTTGATTGAGACAGCATCGGCCCAGCACCGTCAGCCGCAGCCAAGGACCAGATCGTGAGGGCTAGCAACGTGGCCAACGTCAAGGAGTTCATCACGACCATCACCTTGGGGGCTCGTTCGGGCCGAACGTAGATCAGTGGGACACACAACGCGAGGAAAACAATCCAGCTGACGATCTGAGACGTGGTGACATGTGATGTAACCGGGATCGTGTTGGGCAGGTGGAAGTAGCTGGGAAAGATGGCACTGAGCACAGCCGACACGCAGAGGCCTCCGTTCCACGACTGCACGGCAAATCCCACCAGGCCCAGCAGGACTCGCAAGACGATTACCATGTAGGAACCCTGCAGCGATTCGGATCAGCAGGCAGGCAAAGAGCAATAGGGTTGACGGCATACTGACTCTCATCCCCCATAGCACCCTCGAGAAGACGGGGAATCCAATGTGCCATTCCGCTCCAACGTGTCCATTGAACACTGCCATGAGTGCAATCAAAATGCGTCCCAGGATGACTGCAATCATGACCTGCCACACTGACATGCCAATGGCGACCATTGAGGAGCCGATCTGGAAGTTACTGAGTCCCATCATCCATATTGACCACCAACCCAGATACGTAAATGTTGTCCATCGCCGGCGAGAGGGCGGCAGCGGACGGATGTCGTCGTTGATCCATCGATTGCTTTCAACGCCAGGCGCTGATGGTAAGCGGATGGCGGCCCATATTGATAGCGCAACTTTCTCCATCTCGCGAAATAGGATATTTGTTGACTCGTTGCTCCCAGAAAGCTGAGTACAGGGATGTTAAATGCTAGGTCCTACAGGGTCTACGCCTAGATCCATCGGGGCCCGTGCTTAGCGCTTCACCCTCGGTGACCGACAGTGAACAAGACTACTACCATGGCAACAAGTTTACGAGGCTGGAAAACGGACGTCCGTCTTGTACGCTAAGGAAGGACAGAAGTTTAGCATTCAAACTCGTGATCCTATAACAAGGAGTACTATCATGTAGGCGCGGAATTGGTCAAGCCGCAACGGCAGCTCTCTTCCGTAACAGCACCTTTCCCGCAGCCGATGGCGATACAATCGCACCGCGGTGATGGTTCTCCGGCCTGCCCTCCCCAGCCTCTAGTTGGATGTCGTAGTTCTGGAGCAAATACATTAGAACAACCTTGATCTCATTGGCAGCGAAGAATCTCCCCGGGCACGCATGGTTTCCATGCCCAAAACTGAGGGCATCCGGTCCAGTCGCCACAAACTGATGCCGAATCTCGTGCCCGGGTTGCTGGCGCATCTTATGGAACCGGAAGCCGTCAAAAGTATCCGGGTCGGGATAGGACTGCGTGACCATGTGGTTGGATACCCCGACCACCGTGCCCTGGGGAATGACATGGCCCGTTGACAGACGCAGGCCGCTGGGGGAGGTGACGTGCCGCAACATCGTCACCAGGCCGGGGGGATTCATGCGCTGGCTCTCGCGGATGAAGCTGTCCATGATGCTGAGCTTGCCCACGTTCGTGTTGTGAAGCCGTCCGTCTTGATGGGGGTCGGCTTGGAGGGCTGCCTCTAACTCGTTCCGCAGCGGTTCCACGTACTCCGGATGGGCGGCCAGGTCAAAGAGGACCTGAGTCAGACAGATGGTTGTCGTGTGCATGGCGACAAACGTCGCAATCAGCTGGTCGCGGGCCAGCCTCTCGGCAGTCACCGAGCCCTTATAATGCGACAGCAGATACTTGATCAAGTCGCCGCCAGTGATAGAGTCCACGCCCTGTCCATCGCCAGTTATGGCGGAGAACTTGTCCAAGAGTGGCTGCATCATGCGCTTAGCGAGAGCGCGGTGCTTCTGGAGCGATCGAAGAAGAAACGGGGCCACCAGAGGACGCAACACCGGAGGGAAGGGGGTCAGAGAATGAGCTCCGGCGCCCCCATCGATAGCATATTGGCACGTCGTTCGGATCCACTGCTCATTGCGACTCAACGGCAAGCCCACAAACACTCGGGAACTGAGGAGAGAGATGATTCGGAGCATGCGCTCATACCCCGGAATGGGCGTCCAGGTGGGACAGTCGCCGATATTCTCCTCGAAGGCGTAGCGAACTTCTTCCTGGAATAGTTGCAGGTTCTTCTCAACATTGCGAGTCAGATCGACCCGGATCGCCGTGTCCAGTTCATCGGCTGGTTCACCGAATTTCGTAAAGCGTCCCACGAAGATCGTGTAGTGATGTTGCCTAGCTTTGACTTAGCGAACGGAGCATGCATGACCTGGAGCAGCTTGGTAGTCACCTTAAGGATACCACATTTTCGGGCAGGTTCTTCACTTCATTTATTACTGCGTGCGGCAGAATCACTGTCGGATGCATAGGCGTCGGAAGAATGAAGGGAGAGTTCGGGTACTGTGACTCCATGGTCAGCAACAGTGTCAACTTGTGGTCACCATGCCTTACTTTGCGCGCCCCTTCTTCCAGAGCAGAACGGAAGTCTGCCTGGGTGATATTCCCCACAACTGGGAAGTCTAGCTTAGGCTTCCGCACATAACTCCGGTGAATCCAGCAGTAGCCGAGCACGAACAGTCCGAGAAGGCTGGATAGAAAGACCGTGGAAGCCTCGGCCTGTGAAGTCTTCATTAGTTGTAAAGAGAATACCGCCATTATGCGAGAGTCAGTCCTATCGGGCAGGCAGAGACCACAAATAACAAAGGCAGAGACTATTCTTCTCACTTAAGTTGCATATCCAGCCTCTCCCAGTACTCTCGCCGTGCATCGGGCTCCGTGGGCGGGCCGACTGAGACAAGGACGAGTGAAGACGGCTTTGTAACGGCCTCAGCGGATAATAGACCCGGGCCATGCTTGTCGGGACTAGGTTACGGTTGGATGAGATGATAGATGATACATGGTGTCGGGGATTGGCTCTACTGCCACATGGATATTTGCACGAACTCGATCATAGTGAGCATAACGATTCCAAATTGTCAGTTTAGCTTGCCCTCTGCTTTCAACCGCCTCATAGTCTCCAGGCCGTCTCGCAAGTTCTGTTTGCCTTTTTGTATATACATCTCACGGCACCGTTCCCCATCCGCCCCGTCAGGATCAGCACTGCCGTATGGAATACTATACTCCAGGGAGAGATAGAGATCCTCTGGGTCTTCAGAGATCCCGCGAAAAATCACAGTCGTCACTCGATTCCCGGTGCCCAGAGTAGTGCACTCAAACTAATTATTTTGTTCGGGTTTAGTGCTCGGTCCGTATTCGTTCGTGTTCACGTACTGACCTTGTGGTTCTCAACGAGCAACACTTCTTGCTCCAGGGCTGGAGTATTCGTGTCGGTGAACTTCAATGTTCGCATCATTCGGCCTAAGCCTACAGGTCTGACCTCACATGTAGAGATGGCGCTGGTGAACAGCTCTGGTGCTTTTGCAAGCAACATGCATCCCTGCCATAGGTCTTGGGCCGACAGCCGGATGTTCACGCCTTTCGGGTTGGCCGGTGCCGTAAATGCAATTTGAAAGCAACTCATTGTAGGCCTTACCGTCTTATGGCTGGACATGTATCGAATGGCTGGTGTCGTCCCCGGCCTCTGACGTCGGTCACATACCCCACCCTTTATATTGCGGCCCCTTGATGGCGATCCTACCATGTACTGATCGAACCGATCCATGCCTGTCGGAGAGCAGAGTCCATCATCGGCCTCCGGGGCTGTAGCCGCCAGCGAGAGGCGCCCGACCCTATGAACCTGATTTTGGTGGCAGGGTCGGGCTATCCTGAAGATACTTCTAGCCGTGACCACGTCGAACGCGCATGTCATACTCACTCCTTGGGCTACCAGTCTGTAACGTTACTCTGGCAGAAAGCTCGTTTGACGATCGATCATGATAGAAGAGTCCATTTCCGCCTGGGTCTGCAAGCAGATTGCTGCCCACCTCCACATTCCTCTTTCTGAGGTGTGCTTGGACTCAACTTTCGCCGAGATAGGTGGCAACTCCTTGCTGGCAGTGCAACTCTCGGCTAGTTGCAGGGAGAATGGTGTCTGTCTATCAGTCGAAGCGATCTTAGGCAGTCCGCGCATCTCAGCTTTGCTGGAATGCGCAGTCCGTTCAGGGTCCCTGGTCGACCAGGCAGCGGCACCCTCGATGTCATGCACACCGGATGAGACGATCAATACTCTGTCTGGACGTTGTTCGGATGTGGGCTCGATAGCTTCAGTGGGCTCTGATCTGTTAACTCCGTCCTCCAGCGAAGGCATTGGCACGTCTGCGACAGAGATGCAGTTAGCTCTAATCCACGGAACACAGCGATTCCCTTCACGGAATATCATCAACTACGTTGAAACCCACCCAACTCACCGTCTGTCGACGCTTCGTGAAGCCTGGAAGACGGTGATTTGTATGGAGTCTGTCTTCCGCACCAAGTTCGATCTGAGAAAGGGAGGCCAGCTGGTCGAGCAGCCCGACGCCGTATTCAACTGGATGGAGGAAACGGTCCCAGACGCGGAAACATACAAGACAGTGCTGCAGACTCGACTAACAGATCCGCTGTGGCCGGCTGATAGCGGCTGTGACCTGATGGTCGGCAATCAAATCCATGTGATTACGCGAGTCGACGACGACGGCACCGAGCTGAGCACCATTATATGGCGAGTCCATCATGCCCTGATCGATGGATACTCTGCTTTTTTGTTGTTACGAAAAGTCCGTGATGTGGCAGCAGGAGTCACCGTGAAGCCCAGTCCCTCTTTTGCAGTGGTATTGTCTAGTCTCAACCGACTCCGAGAACGAGGCACCATCGAGGCTGAGACATTCTGGAGGAAGCAGCATGAGGCCTACCCAACAGCGAGCGGGCAGCTGCTTCTGAAGTCCCCCACGGTCACCGACGACTCCTCAGGCACAGTATCCTTTCAGATTCCAGTCGATGTCGAGGCCGTCGCAAGGAAGAGTGGTGTCACCGGGGCGGCCATCTGCTATGCAGCCTGGGCACTGACCATGACACTGTTCACGGATTCTGATACTGTTGTCTTTGGTGCCGTTCTCTCTGGACGGAATCTTCCCGTACCCGATATGGACCAGGCAATCGGTCCTCTCATGAACACGTTACCGATGTACCTCCACGTAGACAGCCGACTGTCAATCAAAGATTTCCTTATGGCTACCTTCAAGCAGCTTGTGGAGCTGTCGTCGTTTCAGTGGACATTGCCCGAGCATGGCTACAGCAGACACTTTACCTCGGCGCTGAGCATGCAGTTCGATATGTCTGGCTTCGACGCCGAACACCCGATGAATCCGATTGAGGAGCCGTATTCACTGACCGAAACTGACATTCCTATCAGCATCTTCATCGAAACAGACTGGACTGTGCGGATACAATACAACCACAGCGAGTTTCAACGCGAGGACATGGAGATACTGCGTGACCACTATCAGCATGCCTTTACGTGTCTCTCTAGGCCATCCGATATATTGATTGAAGAATGTTTTCGCAGCACGCTCGTCCCGGAGGGCGAGCGATTGTTACGCGATCTGGGCAACTGGGACTCACCCAGCACCCATTTTATATCAGTGAAGGACACCCTGACCACGTTATTCGAACGCACAGCCTCACAGTATCCCGATGATATTGCAGTTGAGAAGGGAGACACTCGGCTCACATATGCGCAGCTGCGAGCCAATGCTGAGATGATAGCGAAGCGAATTGCACCTTTCCTTCAGCCCGGGGACGTAGTCTGCGTGCACGCGGACCGGTCCCTAGAATGGATTTCCGGCATCTACGGCGTCTTGCTCGCAGGGGCAGTGTACTGCCCGCTGGACGCCAACCTCCCTCAAGCATTGCGGGACGACTATTACATGGCCGCTGATGCGAAGGTGTTTTTGACACCGTCCCAATCTGCCACCAATCTGCGCCCAGCCAGCTGCATTAATCTAGTATCGATTGCTGAAATACTGAATGGCCCAGAACGGAAGGATAGCTCTTCAGGAGCATGCACACAGCCCGACTTGCAGGCTAACGCGTACTTGTGCTTCACATCGGGATCCACGGGCAAGCCGAAGGGCGTCATCTGTACGCATGCTGGTCTGGTTGCCTTCCAAAATGACTGGACTGTACGCCTGAAAGCACAGCCAGGATGGAAGATTGCACAGACGATGTCCCCGGCGTTCGACGGCAGCATCCACGAGATCTTTTCAGCCTTGAGCTATGGAGCCACCCTGGTGCTTCCGCACTCCGCTGACCCATTTCAACATCTTTCTACGGTGGACGCTTGTATTCTAACGCCATCAATTGCAAAAGTGCTTGACATGGGCCAAATGCAGTCTCTCAGTACGGTAAGATAGCCCGGTCTGTGATCATCGAGAATGCAGCACTCACTACTTTTAGATATATCTAGTCGGAGAGCCTGTTCCGCCAGCACTGAACGATCGTCTCAGTCTCATCAAAGAAGTCTATAACATGTACGGTCCAACAGAGGGTACCGGCGGTGCCACGATCAAGCGTTTATTGCCCAGCCATCCGGTGACCATCGGCCCCCCCAACCCGTCGACACGGATATATATCATGAACCAACACCTTCAACTCGTTCCCCCGGGTGTGGTCGGCGAGATCTGCATTGCTGGTGTCCAGGTCGCTCGAGGATACATTGGTCGACCCGTGGAGACAGCCGAGCGGTTCTTCCCTGACCCGATCCTTGCAAACTCGGGTGAAAATATGTATCGAACGGGTGACTATGGCTATTGGGATGTGCAGACCAAAGATCTCGTTTGTTTGGGCCGGAAAGACCGCATCGTCAAGCTTCGAGGATTCCGCCTCGACCTGAACGATCTCGAAATCCGTATCTCCAGGGCTCACCGCGCCGTCTCAGCCGTGGCCATCAGCACAGCGGAGGACTTTCTGATAGCCATGGTCACGCCCGAATCGATTGACACGGTAGAGCTCATGTCGCGGCTGCGTCAAGTCTTGCCGAGCCACGCCCTGCCCAAGTATATCATTGCCGTTGAGAAGCTGCCCGTGACGCCGGCGGGCAAGTTGGACTACAAGGCCGTGGCTGAGGCTCGACCACGCCACATCATCACCGATCTACCTGTGAGGTCTCACACAGCAACGGAGAGCCGTGTAATCAACATATGGCGATCTCTCCTGGGCCTCGATGGACAGTCTGTGATCAGTCTTGATTCAAATTTCCTGGAACTTGGGGGTCATTCCATATTGCAGTTACATCTGGCGACAGCGCTGACGGACGAGTTCTCATGTCGAGTGCCAGTCCGTCTCGTCGTGGAATTCCCAACGCTGCAGCAGATGGCTCAGGCGGTTGATCATCTGGTGCGGCAGAACACTCTAAGAAACAAGGACACCCTGGTCGGTGGCCGCATTGCCGACGATCAAGAGTTATCATCGATCGAGCAGGAATGGTGGCACAAATACCAGCTTGGCGAAGGATCCTGTTCGTTCAATGTTTGCTGTGCCGTCCATTTCGATCCTGGCCGGGTCGATCAACGCCTCCTCGCGGCCGCGTGGAATACGGTGCTGATGCGGCATCGCATTCTGCGATCTCGATATGTCCACACACGCCGAGCCGGAGTCCGCCGACAGTATGCAGACTGTCCGCCGCAGGTGGAACGACTGGACAAGTTCAATTTGTGGAATGAAGCCAATCGCCCGTTCCAGTTGGATCGCAACAGCCCCATTCGGGTGATGATGTCCAGAGACACTCTGCTGGTAGTTGTCAGCCATATCGTGTGTGACCTTACCACTCTTGAACTCCTCAATCAGGAGGTCATGTCCCTCTACCATGGGGAGCCATTGCCGGAGACCAAACATGAGTACATGCAGGTCGTCTCCCAAAACACCATGACCGCTGGCTGCGATCTGGACTTCTGGGCCCAGGCTCTGCAGAACGCACCGGGGCCCAGGACACTTTTCGAGACCGAATCATCCAGAAGCAGCTACCGGGGTTCGTCGATCGTTGTTGACATTCCCTCGAAGACGTTCACAGACATCCTCGACCTAGCGCGTCAGCACCGGATGACACTGCACCAGATCGCGCTCGCAGCCACCGCGCTGACGATGCAGATGGACAAAGATCCCGTAGACATCATTCTGGGAGGACCACATCTGAACCGCAAGACGTCGGCGGCTACGAAAACGATCGGGCTGTTCTTGGAACCGTTGCCCATTCGAATCCAATACTGTCCAGCCGATCACCCAACCGTGGCCGAGTTCCTGAAGACCGTCAAGACATCCAGCCAGCAGGCTCTGGGCCATGCCGTTCCTTGGAATCAGCTGCTCCGGCATCAAGGCATCCCGTTGGATTACCCGAACCATCCGCTGTTCGACATCATGGTCACCTTCCATGACAACCGAGGGAAAGGTACCGCTCCCTGGCCTGCGTTCTCGCCAACGCACATCTGGGCTCAGGGGTCCAAGTTCAAACTGATGTTTGAGTTTTCCGCATCTGACAAAGGCCTGACGCTGCGGATCGAACACGCCTATGAGAATTACCCCACGGCTGTAGTGCGCAAGATCGCTGCGCTTGCGGCTGGGGCCCTAAGCTTGTTGACCGAGGAAGAGCTGTATCTGTCTGTCAGGTCCAAATTGTGGGATAGATACCATGGTGAGTAGGTAGACTGTATATCCTCGCTTTCTGACTCTTTGCTCTTCGCTTGCTGTCGTTACCGAGTACCTAGATTGGAATATAGTACATACAGCGCCGACTTCTTTTTATGTAGGTTGTAAGATATACAGAGCATGCTTTCTGTATACCAAAGATGCTCATACATTGGACTCCATGAGATCAAGGAAGCAGCTAAAGACACATACATATCGACTAGATTCAGGTTGCATGTGTGTACGGATGTCTCAGGATTTGATCTATAGCTCCATCCCTGCGGAGATCCAGAATCAGGTAGCAGACTCAGATTTTAGGTATAGCTGCAGTTCTTGGAAACCCCTATGCTCTACTCAGTTGGTAAGAATCTGCCGTCAAGTCCATATGTCACTCTCTCCTTCTCACACGGATCTTCTGCTCCAGATTCGGAGCTACTTGACCCTCAATGCAGAAGTTATTTGGCCTCTCGGTGACCTCCCCATCCCATTCCATGTCATAGTCTGTAATCAGCCTGGCGAATACCAGTTTAATCTTCCGGACCGCATAAAAGCGTCCCACGCACGCATGCTTCCCGTATCCGAATCTGTGCATCATCAGTACCTACAACTTTATCCAAGGCAACTCTCAATTGATGGTTACGTACGGAAGATTCGTCTTGGTCACCGTAGCAGAATTGTACAATTGCTCGCCACTGGTGGACGCAGCCTCCTTGGCCGCAGCCAGACGCGCAAATCGGAAGCCGTCAAACTCATATGGGTTCTCGAAGTTGTCACCGTCGCACATGATTGCGCGCGCAGGGAAAGCCAGTCGCGCCCCGGCGGGCAATGTATAGCCATCATGGAACTGGAAGGGCTTGTTCATGACAGTGCGGGCTGCCGTGACTATTCGTGGTTTAGTGATTACTCTTCCTCCCGGACGGAGCCAGTCGAAAACAGGCGCACTTACTAACACCGCTAGGATACAAGCGGTTCGTTTCCCGGAGAAAGCTGTCCACCTGCGGGATATTATTGAGCATCTTGTCGGTCCATCCATGCTCGGCCACGGCTTGCTTGACTTCCTCGCGCATCGGCTCCAGGTACTGTGGCTGCCACAGAACCTGATATACCATCTGGGTCAGCATGCCCCCCGGGGCACCGCTGCCCGCCCAGAGGTTCTGAAGGACCTGATGGGCCAGTCGGGTTGGTGTGCGTTCCCGGGGCTCCTTTCCTGCCAGCTCAATAGTCCACTGGGTGGCGTCCGCTGGTCTGGGCCCGTCGGGGTGGTCTCGCATGTCTTGCAGCCGCTGCTCGATGACGGGCACCAGCAGATCCATTGCCTTTTGGAGGTTTCGACGATGACGATAAGATCCCAACCACGAGATCCAGCTTCGCAGCGGACCGAACGGGATTGTCGAAAGAATCACCCCGTTCATAAAGACTGATCCGGAAAAATCGAGAGAGGCCTGAATCCATCGCGGGTCCCGGCACAGTTCCTCGCCGATCAGCACGCGGCCGGTGACCCGGTGCATCAGAGTGGAACAGAGCTGCATGGCGTTGTATGTCTTCCACTCTGCAAACTGTTAACATCTGGCATGCAGTTGACCGGGGGGAGGGCTACCTTTGCTTTCCCCAAGCTCCGCGTTCAGGACGAAATCACATTCATCGACGAGATAGTTGACGATGGTGGCTGTGTAAAATCAGAACGGTAAGGATGACCCCAATGGCAAAGGCAGCGCTTCTGTACTCACGTAATTGGGGATTCAACTTCCGCTTCACCACCTCAATCATCGTCGTAGTGTTGTACAGATCACCAACGGACGATCGTAGATGAAAAGCCTATCCGAATCAGAAAATCGTCTCGGCCGCAAATGAGGTTTCTTACGTTGCTCAGGCTCTCGAAGAAGCTGAGGCTCCCGGAGTCGGCCTTGCGAATATCGTCGAGATACTTTGGGGGCATGAACAGGGTGTCCTGTGCCCACCAGTTCAGTACGAAAGGCTTGCCCATTGCTTTGTTGACCTCGAGATACCCGCGATCCGCCAGGTCGTCGATCATCCATCGTACTGATTTCTGCCCGGTGAGCAGGGAGATGATGCGTGATTTACCCAGCCGATGCGACTTGTAGATGCTGTTGTTCGCCCAGAGGAGACGAATCGAGAGAAGAACGCATGAAGCCAGCACCAGCGGCAGCCATGTGCTCTCTATGCTAATGACCGCTCGTAAATGATCCATTTTAATCGTGTACGCGAGCAGAACACAGACAGCAATCGTGAAGCTTGTGGTGATGTTGCTGGTCAGCTTACGGCTTTATTGGCAGCCATGGCCAAGATGCAGTCGGCCACCGCGGAGTCGCCGAGCAACTCCAGAGGATCCTTGGTATCGCCTCTCATTTCTAGAATTGAAATCAAATCTAATCTGGATAGTGTGGTCTGAAGCAGAATCAGACGAAATTGCAGAAGCCTTCGCGCTTGAGACAGACGCTGTCGAAGCGATCCCACTGCCGTGGCAGATACACATCTCGATTCGGCAATCTGCTGCATGAGGAGGAATACGAGCATGGACAGGTTAAGTGACGCCGTAAATACTCCCATCTTTTTGTTGCCAATTTTTGACAGCGCGGTGGGTGCTGACACTGAGCAGAGTGGACAAGGTGTCTGGCCCGCGGCTCGGCAACGATATGCCACCGCCGGGATCCTAATCACCCTGTGCTTTGTTTGCATTCGTCTGTGGCAATGGATCCGCTACAGAGCACAGTATCGCGAATTCCTGCGTCTACCGGTGGTTGGAGACGGCTCCACCACGGATCTTCGGTCTGGGATGGAGATGGGAACGCAGAGGGTAAAGACTCCATGACCTTGAGGCGATTGTGTATTGACAACGGCGCACCAGTATCCAGAGCAGCCATTTGTCCTTCGTCTTCAGGATCCAACGGTGATACTCCCCCATAGCGTGATTGACGAGGTCAAGTCTCTGCCCTCCTCCATCGTCTCCCTCGAGGCGAACAACTACCGTCGGTTTTTTGGCCGCTATACGCTGATGGGGCTGCCGTCGCATGAGTTTGTAACGTCTATTAAGCACGACCTGACTCGGCACGTTGGAAATCTCCTCCCAGAAATGGTCGAGGAAACGGGCTACGCGACCAACATAGTGATGGGGTCGTCGTCAGGTCCGGACAAGATAGTCCTGCCCGTGTATCAAACAATGCTTCAGTATATTGCCCTACTTAGTGGCCGTGCATTCATCGGCCTACCCTTGAGCCGCGATGAGCAATGGATCCACTCGTCGATCCAGTACGCCGTCGAAAGTGTAGCAGCAAGTCACCAGCTGCGTTCTTATCCAGCCAGTCTGCGGAGGTTGGTAGCCCCGTTTCTGCCTCGCATCTGGCGTGTGCGAGAGCATCAGAAAAAGGTCCGCATGCTTCTCCGCGACATCATTGTCAATGAGCAGCAGACGGCCCATTCAAACGCGCATGAACCACCCCAGAAAGGCCCTCTTGCCTTCTGGCTGAGAGGTCACTATCAGCAGTCCGGCTCGCCTCCCACCGAGACGGCCCTGACCAAAGACCATCTGCTCGCTTCCTTTGCAGCAATCCATATTGCTACTAATGCCGTCACCCAAGTCCTGCTTGACCTGGCGGCCCGACCAGAATACCAGAAGGCCTTGCGCCAGGAGATCACTGCGATTCTCGGGACCACCAGCTGGGCGAGAAGCATCACCATCGCCAACTTGAACCGCATGGTCAAATTAGATAGCTTCATCAAGGAGTCTCTCCGAATTAGTCCCCCGGGAGGTGTCGGTAGGTTCTTATCCTTTCCATCCACGTCGTCACAGGTTATTGACTAACGAGATCATCCAGTGACCATGATGCGCCAAACAATGGTGCCGTTTACGCCATCGTGCGGGCCAACACTACCACCTGGGACATTGATTGCGTTTGCCAATAATCGATTCGACCTGTCGACCAAGCCACGATACGACCCGAATGAATTTGACGGCTTCCGCTTCGCCGAGGAACGGCAGCGTGACGATGGAGAGACAAAGGTGCAATTGATCACGCCGAATGCAGATTCACTGACTTGGGGATATGGAAGCCATGCTTGTCCCGGGCGGCTCTTTGCGGCCTGCGAGATCAAGGTCATTGCGATTTATTTCCTCATCCACTTTGATATGCAGATCAAGGATGGCGCAGCACGGCCACCGAGCACTTCACATGACTTTCAGATCATGCCAGATATGGATGCTCAGATATCTTTCCGGAGAAGGCAGCGATATACATAGGAATAGCATGGGTCTGCGAGTATAGTGATAGCCAAGTCAGTATGGGTGGGGGGAGTTGTCTAATTCTGCGCGGTGCCTGGTGATGTCAATATATAGCGACCAGTACACTTGCTACCTATAGTTGAATTACGCTGTAAATATAAACATCCAAGAAATAACTTGACTATTGACTACTTCAGCTACCATCATGACGACGAAGCACATTCGATATCCGCAATCTATCCCTCTGCCTGCAGCTGGCCCACCAAGCCAGACGAACACCATAGGCCTGTGGAGGTTGCCTGCGAAATCGCCTTGCCCATGGAGCCACAGTCACCGACGGCGAACACTCCGGGAACACTCACGCTTTCGTAGAAAGGGGCCTTTACAGCGATATCACCGTCAGCCGTCAGATCCAGCGAGAGCTGCTGGGCAAACGGTCCATTCACTTCAGTCTTGGGCTTATGGACCTATACATCATGAGCGTCCTGGTCAATCCGCAGATAACAATACATGAACACCTACCAAGAAGCCCTCGGTGGTCGATTGGCCATCGTCAAACTCCAGGCTGACTCCGCTCTCGCCGGCAGCCCAGGCCAGTTTGACAATATGGCGAGTGTCCAACTCGAATCCCGCGGCTTTAAGAGGCTCCGCTAGCGCCTGAGATAGCTCAAAGGCCCCATCTGTGTAGACGGTGACTTTGGCGGCAAGGCGCCGCGCCATGCGAGCCAGATGCAGCGCTGGGCCAGTGGCCGCGCAGTCGCCGACGGCCAACACGCCGACGGACGCCTGTCCTCGGTCCTCATACCCATGGCAGAACAAACAGTGAAATCTGTCTCCGTCAGCACAGGATCCTGCAGTTGGAAAAGTTCGCCCTACATCGCCTTGCCCCAAAGTTCCGCATACCCCGGAATATCCGGGGCAATGTCGCGAACACCGACGGCGAGGACAAGCTTACGGCCTGCCCAGGTGCGGTTTTTGGCATCGACAACTTCGAAGAGGCCGTCAGGTGTCTGGTGCACGTTGTTGACAGTGACATCTTCGATCTGGATGGTCTGGTACCGGCCGAGGAGCTCCTTCCGGGCAGCCGCGCGGAATTCAGCGGGGGCGCGATGATCCCATGTGAGCACGTTGTGCAATTCGTGGGCCCGCTCGTTCCGGAACACGCCAGAATCAAAGACAACCGCCGTATGGAGCTGTCGGGCGAGGCCCAATGCCGTCGCAAGACCGGCTGGGCCACCGCCGATGATGAGTACGTCACAAAGCTTTTCTACTGCACGGGAGAGCATGGTTGTAAATGTCGGTAGAGAGCAGCAAGATAGATGGTGCTGAACGATGGAAACAGTGCCCAGCCGTATCGGCTGTTGTCCTTCTTGTTAGATCATTTATGCTTATCGCCGGAGACGGCCCCCGGCGTGAGAGCGTGCCGAGTCGGACGCCGATAAGGATTGGTTGCAGAGGTACCAGGGGTGTCAGTCGACTGATGTTGACTCCGGCTTTACAAGCGAGTGTAGGTTCACTTCTCTCGGCTGCTGCATGGAGGCATAGGACCCCGGTGGCATGTTGAAGCAAAGCGTTTGCCCAGGAAATGTGGCAGGACCATGGTGGAATGCGATCCAAGATCTGCCTTAGATACTAGTAGATAGTACTAGTAGAGCCCTGTATATGTTTTTACGAATGAAGTACCGGCTGCCGGGAGATTTCGTCAAGTCTCCGGCCATGAGTGGGATATATTGGGGGTCTTAAAACCTAGTAAGAGATCGTGCAAGTAACTGACCGGGGCCATATGAAATCTGTTCAAGATGCTTATGAAGCTACTAGTTGATCCTGCTGCTATACTTGCCTTCCTCTTTGTGCTCCTTCTGCTGTTGGTTGCTGCTCTAGTGGGCTTAATCTCTCCTCGCATTCTGCCAGAACCTTGCACGGCCGTCTTGTCCATACTGATTGATGTGCGTATCCAACTTCGCTATACGGCATGATCTAATCTTCACAGAGATTCTTGACATGGAAGTATCCCATCAAAAGCGAGGACGGAAGCAAAGACCTCCCAACGTGTCCCTATCGCTGGCCGAATGGCCAAGGGGATGTAGGAAAGTTCCTGGACGGTATCGAAAATAGTTCGCGGTGGGCCAAGTCATATGGCACGGTCTATCGGATATGGAGTGGAACGAACTCGGAAGTGTAGGCTGTTTATCGCCCTGTTCGCCATTGATCGAAGACTCACATCCTCGCAGTGTGCTCACTCGACCTGAGCAGCTCCAGGCCATTTTTCACGACTCGGATAAGCACTACAAAGCCGTGAATAACGATTCGGGGTTCCTCATGGGACAGCTACTCGGTGAATGCGTCGGCCTCATCAGTCCCCCCCAGTGGCAGAACGTGCGTTCAGTCACGGAGGGTCCCTTCCGCCATCATGAGACCATGTTAAGAGTCGGTAAGGTCGATGAGTTTGTACGCGAATACTTCCACCAGCTGGAGCGGGGGCAGAATATGAGGCAAGGGTTGCTTCACCCGGCCAACGACTTGAAGATGCTTCCGTTCAAGGTCGTCTGCTATTTTATCTACGGTCCGCTTTCTCGGCAGATGGAGGAGGTGTTAGAGAGCCTGGCAGTCATCCGGGAGGACCTCATGAAGGACGTGATCCGCGGTGGCATCTCCCGGTTTGCCTTTTCGAGATATCTTCCACTTGCTGCCAATCGCCGTCTGTCGGAGTTCAAGAATAGCTGGCGCCAGTTCAACGAGAACGCTGCTCAATTCGCTGCGGCCCATCACCCAGACAGTCCGATAGTCTCCATGCTCGACGCGGTGAGAAACGGAAAACTGTCTCAAGAGCAGCTTCTCCAGACCTTGGACGAGGCATTGTTCGCCAATTTGGATGTAACGACCGGGGGGTTGTCATGGAATCCGGTCTTTTTGGCAGCATATCCCAACTGCCAGCACTGGTTGCGACAGGAGATCGAGAACATCCCGGACGAAGCGGCGTACCACAAGTATCTTCAAAGTCAGTCCACGTATCTCCAAACCTGTATTCTGGAATCCAGCCGCCTTCGACCCCTCGCTGCGTTTTCCGTTCCACAGTCGGCGCCGACGGCAAGAATCGTGGATGGGTACGTGATCCCAGCGCAGACCAGCGTGGTTGTTGACGCCTATGCACTTAATGTTCGCAATCCATACTGGGGGCCGGACAACGAGACATATCGTCCTGAGCGGTTCCTCGATCGCAAAAACACAGAGCTGCGATATCTCTTTTGGCGGTTTGGCTTTGGTCCGCGGCAGTATGTTGACTCCCTGATTCCCCATGAATGTCAGACTTATAGGTCATCTAGGTGCATGGGGAAATACGTCGCAGATGTGATCCTCCGAGCCACGCTGGCTCATCTGGTCAAGAATTTTGATCTCAGCATCACGACCGATACTTGGGCTCGAGACAAGGAGACCTGGATTACACATCCGGACGTTTTGGTGCAGTGCAGAAAGCGACTGTCTGAGAACTCCCGTGGCTTTTAGGCTTTTCATAAGTGATCTGCATCTTCTCGGCCAGCATATCTAGCTAGTCTACCAATACTAGAAGTCCTGGCCCATCGGCCTACTTTTTCGGTATTAGATAGGTCCCCGAAGGTACCCGTCGGCCTCCCCTTAACATCGGCGCCATTCCCACCTATATCTTTGCTATGCGCTGGCCTAGATTCCTCGTAACCAGAACAGTATTCAATCTCGGTACAGGATAGACCGCTGAGTTTAAGTATGACTGGCCAAGCATCTTCGGGAAATGGGCTATCCACACGGTCTAGCACCATGGTGCAGGCCATCATGCCCAAAATCAGTGCCGCGGTGGCTGAGCGAACTCGTCTGGACAACCCAAACATCGACCTCTCCACGGCAGAGAACTGGCTTCTCCGTGACGAACTGCTGGACATCTGCAAAGATGCGATAACCAAGAACCTTGGCGGCAAAGTATACCCTCTCCTTCGTATTCTCTGCCCGACATGGACTTATTTTGGCAGCATTTTTCGTACCCCAGCGGATTCTCAGGGGATCCTTCGATGGTCGAGGCTGTCGCCAGCTTTCTGAATACTCATTTCCATCCGGTGCAGGCTGTGAAAACAGACCAAATTGCGACTGCTCCAGGAGCGGCGAGCTGTCTGGATGCACTCTTGTACACGATTTGCGACCCAGGGGATGGCGTGTTGGTTCCGGGGCCATACTGGAGTATGTTCTTTATGACCTGTTCAAAAAAAAAAATCGACGAACTCACAGGCAGCAGATGGGTTCGACTTTCAGTTCCGCGTGCGCGCCTCCGTGACCCCTGTCCTGGTGAACTGCCCCGACTTCAAATCTACCCTGACGACCGAGCTGATACCAGCTCTACAAACGGCCGTTGAACAGGCTACCTGCCCTGTACGGGCCCTCGTTCTGACGAACCCTCACAATCCATTTGGCCAGTGCTATCCGCGCGAGGTGCTGGAAGCATGTTTGAAATTTTGCGAAGAACATAAAATCCACTATATATCCGACGAAGTCTACGCGCTGAGCACCATTGATTCCGCCGACAGCGACGACTTGACGCCATTCATTTCAGCGTTGTCTCTAGACCCTTCAGCTGTTGGTTGCTCTCCGGGGCGTGTGCATGTAATCTGGAGTATTAGTAAAGATTTCGGCTCCAGTGGCATCCGTTTGGTGTGTCTCCGAACCCTCTATCCCGGAAATAAAGCAACTGACTTATTCAGGGCTGCACCATCTCACAGCACAATCCGGAGGTGATCGTGGGCGTCACGCTGGCATCAAACACACAGACTTCCTCACTGGCTGCTATCTACACGACCGCTGTTCTCTCGTCCGACCAAACCGACTGGCTGGTGAAGAAGAACCAGGAGCGATTGTCGAGTGCCTATGGCATGATCGCTGCCTGGCTCCGGGCGAATGATATTGAGTATATTCCCGTCCGCGCGGGTGTATACGTCTTTGCAAAGCTGGGCAAACAGATCCAGAGCTGGGACGAGGAAACGGCCTTGGTACAGAAATGTAAGGATGCCGGGGTTTTGATCAGCGCCGGTCGAAGCTATCATGGCATCGAGTCAGAGAAGGGATGGGCGCGGATCACGTTTGCTGTTGAGCCGGACACTCTGCAGCGCGGACTCGAGAGGCTCTCTTCAGCACTGGATTTACGGTCATAGTCTGACGTGTGCCTTATTGAAGATATCATATTGGCTCACAGAGCACTACGTTGTCGTGGCTGCATATCGTTCCAAGCCTAGCTACAATCATGCAGAGATATCTACCATACTTCAGTTTCTAGTAAGCGCCATACCATACTCCACCAGCCACTCATTATCATCGGGATCCGAACGGAGGTAAGATGCTGCTGCGGCCCGGTCATCGGATATATCTGTATGTCTGACAGGCTCTTAAGCATCACCCGCTGCATTCTCACAGCGACGTCTGAACTTTCACAACCTGTATAGATATGGAGTCCATGCTGCAAGGGCTGAACGGCCACCTTCGTGGAGTCCAACTCCTCCTCAACGGTCCGTTCCAGGATGAGCTCCAGCGCCGGCTCCACGACCACGCCGAGGGGGTACTCCCCGACGCGAAGCTGGCAACGCTCGCCAATGAAGCCATAGACCTGCTCCATTCCGTGGAGCAGATGCTGGAGCCGGGGCATCTCGTTCTCGCAGATCACTTCCTGGGCGGGTACATGAGCACGAAATGCCTGTGCAGCGCGGTGCAGCTCCGCCTCCCAGACATCCTCCGCGACAACGGCCCCCAGACCGTGGAAACTCTTGCGGCGGCGAGCAACGCGCGCCCAGATAGGCTGCGGCAGGTGCTCAACATCCTGCACAACAACGGCATCTTCTCCTACGACGCAGAGACAGACCGCTACGACAACAACCACACCTCAACGCTCCTCCTCCGTGACCACTGGACCCAGTGGCACAACTGGGTCGACCTGTACGGCAACCAGTTCTACGACATGGCCGCCGGCATTCCGGCCTCGCTGGACAAGGATGCCGTGCGGTGCCCCGCGCAGATTGCCTTCAACACCGACGAGAGCATGTTCACCCACTTCCGCAAGATGGGTTGGACACAGCAGCTGCACCGCACGCTCGGCGGCGGCGCCACCGCCCAGGCCCCCGGCATCCTGACGGACTACTCCTGGGCCGAAGTGGCGGACGAAACGGTGCTGGACATCGGCGGCGGCGGAGGCGCGCTGATTGCACTTCTGCTGAGGGCGTATCCCACCATGCGCGGCGGCATCTACGATCTGCCGCATGTCATCGAGCATACCGCGCCGTTCTTTCACGACGCCGACGGCCAGTTTGCGGACCTGGCAGAGCGCGTGCCGCGGGAGAATCTCGTCGGCGGGGACTTTTTCGTCAGCGTGCCGCCTAGCACGGTGTATACGATGAAATGGACCCTGCATGATTGGAAGGACCCCGACGCCATCGCCATCCTGCGGAACATCCGCCGCGCCATCGTCCCCGGCCCGCGCAGCCGCCTGGTCGTGCTCGAGTCCATCCTGGCGCAGGGTCGGTCCGCCCGCCTGTCGCGGTATGGCGATCTGAACATGATGGTGGCGGCGAACGGCCTGGAGCGAACCGAGCGCGACTGGCACCGTCTTGCGGGACAGTCGGGCTGGAGAATTGCTCGCATCCTGCCCTTGCGCAATGCATGGCCTTGCGCTATCGAGATGCGGCCGGATATTCCTCGTTCAAATGGTGTGCACAACCTGTAGGCCTGCTTGAAGGACTTGGATAGGGTACCTCGGTAGTATAGCTCTGTAGTAATACCACGTTGTTACCGCGAAATCTGCACTATTGCATGCATTGAACCCCTGTCGGCAACCGACCGGCCACCGAGCAGATCGTCCCCACATCGATAAAACAAGGCCCATGCTCGGTCTAGTACAGCCCAGGCCTCGGCACCATCGACGGAGCAATGGATACAGTCTGGTACTTTGCATATGGGTCGAACCTGACCGCAGAAACCTTCCTCGAGCATCGCGGCATCCGCCCGTTGCAGGCGGTGCCGGTGCGCATTCCCGGATGGACCTTAACGTTTGATATCTACGGCGTGCCCTATCAAGAGCCGGCCTTTTCGTCCATCTCGCCCATGTCGGACGCGATTGTGCGGCCGGGTGCGCCGAGCGTCCACGGCACCGCGTATCTGGTCGACCGCGCGGACTATAGCTCCATTATCGCGTCGGAGGGTGGAGGCACCGCGTACAAGGAGGTCGTCTTACGCGCGCAGGTAATTACGACAGATCGGGGGGCGGGGACGAGGAGTATAGAAGGGGAAGAGGACGAGGAGGAGGAGCGGTGGTTGAGCGTGATGAGCTTGACGCGGGCGTATGCGCCAATTATCCCCCGGTGTCCTAGCCAGCGGTACAAGGTGTGTTGGAACAGCTAAGCTTCTCTCTTATGGATTCTGGCTGATACGCACGCATAGGACATTATCTGCAACGGAGCGCAGGAAGCCCATCTGCCGTCCGACTATCAGGCCTTCCTGGCCGCCCTGCCCGTATATCAGTCCCGTCAAACCGCATGGCGCATGATCGGCGCTGGCATCTTCTTGGCCATTTGGATTCCGTTCATGACCGTCGCAGAGTGGCTCACAAACGCTACGTCTAGGGTCGATCGTGATGGATACTGTCCGCGGTGGGTGCAGACCGCTGTACGGTTTATCCTATGGGCCATGTGGCTGCATCATGATTTAGTCCACGCACGGGTGTTTGGACGAGGCGATGGTCTTGATCAGAACAGCGACGAGGAGAAGATACTGGAGAAGGGAGGTCGAGGTCCAATCCACCTCCCATAGTAAGCGACAGACTACATTGGGCAAATCATCGTATTTTGTCCTTGAGGACAGCAATGTACCGCAGTAGTACCCTATCACGACACCGTCTCCGCCACGTCCAACAGCTCTTCCAGATCAAAGGCCTCACTCCCCTGGTTAAACCGGCTCAAGAGCCCATGCCGTCGCGGAGAGGTGCCGACTCCGCCGTAGAATTTCTGCAGCATCAGCAGCAGCCAGCGGGCGTCGGTGGTGCTCACGCCACAATGGTCCGTCACACTCCCATGCAAAAGGACAATGCCCTTCTCCGGGGCCAGGTCCAGATGGTGCGTAATGACGGTGTGCGGCGTGGCAAATTCGCCTCGGTTCTTGTACTCGTCCAGGTGCGTGATGATAGCGGCGACGATCGTAGGCGACGCGAACTTCCACTCGACGTAATGCATGGACACTGCGCCCTCATCTGCATCCGAAGCTGGCAGTGGCAGGACGAAGCGAGGATGCTGTCGCGCCAGCATCTTCATCTGTTGAAATGTCTCTGCTGGAATTGTGGCACATAGCGAGTTACTGGACTCCGCGTGCCGGAGGCGCCAGACTGCTTCGATTTCCTTGACCCCCAGGGCACGCATCTTGTCCACGTCCACGTATGCGGCTAATGTTTTTGTTCTGTCGCCTACAGGGGGCACGCGAGGTGCCGCAGGAGGTGTGAATGGAGCTGGTATTGGCGGTACGCCGGGGTGGGATGCTGTGGTATGGATGCGTTCAGAGCGTCGCAAGGAGTCAATCTCTTGTCGATGCGTTTCGCGAAGCTGGTCTATACTCTCTAGGCCGAGGCTATCTCATCTTTCGTTAGCAATGCGTTCGTGGAAAGGCCCATGGTCTTCACGTACATTCTCGCGCGATGGGCTAGCTTGTCGCCATATCGGCGGTAGACGCGCTGGGCCGGGGTGAGACGGCGTTCACCACCGCCTGTTTGAACCGAAGCACATCGCTTAAGATGAAACTGTGGGCGCACAAGGCGAGCAGAGGGTCGGTAGAGTGGAATCATGTCTCTTGGGGATTTCGGCCAGGGGAGGGAGGGTAGAGATATCGACGAAGTCCCTGTCTGGGGTTTCCAGATTTAGTTATTTATTTAATAGGACATCTCGGCCTCCGAACCAGAGACGCCGAGAATGCACTAATTAATTACTGACATGCATTACATCAAGTTACATGGCAAGTAGGTTGATGTCTCTAACCATCTCCAGACCACAGCTACAAACATACATGAATTCTTAAGCACAAAAAACCACTGTACGCATGCGACTACTGTCTACTGTTTCTCCAGCTCAGCTAGGATCTTCTCGCTCTTTCTCTTTGCCGCCTCGAAATTGCCCACCATATAGAAGGCGCCTGTAAAAGTTAGCCATAGACTCTTTCTCGTATACATGGATGCTTACCCTCGGGCATTTCATCACCCTGACCATCCAGGATAGCCTTGAACGAGTTGATCGTATCTTGCAAACTGACTAGTTCACCCTTCATGCCGGTGAAGACCTCGGCCACAGCAAATGGCTGACTGAGAAACTTCTGCAGTTTGCGCGCCCGCTCCACCGTGATCTTGTCGTTTTCCGAGAGCTCATCCATGCCCAGGATGGCAATGATATCCTGTAGGGACTTGTACTCCTGGAGTGTCTTCTGGACCCGCGTAGCGGTGTCGTAGTGGTCTTGTCCGATAATCCGCGGGTCCATCAGACGGGACTTCGAACCGAGCGGGTCAACAGCTGGGTAGATGCCCAGTTCGGAGATCGCCCGCGACAGCTCGGTCGTTGCGTCCAGATGAATAAACGTGGTGGCCGGCGCGGGGTCCGTCAAGTCATCCGCAGGGACGTAGACGGCCTGGACGGACGTGATCGACCCCTTTGTAGTCGTCGTGATGCGCTCTTGCATGACGCCCATATCCACGGCCAGGGTGGGCTGGTAGCCCACCGCCGAGGGGATGCGGCCCAGCAGCGCAGAGACCTCAGAGCCTGCCTGGGTGAAGCGGAAGATGTTGTCGATGAACAGAAGGACTGGCTCGGTTAGTATCGCGCAGCGAGTCTCTTTAGATGCACATACCGTCTTGCCCTTCATCACGGAAATACTCCGCAATCGTCAGTCCGGTCAGCGCTACACGAGCTCGGGCACCAGGCGGCTCGTTCATCTGGCCAAAGACGAGAGCCACCTTGGACTTTCCGCTCTCCAGGTCGATTACGCCGGTCTGCTGCATCTCGTGGTAGAGGTCATTTCCCTCGCGAGTGCGCTCGCCCACCCCGGTGAAGACAGAGTATCCACCATGGGCTTTGGCGATATTGTTCTGCGAGGGCATGGTCAGTTTGGTGTGTCCAGGGAATGGGGATAGGATGTTAGTAGTTACGAACGATCAACTCTTGAATGAAAACGGTCTTCCCAACTCCCGCGCCACCGAAAAGTCCAATTTTTCCACCTCGTGCGTACGGCGCGAGAAGATCCACGACCTTGATGCCCGTGACCAGGATCTCGGCGGCGGTGGACTGGGCCACAAATTCGGGGGCGTCAGTGTGGATGGGCATCTTGCGGATGCCCTCAATCGGCCCACGCTCGTCAATTGCGTCGCCGGTCACGTTCATAATTCGCCCCAAGGTGCCTGGGCCGACTGGCACCATGATTGGATTGCCGGTATCCACGACCGGTGTGCCTCGGGTGAGGCCTTCGGTGCCTGTTTCAGGTCAGTATTAGCATGCGTGGACAGGCGATAGGGCGAACTCACCGTCCATCGCGATACATCGGACCGTTTTTTCTCCCAAGTGTTGCTACATATATCAGTCAGCACTTTAGGCCCTTTTTGAGCCTTGGGGAGAGTTGTACCGCTACTTCCAGGACCAACTTGTTGCCTTGGTTGGTGGTCTCGAGCGAGTTTAGGATAGGGGGCAGACGGTCCGTATTGAACTTGACATCAACAACTAAGGCACTCTGTCAGCGACAGCTCATGTTCAAGGCTCAGAAGCGATAATATACTAACCCGCGCCAATCACCGTATGGATCCTTCCCTGTCGGTCTGTTTCCCCAGGGGCGTCGGTCGAGTAGCGGCAGTAGCCCAAACGAGGAGCATAAGGGGGCACACGCAGTTTGGAGGGCACCTTGCCTCTCCAAAGACGGGACGGCAACCACGACATGATGGATGTCCGTATACTGATGACAGGATTAGCTCAATGTGTTGTGTTTGTGTATGTTGACAAGAAGGACGAGAGTGAGAGTAAGATCGGTGCCTAAACCAGGATGCTCGGAGACTTGGCGGAGGGCAGGTATTCCTCGGAGGCCGAAGGTGCATGACGCGCTTCCTTCCCTGGGATAGTGTGTTTCTCAATTATTTCAGACTCGCAGAGTGCCGTTCAAGAGCATGTTCATGAGTGCTAACAGTATAAGACCTTCCGTGCTTATGACAATCGGAAACACCCACGGGCATCTGAGGCCCTTGGGGCACCGGGACACGATGGACATAATCCTCTCAGCGCCAATCCTATAGCCTATCAGTATCTAATCCTCGGTATGGGTAAGTTGTTGGTTTCGGGAGATAGATGGGCCTAATGTGAGACTGGTGGCAGCAGATATTGGAGTATGTATATCTCTGTCGGTATACACGACGTTAGCCCTATAGGAAACTGCCGTCAGGCTTCTAGCACCAGAGACCCCATTAATCAGACAATTATCGTAGGTCAGTACAGGTGATGTATTCTTAAATCTATTATACAATGAATGCATGCAATATTCACATTGGTCTTGGAAACTCCTTGCACAACACATGTCTATGTAGCGCGACCATTCGCAGTCTCGGCTGTGACGTCGACGAGCTGCGTGAGAATCGCCGCCAGTCTTCGCGAAATCCCCCAGGAGCTGAGCTTGGCAAGCGTCTCGCAGCCCACTTTGAGGATCATTTCTGGCCCGTAGGGACCACAAACGTCCCCCACGCCGGTCACTTTCCCAACCATGCGGTGTCCTTCACGGACAAACATCTGGACCAACTGGTCGTCGCAAGGGATGTCCAGCTGGATGGTGACGGTTGTGTTCGGTCCCTGTCCAGCAGAGCTCCGATCAGGGAATACCTCGGCATGACACAGACCGTAGACCCAGAGCGTGAGGGTGGCGAGAAAGACGGCCACAGGCTCGTGGAATGTGTTGGCCAGGTATCGCCGCACGTGCCAGAAGGTATTTCCCGAGTGTATGACCGCCAAACGTGCTTTATACTGATCATGCTTCATCCAACGCAGAATGTATTGCCACTCAAGGGTCTCGTGACGGTCACTCCAGTGGACCCTATCGGTCGCCAGCGCCATAGCCAATGTGCGAATCTCCCGAAAGGGAGTCAGTAAGATCAGTCGTGCTTCGTGCAGATGCAGGACCGGAGGATGCTCTAGGCCAGCAGCCTTAGCAATGGTGCTATTTGCTGACCAGTGGAGAATATCCAAACAGTCGCAAGCACTATTCCGCCACTTCGAATATGAGGGGATCCCTGGTAGCCAGACAGCCCCGGATGGAATCGCAGAATCGCGAGATTGCTTTTTTGCAGTTGGGTTCCAAAATGACAACGGACGACGAAAGTAGTCACCTACCTCCCACATTCGGTGGTAGAGGGCATGGATGATTAAGACCTGGCTAAATTCGCCAGCCCAGGGCAGAAGGTTCTTTTCGATGTACATCATGAGAGTCGCATCATAGAGCGATGGCGTTTCCTTTGCTGTGATCACTGCGTTAGTTTGAAGATGCAGACTGTTGGTAGCACACATACCTGGGATATCATCGAGCAGCCTCTGCCACGCCAGAGCGGAGTTTGCTTGCCAAAGGCTCTCATGGGAGGGGAGGGCGGCCTGGCCATCATCGAGGCAAAGTAAAGGGCGGCTATCAAAATGATATGCTAATGTACAGTCCAGAAGCTGGTTCCACGTTAGTAGGACGATCAGGCCTTATTGAAGCAGCTTTCCTACCCATATAAGATACCCTAATCGTCGTCTGACTTCGTCTTCAATCCATAGAGCCCACCGTTGCTCCAAGTTCTCGCTCGGATGTAGACCCGCAATACCAGATGGGCCCAGAAGGCCTTCTCTCATGGCAAGGTTCACCAGGTCCCCAAAGCTGCTGAAAGCAGAAATCCCACATCGCTCACTGCGTCCATGAAACAGCCCAATGCAATTAAGGATGCTTGCCTGGAGAAGCCACAGTGGGCTTCGGTCATATCGACAGTTTTCTTTCTGGGTATTGTCAATCATGGATCCTACCGAAACCCAAGGCTAGAAGGCTTACCTCGACATTAATGGCCCGTCGAAGAAACTCATGGAATGCCTGTGCATATTTATGTTGTTCATTCAGTCCAGCATACTGACAGCCTATTGCTGATACTGCCACAGTCACCAGCCAGTGGCATGTATTGGGATTGAACGTTGAACGGTGGAAGATGGGATAAATTGGCTGAAAAAAGCTGAAAAACGTAGTCACAAAGGTCGACAGGTTCTGTGCGGTTGGGAAGGTCGCTGATTCGAATTTGGGGTAAAGAGAATCGTCAGCACAACATAAACGGCGAAACCACTGGTAGATATCGTCGTATATCTTGGGTTCTATTTTGAATGATGATGCTGTTCCGTTCTCGAATTGCGCATCTACAGTTGGCTCTTCGATCATAGGAAATAAGAACTGCGGCTCTGCATCGTCGTTCTGTATATGGGAAAGTGGGCTAGGAGACCCTCTTTGGTGGTTTCCCGATGACTCTAATTTCCGCTGATGTTTTGAAACGCGCGCGCCAGAATTGTGCACATGATCTGCAGGGCGCTTGTTGTTCGGATTGGACTCCAGTCGGGGTGGCAGTGGTTGATCAGTGCTGCGGGAGGGCACGCCAGTCGTCCCTGGCCTGTTGGTATATCCGCGTTGAATCTGAGCTATATCTTCACTCAGGGAGTGATTATAGGTAGGACTGAACAAAGATCCCGGACCCAGGGAGCTGGGTGAAGGCCCTGCTCGGAATGGGTGCGACGAAAAGTCAGGGGAGGTAGAGGCATCATTCACTGAGCCAAGTAACAAGTCGTTGGGAAGCCAATTGATTGTAGAGAGAGTGGAGTGGTCGAGGAAAGGCTGGGTGAATGCTAGCTGGGATTGTTGCATGCTCGCCGAGGCGGGGTCGATCTCTGCCTCCGTTGCTGCTTCTAACGGCCTTCGTAGTTGGAAGTTTAGCTCCGGCTCCCGCTCCGCGGCGAGTGTTCCACGCATGTTCGAAGTGGATACTCGAGGGTATGGTTGAAGCACGTTTGCGCCGCGATACGGATGAAAAGGTGATGAGGTGGTATCGGAAGGAGGGTCGGTATTGGTGTTGTGACGCATTCCCTGATGTCCATTTGGCAGTGTTTCGGAGTATGCATGAGAATCGGGCCCAGATGGGCGATGGGCAGACGGGCTGGGACCATTCAAACTGGGCAATTGAACTTGAAATTGGCCGATCTCGTAAGCTGGAGTCTGGGATGGCGGTTTGGCAGTCCCGTCGCTATCGGGAGCTGAGGGAGATAGAGTCTGCTGAGAGAGATCATGGCGAGAGGACTGCTCATTGGGTGCAGCATTTTTGGACGACAGTAAGACCTGGGATGCATCCTTCCGGCCCTTTGCTTTGGAGCGACGCTCCGTGGGGTATTGGCATTCCAACGATCGATTTTCACATCGAGCGCATGGGGATCCTCCACTGCATCGCACGCGTGCGACGGCGCATTTGAAACACGCCCGGAACGTCTTGACGGTAATTCTATGCGTACGGTCTTTCCCGCCATCGCAACCTAAGGTATGATGGCTTAACTCGTGGCGATGGAGGGTATCACTGGCTACGGTCAGTCATTGGAGTCGCTGGAGAGCGGACAGCTTCAAACAAGAAAACCATACGTCCTGGAGAAATGACGACCGCACTGGGTGCATTCAAATGGTTTCTCTTTGGTGTGACTGCGGAAATGACGCTTCAGGTGTTCCGGCCTTCTGAACGTGCTCTGGCAGACAGAACACGTGGTTTGGCCGGAAGACGCGCTAGGCAGCATGCCACGGTCCTCACCAGGGCTGTCGACCTTGATGGCACCGTCAACGCCAGGGAAGTTTACAGCCTCTGTCGATCGCTCTGTTAAAACTGATCCGGAATTCCTTGTGGTTCTCGAAAGGATCCACCGTTGATCTCTCGATAGGAAAGCGGGGCGAGAGAGATTGAATTTACCTGGGCCAGCGTCGCTTTTTTCCAGCGACATGGTGTCTCATGGGGGGGCAACACGTGGAATTTCAGCATTGCTGCCGAGATGGCGTTGCAGCGGTTGAGGGGCTCGAGAAGAGGTATCCAAACATGATCGAAAGCGAAAGAAGATCAAGATTGTAGGTTCAACATGGCGCAGACGGGAGTGAAGAAGAAATCGGATCTTGTCGAGAGGCTCCGGGGTAAAAGCTTTGGCAGCAGGAACCGGAGGCGGGGAAACATCGTCAGTCGATCCGGATGAATTCCCCGCACTCGGTTAAATTCGCGTCGGGATAAATCCAATGATTCTGTGCATGCATCAGCATCACAGCTCTTTCATGCTGTGGATAGTAGAAAAGATACCTAGTATTTACTATCATGGAATAAATCGGTGGTAATTCTATCGAAGCATCTCTGCATAAGTATTAGATAAGTATGCATTGTCTGCGGATGAATAAGAAATACCCGCCGATGCAGTCTTAACCCAAACTTTGCTTAGCTCCCCATACTAGAAGAAAATAAGGTACCTAGGTAGATGACACTTTCGTCTCCTTCCTCAGACTGAAATGAATATGATATGTACTATTCCCTAACTACAGTAGCTCATAATGAGCTACCACTACGTGCTTACAAGTCCTGGCATCGAGCAGGTGGCGACCAGATCCCATCTCTTTCTATATATCTTGCATCGGTGGCCGTTTGTGTGTAATGTGCTCAGCGCCGAGGTTAAAAGGGCTTCATTCCGCTTTCCTAAGTAGGAAGTCCTGCCGGCAGAAAAAGCGCTGGTAGAATCCTGATGACTCCGCAGGCAGCTCCACATGTCTCTACCTGCCAAGTTCGGAGCATGGCATGATCCTCTGCTTGATCCTAGGTCGTCGTGACTTTCGCCTGTCGTCTAGCACGAGGATTCACCCCCAAAGCAGTCTTTTGTCATTTCTGGCACTAAACATTCGCAGCGGGCCGTGAATGGCGAGCCCAACTCCCGCCCTGAACCAGCGGGTAGCTCCCCATTTGTCTGGCTGCCAAGTAGCCGTCAAAGGTGCTGCCACGGCATTCAATGCTCATCCGCCAAAGAACGCTGTATCATCACTCTCACGGGGGCTAGCTGCCGCTCAAGGACGCCCTGATGGCAGTCGCGGTGATCAGAACCTGTCATCACACCCGCAGTCCGACGCGGAACCCGATGTGCCACCTGAGGTCGGATCGGTCAAGGACAAGATAGGAAGATTTGCAAAACACTCCGAACCCTCGACTACTGCAGCACCATCGAAGAACACTCCTGGAGACACGACAGTGATCGCGCCGCATTCTTCCGAGCAAGGTGTGGCGGCACGATTGCCCTCTCAAAAGCCACCCGTTCCCAGTCGCAAGCCAGCGGCACTCACGACCAGCAATATAAGACCGGATAAAAAGGATACATTGCCTAATAATCATCCCGATAAATCAAGTATACAACCAAACACGCCAGAACACCGGGGCACATCCGACCCAACTAGATCACATGACGGAAACTCCATTGATCCCAAAAATCTACCTCTCAGCACTGCATCTGTTCCGCGGAAGCCACCGGCTTCGTTACCTTCGCAGCTGGCTGCGACGAAGCCGCGTCCTGTGCCTTCGCCACGAACGGGCGAAACAGTCCTTGATGCGCCGCCGTCGATGCCAATAAGAATCCGTGCCAGGGATAAGAAACGCATGGATGACGTCCTATCACCAAGTCCCCGTTCGGCCACTTCATCTACGACTCCTTCCACCTTAATCAAGGGTCAAGGTCCGGCACTCCCCGCACGGTCCAATCATCGAACCCTTCTGGACGAAACGAACCCTTCACCGCAAGCGTCCAGTCCGAGCTCTTCTTCTCTCTATGGGCGGGGCCATAATAATAGCAACTCCAATTCAGTAAACGACCATGCTGGCATGGATGAAGATGCCCTGTCGGATGCAATTGTGGCGTCGTCTTTGGCGTCCTCCCGGGCGTCCTCTGCAAGGAGATCCCCTCCACCCCCACCGCCACAGCGACGGGCAGGAAATCGCTCCGGCCTGCATCTACAAACGGGCCGGAAGGGGCTCGCAGAACAGCCCAGGGCGTCTAGCCCTCTTCGACACACGCTGCGCAGCCCCGCCAAGATGAAGGAAGAAATCAAGCACGATCACCGACACCACCACCGGTTGCTCCCGCATAAGCATCCTCACAAGCATCACGAGGGCGATCGGAAGAGATGGCGCGAGGAGATTACGGAGAAGGCTCGCAAGCGGTACGAAGGTGTGTGGGCTGCGAACAAAGGGTTACTCGTGCCGACCCCAGAGCAAGTGCACCAGTATTTGTCAATACCGGGCACGCCATCCATCCAGTACCCACCGCATCCAGAAGAGATGGTCGCCAAGGTCGTGGTCCGCGACATCTGGTCAAGGAGTCGTCTTCCTTTCCATGTATTGGGACAGGTCTGGGATCTTGTCGATCAGCAGAAGATTGGGCTTCTGACGCGGGAGGAGTTTGTGGTCGGGATGTGGCTGATTGATCAACAACTCCGGGGACACAAGCTCCCTTCCCAGGTTCCGAGGAGCGTCTGGGGCAGTGTGATGCGAGTGTCGGGCATCAGTCTGACCGACATTCATTTCTCTTCTTGACAGCACTGAACAGGGTTGGCTCGGGGGCCACTTTCCGAGGTCGAGTTCCGGATGATCCTCGATGCATGGTGGACCTGTTCATGATGGAGAAGCAGACAGCCAATGATGCACGGACGTCCGTTTATTTGTACATACGCATATTAATAATAAATAGTAAGCATGGTGCAGGAGACACCATGATAAACCATGATCAGACCGTTGGACAAAGTACGAAATGCACAGTACGAGCGGATGATTAGGTATCATATGTATGTAGGATGATACGCTATTTGTGGCTTGGTCGGCCAGGCCGAGTCTAACGGTTGACACTTGCATGTCGGTGTATTTAATGTGACATTGATCGTGGGACTTACCTCCCCCTAGCGTCGGATCGCGACATTCATTCCGCTGTGGAGGCGGCGACGAAGAAGGCGACCGTTCTCTGCATTGGTATGCGCCCGGGAGGGATCTAGGCCATTTCGTTGCCTTGTATTGTGTTCAGGAGAGAGCAGGAGGTAAAATCTGTAGGGCAGTGTAGAAGCAGGGTATAGAGAGTACTGTGTAGAATTATGCAGGTAGTAAACACATGTAGTACAGGATACAAGATACCTGATATAGGAGGGACCATTGTGTCGGGCCATCACGTGACCTACGGGGTCTCCGAAAAACCAACATCGATCAAGTACAATACCTATCATCTCCATCTTCTGTCTACTCTGTATAAAAGAAATGTCCCTGCATACAGATCACATCGTTAATCGCCGCGACATCTCCTCTGGCCCACTCCGTACCTAGGGTTCGACTATCTAGCGACGATCTCGGCATCGAACGCCACTGTGCTTGTCTGTGAGGGAGCAAATCCCGAAGTGCTGGTGTTCGGGATTTGGTGCGGTGCTCAGGCTGCACTAGCTCCCCCAGCTTTTATCACGCTCTATCAGACCACTTCCACGTCTCCGGGTCTCCATTCATACCACTGTTGCGCTCCTGACCTCAGGCACTGGTGATTTTTAATCCCGTGCCCAAGTCTCTTTTGTGTCCTCGCCTGTTCGTCGTGATGCGCTGATCACCCCATCTATTTCCTTGACGTCGGTGGATGACGGAGGATTCTACCTACTACCCATACCTACTTAGGAGTACTCTCCACGCTCCTTTCGCGGACCGCGCACCACTTTCAATCTATTGATTGCGAACGCCTCGCTGACTGTATCGGGTTGACCTACCATCATTTCTCTCCGATTACGCAATCACCCTCCCCCAACGCCATGGTGTTTGAGGACTATCGCCAACCTCGTCACGATGGAATTACTCCAGTGACCCAGCCCAGGACTTCTCGGCCCACTGTGGTTCGGAAGAAGTTCGCCAAACCCCCGGTCAAAGTAGCTTGTCTATCTTGGTATGTACCCAGGAGTGAGATCAACATGGACCTCCATCCCCCATGCCGCATCTCAGCTAACATTCGACGACAGCCGTGCATCGCGAACACGCTGTGACGGTCAAGACCCTTGTTCCAATGTACGTTTGCATCTCTGTCTTTTGCCATCTTCTCTATTGACCGTTGTGGCTCCTTTGAACGACGTCCCCGCCACCCAAATGTCACCATTTGAATATATTGATGCTAAACTGCTTCCAGTGTCTCGGCAAGAAGAAGACCTGCTCCTACTTGCCTAGTAAACGTGGTGGCCCCCGGAAGAAGAAGAAACCTTCTCCTCCGGCAGATCTCATCGTCTCTCAAGATGCGCCTCCGTCGACCATCACCCCGGCCACGGGGGGTTTCGAAGAGCGTACGTGAATCTACCGCGTCTCATGTCTGCCGGCGTTGATCATTTCTGACTGAACAAACGGGACAGCATCGGGAATGTTTGGCCAAATTGACGTCATGTCCATCCCCGGAGCCGGCTTGAGAAGCCTCGACTTCACGTCCGACGTTCATACAATGTTCGCCGATCTCTTTGTGCCCAGCAATGGAGCCCATCACCCCGCTCAGATGGAGCCGACGCCCTCTCCCTCGAACACGCCGTGTCATTCTCTAGTCCGGACATACGGTACGGAACAGGATATGTAAGTCCTATGCCCCCGTGAGCCTCGTGCGCCGTCTAACATGCTCAGTCTAAATGGCTATTACGACTTCATCCATCATTACTTCCCAATTCTACCCCCTCGAGCATCTCCAGCATCTCCAGACTCCCCTCTGGAAGGCGCTGGCTCCTTCTCGGATTCACCCACAGACGAACCAATCTTACTCTATCGCCCTCGATCTCCTCTCAGTCTTGCATTATCCGCCATCCTAGCCCTCATCCCGCACCCGAATGATCTCGAGGCATCATCTCCCGTATCCGTCGTGCGACGGCGGACGTACGCCCAGACTTTCGCCCAGATGGCCAACTCCGCCATCGAGTCCGACTGCGAGCTCCAGTCGTCGTCCACAGATCCATCACAGGCCCTCTCGAATGAGCAGCATCGCATCGATCGAGAGCCGTTCCATCCGCGAACTCCGGTAGAATTGGAGCGGATTCTGGCATTGCTGGTTCTTTCCATATACGAGTACACGCAGCGAGGGAACCTCCTGAAAATGCGGTATCGCGCCGGCCAGGCACTCGCTATCGCATTGGACATGTCACTCCACGCCCTCGGAGAAGAGTACGACGAGTTCGCAGAAGCCCGAAGACGAGCCTGGTGGATGACGGTAAATATTATGCTTTCCGATTCATAACTCCATTAACCCCATCTGATCCTTCTACAGTATTACTGCGTGCTACAGGGGTCGATCGTCAGCACTACGGTAAGTCTATCATCTCAACAATCGGACTCACCTGGCTAATCCTCTTGGACAGCCCCTTTCTATCGTAGCGAATGATCCCCAGTTCGTAACACCATATCCGCGCTTCTCAGCGGATCCCGACGTAAGTCACTACTCTGCGCTGCGGCAGAATACAACCCCCATAAGATCACTATCTCATTGTCGTAGGGATGGGCGGTCTTGATGCAAGCCCAACAAGTTCTGGTCTCGGCGACCCAGTACATCATCGACTTGAACAAGTGCATTGCGACGCGGACCAACTTCCACTACATCTACGAGCGCATGCAGCAACTGGATGCCTGGGCGAGCTCCGCATTAGCGCAATCGAACCTTCTCCCGGTTATCCCGCAATCCGTGAACTGCGGCGACGACATGGAATACATCACCTCGCAGAGCATCCGCGCCATCTCGCGAATCAAACTGTCCAGGTGCGTAGCCACCACCAACGCGTCTCGCAACCCGTCTTATACACTACTAACGTCCTCCAGCGCACAAATCAAAACTCACCGTTTCCGCGCCTTCTCCGACATCCCTATCTTCATCAAGAAACACTGCGACCTAACCGCCGCCAACGCCGTCTCCACCGTCGCCCCCAAGGACTCCTCCAAAGCACAAGCCGGCATCAACAACATCGGCTGCGGCTGCGGCGGCCTTGAGTCCTTCCAGCAGCAACAGCCCTCCTGCGAATTCACCCCCTCCTCCACCTCCGCCTCCTCCACCTCCTCCGACTACCAGTCCATGTCCCAGTACTCTTTCACCAGCGGCTTCCCCTACTCGCCCCAGCACTCCGCCAAGGTGTGTCTCCGCGCCTCTCTGCTCATCTCCCGCATGTTCGCCAGCCTGCCACTGCCGCAGCCCATCTACGACAGGGGCAAGAGCCAGCACCTCCTCCGCCAGCCGATGCAGCTGCCCCGCACCATGCCCTCTTTCGCCTGCTGCCTCATGCAAGGCAGCTACGCCATGCTCATGATCTTCTACAAGGCCCGCGTCGAGAAGCAGATGTCTCCAGATGCGGTGAACAAAGACGCCAATGACCCGTCGACGCGGCTTATTGAGGAACTGCGTCAGGGTCTAGAACGGATCATCGCGACCGTCTCGAATTATGCGATTGCGTTTGAGGCGTTGGATGGGATGAGAGGTATGTCTTTGCATCCTGTTTACAGTCTCATACATATGCATTTACTGATAAATACAGATGAGATCGAAGGTGCATACCACACGGCGTTTCCGGGGGCTTAGACATTCAGCTCTGGTTCCTATCCTTTATTAACAACCATCCTCCCTATCTCTTACCCCGCTCTACTTCCTTCTTCTTTTCTTCTCTTTCTTGATCTCCGTATTCGGATTAAGCAGGGGCGCTCGGAGCGCATTGGTTATAGGTTTGTTTGGTATGGTTTGGTTCGGTTCGGTTGCCAAAAGCCAGCAAGATTGGAATGGAGAATTACGTACATGCTGGGCGGGTACTTGGCTATTGTCATTCTCGGTTCAATACGCTCTTAGCGACGGGAGGCGCGATTGTCCATTTTCTGCGACTCATAATGATGGTCTCTACGGTTTATTTCTTTTCTTCTCCCCACTTATATACGCCAGGGCCGAAGTTGTATACCACCTTCGACATGTTCATTCAATTTGTCCTGTCACTTTACTTGACAAATATATTGATAAGTTTCGTGGAACTTTTTATTCTATTTACTCTAGCAACTGTGAAAGCCAGCATGAGGGCCTTACCTAGTGAATGTGTCCGTCTTAGAATGCGGACCCCAAGAACGCACCGAAATGAAAAGCTATTCTCGCTCTAGTGTCATGCAAAGCTATGTACGCAAGGCGTTAGTCTATGCGCGGCTTAATCCCGTCAAAGCTTCGACCGGATCCCCTCTAGACGGAACTTGACATCTTTGAGAACTTTGCTGGTCGGTTTCCAATTGTCAAATTGGCGTAATAGCTCCATGGTTTCGTCGTATAGCTCTCGTCGGACATATTCCTCCTCGAGAAGGCCGCGCATGGCAAAAGGTAAGATATAGGGGTTGACGGGGGAAGGAAGCGCGCGTTTGATGTGTACCGGGGTGGCAGGCACATTTGACGTTTCAAGCGCAAACTCGATGGCTAGTCTAGATGGATGTTAGAACTGAAGGCGTTGGGCGCGGAGCGCATATGTCCGTTCAAGATATTAAGAGACACGTTCGCCGTCTCGCAGTTTTATGGTGCATTGTTCTTGGTGCACGTACCGGTAAACGACCTCATCATCGTACAGGCGGGAATGGCCATCGCCTGTGTACAGACTGCCAGCTAGTGGGGCGCTTAATTCACGGATTAAACCGTGGTCTGGGATGCCCAAGTTACGAAGCTTGAGAGCGAATCCGACTAGGTGCGAGAGACTGTTGATGTCAGTCCGGAAAACAACGTATAAGAGGCTTTGTGTAACATACAAACTTGGAGCATGGACCCTGCCATCGACGAACACGGCGCGATAGATATATGGGTGCGTTACGGGCGAGAATAAGGAGGACTAAGTCGCAAAACAAAGTTAGTATTCCAGTCTTCCAGCCAGAATCAAAAGGAAACTGTACCTCCAGGGATACCAGCTGATCGTCAATGCTGCCAATATAAGATACTCGAACGCCAAAATCGAGAGAGGTCTTCAATGCTGCTTCGTAGTCCTTCGAAACTTGGCTGTATGGCAGAGCAAAATCGAATAGCTCTCCGGCAGAGCCACTGATCAATCGAGATCGGTAATCATGGAACGGGCCTAGATTAACGCCGGCCATGGCGCACACGCCAACCCGGGTAGCATTCAAACATCCGAATGCTATCAACTTCGCAACTAACATGATGGCCACAGGAACACCTTGACTGTGGCATGCAACGAGAATAAAATCAGCCTTTCTTATCTTCTCCATCCAGTTGAGCAGAAGCTTCCAGAGCAGGTCTACTCGTTCGGCAATGCGGCCTTCTCCCTCCAAGGCTATCTTTTCGATTTCGCATTGGTATCCATGGTCCTCCGTCCATTTGCGTATGGCGTCCGCAGCCATGGTCGAGAACCTGACAGAAGTGCCTGTCGGCTGACCAAGGACGCTTCGAAGCAAAGGGGCAGGGAAATAGCCATGCACGCCGATAGCCAACGCCCGCTTGATTTGCGGTGGGTCGCGAACCATATACACGTGTTTGTTGTTTGGCTCTTTGTTGTAGTGAAGGAAGCGCCCGATCGACTGTAGGAACGACGGCCTCTCTTCAAGAGCAAAGGTGTCTCTGAACAGGGGGAGAACCTGATTCGGAAGTATCTTCTGCAGTTGCTTGGAGGCGGCGGTGTCCGTAGCGGTGGCAGCAGCTTCTGGTGCAGCTGAGAGCTTGTCAGGCAATGCAGAACTGCTCTTCGGGGATTTAAGTTTCACGGTCCCTGCCTTTCCAGCTTCCACTTTGTGTCCAGGATCCGATGCGGCCTCTTCTTTCAGTTTCTTGGTAGACGGCTCTCCCGCTACTGAGACTTCAACTGCCTGTGCGTCCTGGGGTCTTGCTTTGGTCTGATCCTGTGTCGGCTCTTTGAACCAGAATGACCAGCCGGAGGGCTTGGCATTTTTAGAAAGTGCGGTGCTTTGATCGACACTCTGTTGCTTGTTTTCAGCCGGGGCGTTATCCTCAACATGTTGATCCGATGGGGATGCCTCCTCCGTAGCTGGGAGTGTTTGTTTGTCCGCTGTAGACGACTCATTCTTGGGTGGTTCGACACCCTTTGCAGATGAGCCGTACCACATTTGTAACCACGACCGCTTTTGGGACGTCGCAGGGACCTCTGAAGTTTCTGGGGTTACGTTCTGGCTTGGCGGGCTTTCTTCGTTAGCTGGTTGGTTGATCTCTTGCGAAATTATGTTCTTGTTCGGTGGTTCGATAGACGATTGTACAGCTGGTTCCTCGGTGGTCTGTTTGACTGGAGCTTCTTCCTCTTTCGAACGCTGCGCCTCCTCGTGCGAATCTCCTGGTGTTTGCAGAGACTCGTTGATATTATTTTCGGATGCAGACCACGGGTATATCCATGCGAGCCAACCCCCTGGTTGAGCTGTCGATGAAGTTGCTGGTCCTTCCGAAGCTGCCTCAGTGGCGGGGTTGGGAGTCTCCGACGCGGGTTCCACTTGTTCTTGTTCTGTGTTTTTACTTATACATGCGTTCTTTGTCTCCTTTGTATCTGTATCTGGTGCTGGTCCATCAGGGGCTGGCTCAGAATCCACGGCCGGAGACGAAGAGGATCCGTTGGAAGCGATATTGATTTTCGTCGTGGTAGCGTCCGCTGGAAGAGAGCGGCTTGACGCACCCGCCTTCCGAGTGAGCTGGAGCGAAGGACTCCGATGTTGTTTGTGCAGTTGGGGGGTCGAGGAAGAGGTTAGGTCTGAAGCTTTAGCGACCGAGATGCTCTCACGGGCAACCTCGGTTATAGGGGCCGCTTTGGACGATTTGGAGGCCGACCAAACGCCTGGGTACCAATTCTAGAAGTTGCGTCATCAGCGGACTGAACCTGATGAATACGCCCACTTCAACGCGGCTCTCAGTAGAACGGCTAATATTGACTCACCACCGTAGTTGCTTTCTTCGTCGGAGCTGATCGGTGTCTGCCATCGCCATCATCCGCGCCTGACGGGCTGAGCTTCACACTCTTGCGAGATCCCGAGGGCGCCATGGAAACGGGAAGACAGACATTACCAGAGACAGGGTTAGTAGGAGTGTAATATGACTTGAAAGTCTCCAGGGCGTCTAGGAGGAAGAGGTGTCCATGTACAGACGGCCGTCAGCCACGCTGCGTCGATGGGCTTATCGATTGGACTCCCATGATATCACGTCACATGTCCATCACACTTCTCACCGCCTTTATTGTGCTGCCTGAGGCAATATGTGGCTGGTGTTTTTTCTGCACCGCCACTGGACAGAACAGGCAAAAATCGAAAGTCTGGGCGGACCCATACGCTGATAACTTTTTTTCTTTCCCGCATACAAACCGATCTCTTTCTTTCACCAGCGCTCTCATTCTCACCACCCCTCTTTTGTGCTTTCCGGGACTTGTCGAGCCTCTCTCGACTGCCCTATTGTCAAAATGGCGATTCAGAAAAAGGTGCGCACGATCGAAAGTTCTGTCAACACTTCGCAGAATCTGCATACTGACCATAAATAGCACGGTAAGGGTCGTTTGGATAAGTGGTATCGCCTTGCGAAGGAGAAGGGATACCGCGCTCGTGCTGCCTTCAAGCTTATCCAGCTTAACAAGAAGTATGGGTTCCTGGAAAAGAGTAAAGTCCTGTTGGATCTTTGCGCCGCCCCCGGTGTAAGTACTCCGCTCATGTCCACCTCAAGCTTCTCTAACAACCCATAGTCGTGGTGTCAAGTGGCTGCGGAATGCATGCCTGCGCAGAGCATCATCATCGGAGTCGACCTTGCCCCAATTAAGCCCATACCTCGAGTGATTACCTTCCAAAGCGATATCACGACCGAAAAATGTCGCGCCACGATCAGATCGCACCTGAAGACTTGGAAAGCGGATACAGTGCTACACGATGGTGCGCCGAACGTGGGTACTGCCTGGGTGCAGGATGCGTTCTCGCAGGCAGAACTAGTCCTACAGTCCATGAAATTGGCGACGGAGTTCTTGGTCGAAGGCGGTACTTTCGTCACCAAGGTCTTCCGTTCGAAGGATTACAACGCCCTCCTGTGGGTTTTCAAGCAGCTGTTCACGTCCGTTGAGGCTACCAAGCCGCCTTCTTCGCGAAATGTCTCTGCTGAAATTTTCGTCGTCTGCCGTGGCTTCAAAGCCCCCAAGCACCTCGACCCGAAATTCCTTGATCCGAAGCACGTTTTTGCTGAACTGGCGGACCCTACTCCCAACAATGAGGCTCGTGTCTTCAACCCCGAGAAGAAGAAGCGCAAGAGAGAAGGTTACGAGGAGGGAGACTGGACACAGTACAAGGAGATCCCCGTCACCGAGTTCATCAACACCACCGACCCGATCGCTATCCTAGGCCAGTACAACAAACTGAGCTTCCAGCAGCTCCCTGGGGGTGACATTGCTTTGGCTACGCTGGACCGTCTGGAGGAGACGACCCCTGAAATTCGTCAATGCTGCGAGGATCTGAAGGTCCTTGGTAAGAAGGAGTTCCGCAATCTTCTTCGCTGGCGCTTGAAGGTCCGGGAGAAGTTTGGTCTTGTCGTCAAGAAAGGCGGACAGGCCAAGAAAGACGAGCCCGAAGAAGTAGCTGAGATCGCTCCTATGGATGAAGAATTGGCCATCCAGGAACAACTGCTACGACTCAAGGAGAAGGAAACCTCTCGCATGAAGAAAGAACGAAGAAAGGAAAACGAAAGGAAGCGCAAGGAAATCGTCCGGATGCAGATGCACATGACGACTCCTATGGATATTGGTATGGAGCAGGTCGGGCCTTTGGGAGAAGAGTCCACTTTCTCGCTCAAGCGCGTGGATAGAGAGGGTGCTAGAGATACCATCGCATCCGGGAAAGAGGTGGCTATCGAGAGTGAAAGTGAGGACTCGACTTCCGAGTCAGAGGACGAAGAAAGTGATGAGGAAGGCGATCGGCTGGAACGTGAGCTCGATAACTTGTACGAGCAATACCAGGATCGCAGAGAGGATCGGGACACGAAGTTACGGGCCAAGAAAGCCAGGAAGGACTACGAAGCTGAAGAATGGGATGGCTTTTCTGACTCGGGCAAGGAGAGTGACGATTCAGATGACGAGGCCGACCCTAAACCCACAGCTTCCGCTCTCAAGGCCCCTCCGAAGGCTGAGGGTCTGTCTAATAACGCGGCTTTGTTTTTCGACCAAGACGTCTTCCAGGGGCTGGAGGATCTCGACGACATTGAGGATGAGGAAGAGGAAGAGGAAGCTGCGGAGGAAGACGACAGCGAGGATGAAGTGCGGGATGACACAATTCCTACAAAGAAGAAGGATAATGCAAAGGAACGCAAAGCGAAAGCTGAAGAGGATGATGACGATTCTTGGGATGACGAGCCTGAGAAAGCTAAAGATCCTCTTAAGAAGAACGGTCAGCTCGGTAAGTCACAGGAAAGTACCTTGGTCCCTCCTGCTGATTGCTAACTTGTCATCAGATATCGATATCATCACTGCGGAAGCAATGGCCTTGGCTCAGCAAATGGCTACTGGCGAGAAAAAGTCGTCGGATGTGGTTGACGATGGGTTCAATCGGTACTCTTTCCGTGATATGGACGGCCTCCCAGACTGGTTCCTCGATGATGAAACCAAGCACAGCAAAGCGAATCGGCCCATAACCAAGGAGGCTGCTGCTGCCATCAAGGAGAAGTTGCGGGCTATCAATGCTCGTCCCATCAAGAAGGTGATGGAGGCCAAGGGCCGCAAGAAGTTTAAGGCCGCGCAGAGGCTCGAGAAGCTGCGGAAGAAGTCGGCCTTGCTTGCGGACGACGAAACGATGAGCGAACGAGACAAGTCCCAGGCGATTGCGAGACTGATGAGCAGAGCGACCAAGAAGAAGCCCAAGCAGCAGGTGAAACTGGTCGTCGCCAAGGGAAACAACAGAGGTATCTCTGGTCGTCCACGTGGAGTGAAGGGCAAGTACAAGATCGTGGATTCTCGTATGAAGAAGGATATTCGAGCCCAAAAGCGGCTTGCGAAGAAGAAGAAAAACTAAAGGGTTCTCCAGAGGAGAGGATCAGGAGGATGCTATTTGTGATTAATGTATATACCGAGTCCACATGCGATACCAATAGATATCCTGTCTCTACTTCTTGGGATCGTAAAGAACACCTACAGCATCGAGAGGCTACACTGATATCATTCAGCAGCTTACTTCAACTTTGCCTGTCTGTTCTAGGAGCGAAGCAACAAGTGAGTGGGCATCTCTCGAGCTTACTTGAACCGGTATCTGGATCTATACAATTCGCCTTTCTTTGTTCTAAGCTTCGTGAAGGATCAAACTGCTCGTGTCCATCCTCGGTCCGAAGATCCTCGGTTTTTGAATTATCTCACACCTCTAATCAAGGCATGAGAAAAACACTACTAAATGTTTAAAAGGAGTCTTTTAATCTTCTTACTCGATCTTCAACTCATACGGCAGTGAAGGATATCCCCCATGACACATCTGTATCAGCCCTCTTCTGCACAGGTTGTAACAAACCAAGGAATCCTCGACTCGTCTAATCCCCATCAAACCAATATCTTCAACGGGTACTTGATCTGAGTAGCCTATATGCATGAGGCATAGCTGGCTTGAATTCCTTGGCTTACAACACGCAAGCCATAGAATGCGGGGGTACAGACTGAAGGATGGCCAAGATGAGTCCGTCGTGGAATCCCACTTGGCTGACCATCTAGGATAGACGATTGGCCTCTGTTCATATCTCGGACTCCTTCCACCATGTCCAATTCGAGAAGATACACGAGTGGTGTCCATCCCTAACACCAATTCAACCTAATCGACCCGCGGGATCTTATTCTAGGTTCATCAACCGGGACAAGTACGCACAAGACACGGCCAAGGTCTTGTCAACCGCTTAAGCAATTACTAGGGATCGTCCAATTCGACTACCTCTTCATAAAAGCCGTCTTCATTTTGGGCTCAACCCATCGGCTGGAACAGTGGCTGTTCTCCGCACTTCTGCCCCGCGATGCTCTGGGGTCCCCGCGCTTCTAGGGCTCGTCTTCAGCAGCGAGCAGATGAGGCCGTTGAGACATGCCCAGACGCTAGTTCTCCAGGTTTTGGTATAAGTAGTCAGGACGGACGGTATGTCATGTAAGATTGGGATTGCCAATCACCACAAGTCCAGGGCAAAAAATGACTACCTTAGCAGTCGACGAGGCCGGTTCCCTCTCCGAAGGCATGGGGAGCTCTGAGAAAGGCCCTAACGCTGCTCTCCAGTCTTCTCATTCTTCAATTGAGTATGACGAAGCAACTGTCAAACAGATAAAATGGAAGGTCGACGCCAGACTCTGTGTGGTGGTTGCAATTATGTACACGGTCTGCCAGATAGACCGGACAAACTTGGCAAACGCGTATGTCCTCCCATATCCACCTGCAAGTCTGTTGTCTCTCTAACTATGCTCCGGTGCAGCGTCGTCGCTGGCATGGGAGAGGATATCGACCTCACTGGAAATCATTACGTACGTTCAAAATCTGTTGCAAAGGAAGATACATGATGCTTACACCTTTGAAACACATTAGTCCACCATGGTCGTCACCTTCTTCCCTTTCTATACGCTCTTCCAACCTCCTATGACTGTGATTGCGCGCAAGGTCGGGCCCCGAATGTTCCTCGGGGGGCTTACGGTGGCCTGGGGCCTGGTGATGGTTGGATTTGGGCTGGTCGATGACTGGAGAGCACTTGTCGGTCTTCGCTGTGCCCTTGGTCTTCTGGAGGCTGGCTTTTTTCCGAGCTGCGTTTTCCTCATTGGGACTTGGTATGTCCGGCATGAGACGGCTAAGCGGTTGGCGCTTTTCTATCTGCTGGGTAGTGCACTCAGCGGATTTGGAGGCATTCTTGCGTATGGTGTGAGTATCACGCCAAACACAGAAATTCCATGGATCGCTCACAACCTTTGATAGCTCCAACAAATGCATGGCGTGGATGGCAAGGCTGGCTGGAGATGGATCTTCATCATGGAAGGAATACTCACGGTTCTCGTCGGCTTTATCGGCTTCATCTTTATCGTCGACTTCCCCGAAGATGCTAGACGCACAAGATGGTTTCTAACAGATCGCGAGATTGACATCATGATTGATAGAGTTGAGAAGGACCGGGGCGATGCTCATGTTACTCCGTTCAATCTGGGTGAATATCTCAAGAACGTCTATGACTGGAGAGGGTGGCTGTTTGCGTTTAATTTTGCCATGACGGCTACTGTGATGTGAGTTCTACCACAATCATTCCAGACCGAAGTACTTACTCGTGGACTCAGCTATGCGGTCGCCTACTTCCTCCCTATCGTCCTACGAGAGGGACTCCATTTCTCTGTAGCCATGTCTCAAACCCTGATGGCTCCGGTAAGCTGACATGCTCTACGTCTACCTCTCCTGTCAAGACTAACAATTGGAAGTGCTACATCTTCGGTGCTATCCTCGGGTTCGCAGAGAGCTGGCTTTCAGACAAGTACAAATCCCGCGGCCCCGTCATCATATTCAATTCTCTCCTCGAGATAGTCGGGGTTGCTGTGTTGGGATTCGCCACGAACAGTGGTGTGCGGTTCTTCGGTGCTTTCATTCTCGTGGGGAGTTGCACCGCAAACCTTCCGGCCACTTTGACCTATCAATCGAATAATATCACCGGCCAGTGGCGAAGAGCATTTGGCTCTGCGCTTATTGTGGGAGCAGGCGGTGTTGGTGGTGTGATTGGAAGTCTGGTCTTTCGCAACCAGGATAAACCTCACTATCGGTAGGTCTTTGAATCGTTCACGATGGGACTGAGCCATGCTAACGGTAGCCTTAGGCCCGGGATCTATACATGTTTGATTGCGGCTGGTCTGACGGTGGTGTCTGTCTGCATTACCACCGTATCAATGGCTCGGAAGAATGCACAGCAGAAGCAGAGTGGGCTTATCATCGAGGGGACGCCAGGGTTTAGGTATACACTGTAGGATGGTATAGAGATTCGGTCTTTTCTGGTAGCTCGCGAGCCAATCTGCTGGAGATTACCGGACTACATGAAAGGTTTAGTGGGTGGCGCACTTCGAAGACTTTATATATACTGGTGTCGATTCGACCCCAAGTGTTAGTTATTTTATTACCTTCTTTCTGCTATGATGCTAGAATCTTCATCCAAAATACCATCCACTAGTTACACACGGTGCTCACGTTATTGAGCGGTTACCAAAGAAAGGACTGTTCATGGCAGTACCCCTATGTCCTTAGTATCAGGCTGACTCGGTCTACAAGACATGGACTGACCCAGGACGTAAACTGCCTGGTGGCGACATTCAGCCACGCATTAACGGGCCATGTTTTTAAGGTCCAGAGAAACCTATCTATCATTTACTAATGTTGACCTGAAACATGAAATTCGCGGCTATCCAAAGTATCTTAGGGTTCCCCATGATACCATCACCAAACGGAGTTGCCGACAGCGCAGAAAAGGTGCCTTGACAGAAGATGGGAATAATTCAGATTAGGTCTAGATGAACAAAAAGAAAATGTCATTGCATCATAACATAGCATGAGTTATTACTCCGTAGTACAATGCGATGTATTTCGAGGGCGTTGGATCCATCCTACAAGATGATGTACTTAACTAAACCATGGAACGGGGGCTGAGTCAGCCACCCACGCGAGCCGGAGTGGCGGAGGGATCGGATCGGGGCTTTTTGTTGGTTCCGCAGCGGCGGCGGCTTTCTTTCGCTGCGGCATCTTCTGTACTCGTACTCGTACCTCCTTTTGTCTCCTTTTCCTCTTTTCTCTGGATCCCTCGTACCTGTTCTTTCTGTGCCTGTTCATGCGCATATTCTTTCACTTGCATCTCTAGACCAGTACATATATTTCTCCGAGCGTTCATCACTACTGTCCATACATCGGCCCAACGCGTGTTTTTATCCGACTGCGCTCTCGGAGCGACCCTCACCGACCCTCCCCCCATGGGTTTTTTCGACCACCTTCAGAAGGGGGGCGGTTTTTCGCTACAACCGAAAAAGCCTCAAATCCGCAAAGTCGTCCAGTCTCGTCCCGCCCCGCCGCCGTCCAGATCCGTGTCGCAAACACCGGCGTCCTCGTCTCGAAGATCCCCGGCGGAGAAGGTCAAGAAAGCCCGCGACTCGATAAGCAGATCGGTCTCGAGGGAACCAGATCATACCTCGACAAAGCGACGTCTGGGAACCCCGTCCCAAAGCAGAAAGCGCCAAACACCCGAGCTCCGGCTCTCCAGTGACGACGATGACAGCGACACGGACACCTCTTTCGAAGTGCGCAAACGTGCCCGGACGGAGGATAGCGCGGAGCCAGACTTGGCGCGACGAGTGCGCTCGTTGAAGGCGTTTACGGAGGAAGGCGTCAAGCCGCTGCCCATGGTGCATGCGGCTAATATAACTTCGGTGCAGAAGCCGGGGAGCTTCAAGCCAGCGTTCGGCGAGGAGGGTCGATCAACTGAGATATTCCTACAGTACCCCAGTGCTTCGCCGAAAGAACGGTATGCAATAGTCAATAATTTGCTAGATGAGCCGGTTCGCTAATGGTCTTGCTCCTAGGTACAACCTTGTCGTCCCTCGAGACAAGGACGACTTCCGGCCCATCGACGACATCTTCCAAGTTATCGACATTGTTTCTCAACACTACGTGCCTGAAGAAGAAGCGGACGTTTTCAATAATGAGTCGACGGGTATTAAGCGGAAGCTTCGGCGAGCCCTTGCGCATTCCTCCGAGAGAGACTTTCGCCAGGTTATCGCAGACTACAATGATACAATCGAACGGCTACGACGTGACGGGGCCATTGCGAAGAAGCTAGACTCGACCCATCGACTCACACTACCCCTTGTGGAGCGGATCTTGACACAAATATACTCGCGTACCGTTTCTCCCCGGGTTGAATCACTTCGCCAGTATGAGAATGGAACGGATAACGTATATGGAGAACTCCTCCCGCGTTTCATCAGCACGATTTTCAAGGAAACAAAATTGAAATCGGACATGGTTTTCGTGGATCTGGGGTCCGGTGTGGGTAACGTCGTTCTGCAGGCTGCTCTGGAAATCGGCTGTGAAAGCTGGGGCTGCGAAATGATGCAGAACGCATGCGAACTTGCCGAGCTTCAACAAACCGAGTTCAAGGCCCGGTGCCGGCTATGGGGCATCGCTCCGGGGAAGACTCACCTAGTCAGAGGTGATTTCCTGAAAGAACAGAGCATTATCGATGTCCTGAAGCGGGCCGACGTTATCTTGATCAACAACCAGGCCTTTACACCACAGCTTAATACCGAGCTGGTCAACCATTTCTTGGATATGAAAGAGGGTTGCCAAATCGTCTCCCTGAAGTCATTTGTCCCGGCTGGCCACAAGATCCAGTCGCGGAATCTTAACTCTCCGATCAACCTTCTGAAGGTAAAGCAGCGAAACTACTGGTCCAACAGTGTCAGTTGGACCGACGTTGGCGGCACATATTTCATCGCCACGAAAGATAGCTCGAGGCTGAAAGCGTTCGCGGAGAGTCTGGGGTGAGCCAATGCGTACCCCTTGGTCTCAGCGCAAGACATCTTGAACGGTCTTGTCTTCTGAGACCAGTATATATCGCATTCTTGATGCGTTCCCAAGTGATACCGCTTCATGTACAAACTTTGGCACCATCGGCGTGTCGGATGTCCAGAGGTTATGCCGACACGACATCATTCTATCTTCCATGATCCATTTTGATCCAAGTTTGGTTCATACACGATGTGGGAATTTTGGTGAGGACTCGTTATGATTCAACAACATTGTGAATAAACAACGGGTATCTTATACATAGTATGCATAGAGAGAATCGATGGTCAGCACATATCATCAGACCAAAGTCATTCCCCAGTTAAAAACTATTTGGTATCAGTAATCGCAAAACGATGCACATGCTTTCATGAAAATCTGGACGCTTTGTTCATAGCTTCTGCTTCCTCGCCCATCCGAGCCATCCAACGATCAACAAGCTCTTGGTTTTCTCGCTGATACTTGTTGGACTTTTCCTCCGCCATGTTGAGCTGGAGGTATAAAGATGCAATTTCGTCTTGGAAATCCTGCACACACCCGGTCAGTGAGATCCATACGGACGGTGCGAGAAGAGGACAGGATAGAACGTACGTCCAGCAGTTTGGCTTTCCCCCTCAGCTCCCCCTCCAGATCCTTGAGGCGCATCTGCAGATGCGTGATTTCAGACTCTAGAGCCCTCACACGGCGTTGATCCTGCGTGTTCTTCTTGCGTAGCTTTTCCAACTCGGCGTTTGCGCGCACGAGTTGCTCCTGCAGCTCCGAGCGGGATCGCTGCGCCTCGGATAGGTCTGCACGAGTTGCAGATAGGGCCTCCTGCAGCGACAGGCCTGCTGCGCTGGCAGGCTGCTTTTTATTTCCTGGTGAAGGAGTAGCAAGAGGGGAGCTTTGAGTTGGGGCTACCGTTTGCGCCTGGGCGGTGCGATCGGCAAGTTGAATGTCTAGATTGAGGGCGGTTTGTTAGTCGGAAGGTGTTCGAATTTCAGATCATTCTCTGGAAAATATTGAGCGTAGTTTGATTCATACAGGCATCGTAGAGCGCAGCGTTGGCCTTCTCTCGCCGATCTCTCGCGGCCAACGCGGCGGAGAACTCGTCCCTCCAGTGGGCCATGTAATTAATGGATGATCACGGGTTGCGGCGGTGTTTCAGATGAGATACGAAGACATTGTGGCGCGAATGTCAGTACAATCTATGAACAGCGCAGCGTGAATCGGATGTATCAGCCCTAGACGACGCCCGGCCTGTTGCCACATTCAAGTATGGAGGGAGGAATGTGCCGATCGGAGTATTGAGTGAGCAGAGTGATGGTGGGTGATTTGGAGATGAAGTCATCTGTCGGGGGATTTCAGGCACACCGCCTGGTTGACCGCCTCCCCTCGCTGCGGCGGCGGCGCATGCATCATCGACACCAGCCGTCTCCGCTAGCTCACCCAACCAACTCAACTTGTTCCAACTTCTCCTCATTACCTAGGTAACTTCCATCTTATTCCCTCTGCTGCGTCGTCTACTAACACTGCTGCTGTAGAGCACTTCTCTCATCGCTATATAATATCTCGGATACTGCGTCTGCCTCTTGCTACCTCGTCCCGCGCCTCGCAGCTCTTATCTCTACAGCCACAGCCATGTCGTCACGGAAGAAGGTCCTGCTGAAGGTAGGTTTCCCACATGGAAGCTTCGGGCGTGCTATGTGCCCATGGCATTATAGTGAAGCCTGCAGAATCCGGCTGGATAGAAAACAGCTAGTTTCGATAAGACTCTACACGTTCAACTTAGGACATTGGATAACCCGCAGTTCAGAACCGTCGGCTAACCTTTCTGGGTCTGCAGGTGATCATTCTGGGCGACAGCGGCGTCGGGAAAACGAGCTTGATGAATCAATATGTCAACAAGAAGTTCAGCGCAAGCTACAAGGCTACCATCGGTGCCGACTTTCTCACAAAAGAAGTTTTGGTCGACGACCGTCTGGTAACGATGCAGGCACGTCCCCAGATGACTCGACCTGTTATATGTACCAGAGGCTAATACACGATCTAGATCTGGGATACCGCCGGCCAAGAACGCTTTCAGTCCCTGGGCGTTGCATTCTACCGTGGAGCCGACTGCTGCGTTTTAGTATACGATGTGAACAACTCGAAGAGTTTCGAGGCCCTCGACAGCTGGCGGGATGAGTTCTTGATCCAGGCTAGCCCGCGAGATCCAGAAAGCTTTCCCTTCGTATGATACCTATATATGTGCCTCTCCGAGGTTTTCGCACTGACCATTACAGGTTGTGATCGGTAACAAGATTGATGTCGAGGAGAGCAAGCGGATGATCTCTTCGAAGCGGGCTATGACTTTCTGCCAGTCGAAAGGCAACATCCCCTACTTCGAGACTAGTGCCAAGGAAGCAGTGAACGTCGAACAGGCTTTCGAAGGTGAGTCTTCTGCTACTGGTGTGGGATCTCGTTCCACTGACAGGTTCTAGTCATCGCTCGGAGTGCTCTGGCTCAGGAAGAGGCCGAGGAGTTTAGCGGTGAATTCAGCGACCCCATCAATATCCACCTAGACAGCGATCGGGATGGATGTGCCTGTTGATACCCTCGTGAAAGACATGTCTTTCCATGATTTACATCTCCGTGTCTGATTGTTCAGGTTTCTTGTTCTGTAGACTCTTCTGTCCCGTCCTTCTAGTCTGCACCCTTGAATGTCTATCGGGAAGTCTTGGGTTCCTCATGTATCAAATACCTAGTCTGTGGTTTCAGGGTCGCATGCCTTTGGGTTTCTTTATTTGAAGATAGCGCGTAGTCTTTGAGGAGTCAGGAATATCAATCGTTTGTTGTCCACTGATCGACTGAGTCAATCGATCTGCATTGCGTGTTATAGGGGAGGCATTTCGTGATGCTTGGCGGTGAGCATCAGTAAGAGCGCTTATCGGGCGTATCGGACCTCCCGATACGTTCTAGTACCACCACCATCATCACTTGCTCTCCCTTGCTTTGTGCAACTTATCCCATGATACTTCTACCCTGACAACCACCTGAAAACGTCGGCTGCCACACCCTTGTCCCTCTATGCGCCATAACGCGATCGAATATTAGGGACGTCCTGGACCTTCGACGACAACGCAAACCGAGGGATTATTGGCATGTGCACGACCAACCCGCCTCCGAGCTGTTAAGCAACCCGCTCCAATGGACGATATTCGCAGGCCCAGCGACTCAATACTGGGCGGAGTCGCCAGACGCACGCTAGGGATCTGTCTGCTTCTTATCGTGGTCGTCTTGTGGACAGCGTCGAACTTTTTAGCCAGCGTGAGCGACCCCGATACTCAATGCGCGGGTGGAGGTATCTAACTCTTCCTCTACTCAGACGATCTTCGCCGACGACACATACTCCAAGCCGTTCTTCGTGACCTACATCAACACCTCGCTGTTCATCCTTCCGCTCTTCACGATCGTTCTAGGCCGCATCTGGAGGCTCTGGCGCACAAACAAGCTCCCGCACGTCCGCAGCTTTGGAGACCTCCTGCACCACCTTGACGCCGACGGCTCGCAAGCAGAGGCTCAGAGCATTTTGCACCATGGTGCCGAAGGCAGGGATAGCGACGATGGACCCGTGGACCCTGAATCCTGGAACGCTGCCCGCGTGAGCGCGGCCCTGGATGACAAGACCCAACCGTCCAAGCTGGGCTTGAGGGCCACCGCGAAACTGAGCTTCGAGTTCTGTCTGCTATGGGTAAGCATGTGCTCCGCCAGGAATCGTATCAAATGCGCTAACAGCCGTAGTTTTCTGTAGGTGATCCGCCAGCACGGAATCATGCTCTGAACTAATCTCTTTATACCCAGGCCAACTACTTCGCCATGGCCTGCTTGCAGTATACCACCGTGGGGAGCACCACCATCCTCACCTCGACCAGCGGTTAGCTCCCCTCCCCTCCCCTCTCCCTCCCCTCTCCCTCCCGCATACCTAACCCCATCACTCCAGGCGTCTGGACACTGATCTTCGGCGCCGCCATCGGCGTCGAGAAATTCACCATCCGCAAACTAGCCGGCGTCATCGCCTCCCTAACGGGCATGATCCTCATCTCGCGGGTCGATCTCTCAGCCCCCGACCCCAGCGACACGGGCAGCACGTTCCCGTCCAAGACAGCGGGTGAGATCGCTCTCGGCGACGCAATGGCCGGCTTCAGCGCGGTCCTGTACGGCGTGTACACGATCGTGCTGAAGAAACAGGTCGGCGACGAATCCCGCGTCAACATGCAGCTGTTTTTCGGGCTGGTCGGGCTTTTCAATGTGTTTTTGCTCTGGCCGGGCTTTATTATCCTGCATTGGACGGGTATCGAGCCGTTTGCGCTGCCGGATACGACGAGGGTTTGGACGATTATATGGGTGGGTGGCTTTTTTTTTATCTTCCCTTTTGCTCTCGTGTATTAATTGCTTGGGACAGGTCAACTCGTTCTCATCCTTCTTTTCGGATATCTGCTGGGCCTATGCCATGCTCCTTACTACGCCCCTGGTCGTCACTGTCGGTCTCAGCTTGACGATCCCGCTTTCCCTTGTTGGTCAGATTGTCCTGCAGGGACAGTATGCAAGCGCCTTGTACTGGGTTGGCGCTACTATCGTGTTCCTGTCCTTCTTGGTAGTGAACCACGAGAGCCAGAAGACGGAGGTAGAAGAACCCTCCGCAGGGAGGTATGGGTCTGTGCCGTGGGAGGACACAGAGCGATAGCTGGGGTTCGTAGAGTTTATCTTTAGCGGTATTTTTACCTAGTGTACATAGATACTATTTTTAAATGCAGGCTCTTTTTCGCCTATGGCAAATTCCGTTCTACCATAAACCAGGCGAAGGTATGGCTATTCCAACAGTAGATATGTATTAGTCAATTACGTATGTAGTGTCAACATAAGGGCCGTGAGAAAGTAAAAGTACATTCGACTCGTGGTCGTCCACAGAGAAGAAACCATTAAATATGTAAACAAGCCAAGGGCCATAGCGTAAAAAGCATGTAGCGGATGAAATAAACATCTGTATCATCAAGCCAAGGGTATGTAGGGGTATGCCATATCAACAGGGACACAAAGAACCAATGTAAGGAATGCAAAGAGCCGCCTGACTCTGAGGAACAGAATTAATAAGACAGTATCAAATGAGGTATAAAATGAAGACAAAAGACGATCGTGAGTGATCGAGACATGTTAGCATATTTGCACATTCATGCTGCTGGCGCTGCCGCACCAGGCGCAGGCTCTGTTTCCATCTTCTTGCGAGCGACAAGGATACTCTTCAGAGACCCAAGCCATTTCGCTAAGGATTCCTCGTCTGTCGTGCAGAGCCGGTACGACTTCTCTTCTGCGATGATCTGGAGGCAAAAGCGTTTGGATCGGGACATCGGATCGACTTCGGCTGCGTCGATCACCTGAGACATGGGGATGATCTTGACAGCAGAGTATTCCTATTGAATGGGATCTGGTCAGTCGGTGTGTTCTCCGGCCCAGGCAGCAGGAATAATCGGAAGAGCATGAACCACGCGCTAAGAGAAAGTGGGGGCTGGAGTTCTGGAGACGGGCGTACCTGTTCATCCTTATAGAAGCCAAGGCTTTTCGGACGTAAAACTACCCACAACCGTTTCCATTGGCGCACCCCACCCTTAATCCGAAGACACTGCAGATAGCCATTACAGACCACTCGCTCGGGATCGCGCAGCACTCCAGGTTCATTGCCGCGACCGGTGTCGCGTGAGGGAGGAGATTGCCCGCTAGCCCCAGCAGGCAGATTGTGAATCGACGATTTTGATCGAAGAGGAATACTGGGGTTACTGCTTGGTCCGTCCGACCACTCGGAGTACGAAGTGATGTCGTGTCCCGAGTAGTCCTGGTGGAGGGCGAGACGTCTCGGCGAGAGCGCCGTGCCGAATTCCGGCGAACTGGGCCTTCCCAGCGGCTCAATATCCGAATGGTCGGTCGTGTCGTCGATGCGCGGTCGGTTCGCCGCTGTCTTTCCTCTATTATTCGACATGGCAAGCAGCGCCTCCTCATCTTCGTCTACGCGAGTCTCCAGGCAGATCCGCTGGACCCAATCCTCCGCATCCTTTTCCGACAAGGCTTGAAAACGGTAGTTCTTCGATGGGGAGAAAATCCCGAAGACATGTTGTCGTGACGACCGAGGGGATCGGACCGGCGCGACCGCCGTCACTTCGGAGAGGGTAATGGAGGCGCGGAGTCTGGTGGCTTCCTCGTCTTTGTAGACGGACAGGAGGTTCGGTCGGAGGACAAGATACGCGGGTTTCCATGAGGCGCGGAATGCCTAAGGAAGAAATGGTCAGCCGTGGAAACTGAAGACAGGGTCTGATTTTTCAGTGGTGCTACTGACATGTTTGTGTTTCACGCGCCGATGGACCTTCCCGCTCTTCAAGACTCGATCAAACTCAAAGCTTCCATTCTCGTTGACAGGTGAAAAAGTGTCCAGGTTGACATGGCCGTTGCGATAATTTGCGGTCGGCGGAGTGGGACGTAGGTGAGCAGAGGAGTGCTGGACAGTACCATCGGGGAGTTGGATTGCGGGAGTTTTGGCATGTCCGTCGGAGGTTGAGAGGCACGAGGTTGGACCAGACGGATTCATTGTAGCGGACATCGCGGAGCTTCCAAAATGAAATTATCGATTAGAGATTAGACGGGAGAGAATTGCGGTGGGGAGCTGTATGAGAGCGCGCGCACACGGCGCTGTCCAAAGCAAGCGCACGCTGCACAACGCAGGGAAATGAGGTCTATAGTAGTCCGGGCGGACGGCGCATATACAGCGGAGGCGGGGGACAATCAGCCTCCATAAATAGTGGATGGAGGCCTAGTTAGAGGCAGGCAGAAATGAAGTTGAAATCGTGTCGCCTGTCAGCAAGGTCGAAGAAGAGGCTGTGTCGCAAGGAGCATTGGAGGAAGAGAGACCGGAACCGGGGGGGAAAGTGAAAGTGTAGAGGGAGGGGAATGAATGATTAAGATGGATGACACATGCGTGACCCAAACAGAGCCCCTTTTAGGAAACTCTCGTCTGTTTTGGTCAGTCAAGAGGCCGATAGGAGAAGCATGGCCAAATTAATCCTTCTTCTGTTTTAGCGGGCACTAACGCCGCCATGAGACGTTTCAGGATGATCCTCATATCTTTCTTCCCTTTCTTTCTTTTTTTTTTTATTTTTTCTTGTCTCACTCACCCATACTACTATTCAAATTGTTAATGACAGTATTGTAGTATTGTTGGATGAGGAGAAAATCTACATATATGAAGTTTATTAGCTCAATATGAGGCATACAGCAGTCATGAATAACATTTGAGATATATAATGTTCAGCTGGAAGTCATAAGAGTCATCAGACCATTATGGCAACCATCATACTCTACGGATGATATCCAATAATAATCAAATGACAGCTAAACAAGGTCATGCCTGATCTATGCTAGCTTTCTACCCCGTATGTTGATACCTCCCTCTGATATACCTGCAACCTTTCTAATCTCCACCCTTAGACAGGATGTATGCATGGTTGGTGTACCTACATGATGGTCGCCCTGGGAGCCACGTAGGTACAGCTAGCTAGGTACATATCCCGTACTTCACCTACATATTGTTCTTGATGATTGATGATTCTGCCTTGATTCATGCATTCAGCCTACCTACCGATGTACCTACGTAAGCAAATACAAAGCTCATCCACCAATGGAGAGCCGCGACTCCAATAGGTTCTACATCCTGGCAATCGTAATGCACACTGCAGGAGAAACCAGCCGAGAGCCAAGGGATGAAACGATCTAGGAGTAGGCTTGTCAATATGGAGTACTCTGTGCACCAGAGTCGAGTGGCCTTTTGAACGGCTGGACCCTAGGTACCTAAGTATCTACCTAGTACCTACTAGTATTGACAACATCACACTACCTAGGTACCTACCTCCAGAACAGGCTGATTCAGGGTCAGCGTCTAAAAAAGGCCACCTTGACAGATCCCCGTAGCGCCAGGGTCACGTGTGGGGCGGATTCAGGGTTCTGGACGCATCCTGACCGAAATTTACCGCTCGGTTTTGGTACCCCTGGTCTCACCCGTGCCCGTGGCCTCCCGCCCCATGCGTTCCCATACCGTACCGTACCATACTTCCTGTTCAGGGTGGTCGGGCCGAGTCCGCTCTGGACCTACGAAATGGGGAAATTATCATCCAAGTACTCCATAGTTGCGTATACCCTCCATCCTATTATGACATTATTATTATTATTTTTTTATTATTATTGTTATTATTTATTCGTCCCCTACCCGATCGGTGGATATTCGGCTGATATCAACAATACCTACCTACCAACTATGAAGCCGACGGCTCTCTCCGACCAAGTGCTAGACATCATAACAAGACATCCACATCCACTGACGGGACAGGGGATCTCGGCTCAATGCATATCTCTTGGCTGCGTTATCTCGACCCCGGTCAGTTGGACGGACGTTCCTCCATCGATTTGGGTTAGCACTCAATAACACAAAGCCACCGTTGCATCGATGGGGTTAGATAATCTCGGATCGAGCACTCCGTTTGACAAGGTGACTATGTACGGAGTACCATTGGTGTTATTAATAATCTGGACCCAAAGAAAGAACAAGAAATGAATTGACCCTCGAGTTAGCGAGTAATGAATTACCAAAAGATCCAAGCAGGTCTTTCGCTTTCTCAGTAATAACATTCATGTATCACCCCAGAGAACAATTTCAGTGGATTATATCTCCCTCAGGGTCCAGGGTCCAGGTAGGACTAGGTACTGTATCTGCTTTGTTGACTATTTGGGCCAGATCAGCACGTTGATCTTGAACTCAAAAACGGCTGTATCCATCACATATGTAAGCAATTGACAGCTCTGCCAACCGTTTGCTCCTCAGGAGGACGCGTCTTGCATATCGACGCACAAATCAGATAGTCAGCATTGCATGCGGTAGCCATGAGACCTTGCCATGACCCTTTCTGCGAATCCCACCTTAGGGAGCTGTATAGAACTTGCATTGGCAGGTAGGTAGGTAAGTACATTGATCGGTCCATACCAGTCTGTTCATAATCCCAATCCAATCCGAACTATGTGAATATTTTAGATTATACTCCGTAGATACTACCTCAGTATATTCTGATCTATTCATGATCAAATAACAGCCTTATAACCTAGGGACACCAAGCATGGAGAAGACACTCCGATCTCTTTCTGGTTTCTAAAAAAAATCCAAATTAGAAAAAATACTGGTAGCAAATACCATACCGTAACCATACACCAGACCCGCGGGACCCAATTTGGAGAGTATGGTAAGATTACTGCACGATGACCATGGCCGCTTGCGCCTCCCTGGGCTTGGCGGAACTTTCCACCCATCCCCATCCCCAAAATATCCTTTCGAGCCTTCACCTCATAACCGCCTCCCGCCAACCTCGACCGTTCCCCGTCATTCTCCTCCAACGTCGTCGTGATTGATGACCTCGTCCACAGTATTGGCGTCTTCGACCTCACTACTCAGGACATCGGTCTCCTGCGTTGCTGCCCGCGTTTCCCTGGCTCAGTTGTCCCTGGTCAACTGAAAAGGGAAATCGTTTGAGAAAGGAGGCTTTCCTCCGGGCCATTCGTTCACGTCTTTCGCTTCTCTTTCTCGGTTTCTCGCCCCTCCTCTTTTTTTTTTTTTCCTCACACAGTCGTCTTTATAATAATCCCTTTATTCCTTTCCACTGTTCATATTGCGGAGCGATTCGGTGGTAGGCACCCGCAGTGCAGCCGTGCCTTATTGTGACTCGCGTGCGAACTGTGATTTTTCACGCTCAACTTTTTACGATTCCACAGACTCTCGATCAAACTAAGTCTGGTTCTTGGGAAATTCCGTCTGTGTTGATTGGATTTTGATAGCGGTGCTCTGTCTCGTCCCACCGTGAATCGACACAGCGTGATCACTCTGCACCCATGGGCCTAAAGCAACGGATTTCGAAATGGCTGCCCTCCTCACCGAGTCTGCCTCTAGATGACTCTTCGCGTGAGAAGGGCCGCAACCTTTCCAGATTTGCTTTCTTTCGCCGACGGATACGTTTGAAGGGCAACTCGTCCATCTCCATACCCCTGGGCTTTGTTTTACTATTCCCGTGCATTGTAATAGTTCTTGTTCTGCTTCTGTTTGTGCGACATCCTTCGTCGCCCGGGGGCATTCTAATTCCGGCGGGTACACCGCCGTCTATCAGGTTCGTCTTTTCGTGCTGTGTGTCGGCGCCCCCAATGCATGCGCTTTGCTAATCTTTCTGATTTTTACAGGAAAATCAGTGAAAAATACGACAAGGTCTTCGCTCCCGGATGCCGTGCCGTTGAAAAGGAAGTGGACGCCCCCCGCGCTAACGCGGCCTTTGTTGTCCTCGCCCGAAACAAGGAGATTGATGGTGTGGTGCAATCCCTGAAATCGATCGAGCGTCACTTCAACCGATGGTTCCACTACCCTTACGTGTTCCTGAATGACGGCGACTTCGATGATGAATTCAAGGAGACCGTCAAGAACTACACAAGCGCCCCCGTGGAGTTTGGCAAGATCGACGATACCATGTGGGGTTACCCCAAGTGGGTTGACCACGAAGTCGCCCGGGAGGGCATCAGAAAGCAGGGAGATGCTGCCATCATGTACGGAGGGATGGAGAGCTACCATCACATGTGTAGATTCTATTCCGGGTGAGTACAAATCGGGGACTCCTATCAATGCCGCATACTAATTCCCCCCAGATTCTTCTACAAGCATCCTCTCCTCATGAAGTACGAGTGGTACTGGCGTCTGGAGCCCGAGATCAAGTACTTCTGTGACATTACCTAGTATGACTCCTGGCCCTGTGTCTTTCCTTTCTTGGTGTCAATTTGCTGACATAATTCTAAGCGATCCCTTTATTGAAATGGCCAACGCGAACAAGACCTACGGATTCACGATCGCTGTGAAAGAACTGCGTGAGACTGTCCCTAACATCTTCCGCTACGCGTCTGCGTACAAGCGTAAGCACAATCTCAAGTCCAAGGGCCTTTGGGAGATGTTTCTTGAACGACCTGAGGAGGAGGAAGAGCCCAAGCCCGAAGAAAACAAGGACAAGCTTCCCGAGGAAATTCTCCAGAATGAGCCTGGCGAAAACACGGTTCCTGATGTCGACCCGGAAGCCATGGAAGGCGAAAAGTATAACATGTGCCATTTCTGGAGTAATTTCGAGATCGCTCGCTTGGACTGGTTCCGCAGCAAGGAGTACGAGGAGTTCTTCGAGATGATGGACAGAAGTGGTGGGTTCTGGACTGAGAGAGTATGTTCCTCCCTACTTTTGACCTCAACTTCATCTGCCAACATGTTCTAACAACTATCGCAGTGGGGTGATGCACCCATTCACTCTCTCGCCGCCGGTGTTCTTTTGTCTCCCGCCGACATCCACTACTTCCGCGATTTTGGCTACCGGCACACCACCATCCAGCACTGTCCCGCCAACGCCCCCGCCCGCCAACTGCCTCGCATCCCATGGCTCGAGACCACGACGGACGATGAAAAGGCGCGCATTGAAGAAGACGAATATTGGGCGAACCCCGACCCGGTCAAAGAGAATGGTGTGGGCTGCAGATGCCGGTGTGATACAGATATCGTGGATGTCGAGGGCAAGCAGGGCAGCTGTCTCGCCGAGTGGGTAGAGGTTGCTGGAGGTTGGGCATCCCCATAGACTGGGGCATACTCTTTAATTGTTCGTTGTATAATCTTTCGCCTCCTCATTTCCGTACCTACTTTGTTCGACTATGAGCATTTACTCGGATCGCCCTTGGAGTTGTTTGCTTGAGCCTGCATGTTTGTTGGCTGTGGGGTTCTGGACGGCGTTTTCACGGTTTTTGACGGCTTCGTCCCTGAAAGATGGTTGTGCACCACTCTCGTCTATACTTGACCAATTCATCTAGCGTGCTTTGTATGATTTCACTTGGATTCTGCAGTCTCGTGGGAGCGGACGAGCACCGAGGTCAGTCTTCGGACAAGCTCCCGTCATTTCTTCGCAGACGTCCGCATCGTCAGGATGCATGCTATGTCGGCCTTGGTCTTGCTGATCTCCGTTGCTCCTGGGGGCGCCTCTGGTCGCCTACGACGTTCCCTACACGTTTGTTCGGGTCGGTCGCCGACGGTCGCCGACGACCTGGATCTCGTTGGAGTATCCAGCCATCTCCCGCGATGTCTTCTGGTTGGCTTGACGGGGATCGTGGTCTACTTGATTGAAAGAAACGACTCACGCGCTCGGTCCGACTAGAAGACCCCGACATCCGTCCGGCTGGGTGGAAGCGTGTAGCCCGGACGTTGAAGGGATCTTGATTCTTATGATGATGAAATACTCGACTTCCCCAGGCTCGCACTTGTCCGAGTTTCACGCTCAATATTCTGCCTCGCTTTCTTCTTGACCCGTGCATTCCTTTTTTCACCCTCCCCATTCCCGTTTTTGCATTCACCTTTCCCCGTCCCTTCCGCTATATGTCATCACGAAATGTACATATCCTTTATTTTTATCATCTGAGACGGATAACGGGGATCACGCAGATAATCGAAGTGACTTGTTTGTTCATAGAGATAGCTTTCTTGGTAGTAATTCGTACCCATACCTCTCCGGGCCTGCCCTCCGTATCTATTAGGCGTCGATCAGATTCACTAGGCTCCTTCGGGGCTAGTGGGGCCTGATAGGAGATGCCTTATCAATGAAGACGTCAGATGTACATGACGGACCGGAGGAAGAAGGAAGACAGAATGATCCCAAGTGACTGCAAGCCCGTTTGATCTGGTGGAAATACGACCATACGCCCAGAAGAAAGTCTGAAACCTCGAAAGGAAAAGGAATCAGCAGATGACGGGATCGAGAGAGGAGAGCATACAGAAGACTCGCCAGGACGGTGACATTTGGTTGTCATGTGCCGTTTCCCCGCGTGTCGCAGGTACACTTTATGATTTATCAGTCACTGACGGTCATTATCACTGGGGAACTGCCTGAGGTACCTCCGAAAGCCTGCCTACGACGACTCATCATCCTTCTACCTATCTATCTCGAATTTCCTCTGCCCCTCTCCTTTCCTCTCCTCCTCTATCATCGCCCTCGACATTCTATACCTCTTTGCCTTTGCCAGCCACACTAGTCAGCATCTTACCTACCTCTTCTGACGGACGTTTAACACCGGAAGAAAAGGCAGAAAGCACCTGACTTGCGTTATTCCGCCCGACCCCGAGACCCGTTCATTCTTCCTCCCCCACTTAACCCACTCCCCCGTCATCGGGCATCTCGACCGCTCAGCCTGAGATCATTCTTCCTAAGCTTGAGTCGTTGACGAAAGAAACGTCCACAGCTTCTTCTTCTTTTCAAGAAGATAACGTATTCTCCCGCTCACCTTCCGGTTATCTTGTTCCTGCGTCTTGTCTCCGATCGAAAACCTCCGCCCTACATCTCCAGACTTGGCTTACTCCTCATCTCCACCTCACGCCCATGATAGTCTCTCTCCACTAGCAGCCATGGCTGACTCTCCAGAGCCTCCCTCCAGGCGTCTATCTACTGCCTCATCCACGGCCCATCTTCGATACCCTACCCATCCCCCTCTCAGCGGCTCGGTAGAGGAGTGGCTCTCGCGCTCCAGACCGATCAATATGACGTCAACTCCGGAACACGCACCCAAATCCTTGAGCGAAAGCTGGGCAACCATGAGTGTGTCGGACATACATTCCGAAGATGGCACTCGTTCAGAACAGACCGATGTTGCGTCTTTGATAGATCCAGCCGGACCGGACGACGTTGCAAGCCTGGATGAGCGGTATAGTGGCAGCGAGATCGACGGGAACGAAGATGAGAGATCGTATGGAGACCACTATGACTCGAAGAGCTACATCTCAGAGTCCCAAGAGCTACCGCCCCTGTTCTCTCACTTCAGAGGCTCCATCGATGACAGCAACCTCACCACAAAAACGGCCTTCCGCCAGTCCTACGGGCCGATCGAATTCACTGAACCCGAGACCTGGCCCGAGGCCGAGCGCATAGACTCCAAACGAGCGATCCACGTCCTAGAAGGGACTGAGGTCTCCGAAATAAAGTCTCAGATCCCCGTCGACCTGGGAGACTGCACCTTGACAGCTACTGTTCAGCAGACAATGACGAAGGACAGCCTCGATACTGATAACCCGTTTCGAGTGCTGTATGTTGGAAGCCCAGAGTTCCGCAACATCGTCCTTGACAAGATCGGTGATGTTCTCGTGTCAAGTACTGGCAGTGGCTCTGTAAGCAGTTCGACCGAGTCTTCCAGATATCACGTTGTTCCAACGTCATTTGGCGCTGGGGCGGTCCCAAACTTTGCCGAGCTCCTCCCGATTCACGTCCAACTCGTCGTGGATGAGTGCTTCCATGCAATCTCCATAGACGATACTCTTGGTGGCCCAGACACGATTGATCTGATGCTCAAGAACCGCTCACTCTGCACATCCTACTGGACTGGAAGTGAGTATGCGCTTTCGTCCGCGTCCGATTGGATGCTACCAGACATTGCTATCATCTTTGTCTCCAGTTCGGATACTGCCGCCACTGAGAAGACCCAAAAGTTAGTGCGCATCTTCATGGAGCGACATGGTATTCCAGCCATGTTTATCTCCGATAAACCCCTGTGGAATATGAACAGGGAACTTCCCATCAACCCGCATACTCTGCATATGTGCCTGGAGTCCCGACACTCTTCGACGGGGAAAACCTCGGTTCTGAGACGCTACCCGATCGATTTGAAGACATTCGAGAGTATTACGCCAGGACAAATGAACAGGAATCTTGCTTCCTTGGCCAAAATCTACCCTAAGAAGACCCGCCAAGTGATAGCTGAGACGAATGAAAAGGACTCCATCTTCCTCCAGCTTATAGAGTATATGAGCAAGATGCTCCCTTTTTCCTATTTCAATATTGACCCCGAGTGGGCCAGATATATTTCTAACCTGATCATCATGTCTGCTTTCGCACTTTTCTTTATTTCCGCGTCAATAATCCTAGGCAGCTGGAAAACTTCTATGTTGGATACCACACGTGCTGCCTCTAACCTGACGGCATTCCCTTCATCCAATATCGTTGCCACGAGCACGGTTTCGGAACCGACGTCATTTCCAGGCCGGTCATCCTCTATCCAATCTGCCGTTCTGGGCAGACATGCCGGTGGTTCGCTCGATGATCTAATGAGAGGAACAGCCTCAATCTCCGAACAAGACGAGAAGTCAAGTGATTTTGAGATCCAGGTAGTCGGCGACTGCCACCTGGCCATCAAATCGCCGAGCAGGTACCCTGGTGGAAAGAAACATACCAAGTTCAGTGTCCAGGTCAGCAGGCAGGAGAAACCACTTCCATATGAACTCTCCCAGCTGTTCGATGGTGTATACACGTTGAAGCTGGACCGGGGCGATGCGTACGGCATCGTGAATATTACCATTACTACCGCCTCCCGGCCAGCTTTGAAACAGACCACATCCGTGGACTTTGGAACGCCATGGCTGAAGATTGCAAACTGGAAACGCGCAGCACAGGCTATTAGTGCGCAGCTCATGAGAGACTTTAATAGTGCGCAAACAGGGCTGTCCGAAGTATACGGTCGCCTAAGTACCGATCTCCAGGTCCTCATGGGCGATGTGGTCAAACGAGCACATGTCCTCCGGCGAGATGCCGAAATCCTCCGACAAGAGTCTGCGCAGGTCTCGCAGGGGACAAAGGAGCTAGTTCTTGCCCGATCGAAACAGCTGTCTGAGGTGGTTCGACGCACCGCGGTGCAGCCGTTTTTGGCCGCTTCGTCCGTCCTACAGGGCCATACGCATAAGATGAACCGGGAAGCGAGGGAGATGGTGAGTGGCACGTGGAACCGACTCAGCACGCGAGCCCAAGGCTTCGATCTCAGCCTGATGATGGAGCATGTGCGCAATGCAAGGAAGTGTACGGCTCTGGACCGAGCGCAGAAGAGAGCAAGGAATCTCATGCGACAGAAGAAATGTGGCCGGACAACGGTGTGAACGGAAGGGTGTTTTGGTATTAGGGGGTGATAATGCCGATGCAGTGGCCTTGAATGATAGCTGATCTCTTGCTTTACTATTATATCCCCTGTTTCCTAGGTAGTTTTCGCTTCTGTTTACTTTGGCTCTGGGGGTTGGGTTGGGTTGTTCAGGCGCAAATCGTGGACCAGATTGAATCTTACTCCCCCTCTTGTTGCTGATACGCGTTTGCTACTTTCTCTTTGCAACAATGGCTAGTAGTAGTAATGGAAGCCGCTGGGATTTTGGGACGGAGTAGAGCTCGTGGTGAAGTAAACAAAATAATCGACGGGTTTTGTGCCCGGCGGTGGCAGTTTTTCCTGGACCCATGAAGGCAACGAACCTCCTCCCCACCAGAAAAACAGATTTCCCCCTCCTCTTCCCTCCCCTAACAAGTACTTCTTGATACCCTCTCCCCGCCATCTCTCTCTTCCCTTTTACCACCGTGAATTGAAATTTCTCAGGTATTGTCTTTCTCCTACTCTCCTTGTTTTGCTCGGGTCCCCATTTCCAGTCTCCTGACTCACATTCTTTTGTCTCCAGATTACCGCATTTCCTCATCACAATGTCTGACACCAAGCCTGACCCCACCACCACCGCTCCTGAGGCCGAGAAGCCCCAGGAGACCACTCCCGCCACCACCGAGGCCCCCAAGGCTGAAGAGGAGAAGCCTGCGACCGAGTCCGCTGCTCCCAAGACCACCGATAACGTCTTCTCTATGTTCGGTGGCGGTCCCAAGAAGGAAAAGAAGGAGGAGCCCGAGGACGACAAGGATGAGCCTTCTGGTTCTTCCAAGGCCCAGAAGGGTGAAGACGAAGTGAGTGCTATCGACTTTGGGCTTTCTGCATCTGCTGTTACCCTCTTACTGCCCGTTCATGGACTGGAGACCTCCCGCTGCGGGGTTGGGACCCCGGGTTCAGCCTCTAATCCTTCTTCATGCATTCTTTATGGATGACTCAAATGACTAACCGTGTCTTCCTTCTTTCTCTTAGGATGAAGCGCCAGAGTCCCCCGATGTTCACTTCGAGCCTGTCATCCGCCTGACGGAGAAGGTCGAGACCAAGACCAACGAAGAACTCGAGGAGCAGACTTTCAAGATGCGGGCTAAGCTGTTCCGCTTCGACCGTGACAGCAAGGAGTGGAAGGAGCGTGGTACCGGTGATGTTCGTCTGCTCAAGCACAAGGAGAACCGCAAGACTCGTCTTGTGATGCGCCGGGACAAGACCCTGAAGGTCTGCGCCAACCACTACAGTAAGTTTGGACCGGGAGATGCCTACGTTTGGTTTGGGTGCTTACCGGCCTCTAGTTGTTCCCGATATGAAGTTGAGCCCCAACGTCGGCAGCGACCGCAGCTGGGTGTGGAACGCCACCGCCGATGTCAGTGAGGGTGAGCCGGAGGCTCAGACCCTGGCTATCCGCTTTGCCAACAGCGAGAGTGAGTTGCCGCGATAAGACTTTGCCCCTGAGGAAGAAGATACTAATGCAGGATAACCAGATGCCAACCTCTTCAAGGAGGCCTTCGAGACCGCTCAGAAGGAGAACGAGAAGCTTCTCTCCGAGCAGTAAACGAAAGACTCGATGTTTCTGAATCCACGAATTCCAAAAATTGCTTTTGAGAATGATTCTTAATCGGTCCACGAGAACTTCTACTTCACCCACTCGTCCCGTTTCCCTCCCCTTCTGACACCTTGCGACACACACGCACCCACCTACCCTCCCCTAGTCATTGTTCTCCCCTATCCCCTTCGCGAGTGAGAGAAAGCAGATTCGATATATCGGTCGTCCAACGACCACGAGTCACCCAACGCCCCGACCAGCTCGACCTCTTTTGGTGGGATGATCGGACGACCATCCTCAGGTAGAGTTGGCAGTAGATAGACATACGAATCCCTCGAATATATGTTGAATGCACGAATTCCCTTTGCCCTGTGTTGATGTATGAAAACGACTTTTTCTATGTAACGACGATAGATTCTGGTCTGGGACCTGGTTCTGTTGTAGCCTGACTGAACTGAATGAATTAAATAGAGCCGATTAGTAGGATTCGTTTTCTTGTAACATGTGCACTGAGGGAGAATTGAGAATGTGTTCTGATGCTCTGGCTGAAGCTGTGTAGAAAGGAAGTGGCGGGCGAGCGAGAGAGCCGGAAGAGTTCAAAGAACATCAACATCCGCATCCCCCTCCACCAAGAATCCATCCAATACACCTTGCGGCATCTCTCTTCTCCCACAACGCTCTCGAAGAAATTCCTCGTCGACGTCCGTCTTCTCCTCCGCTGACTGTCCCTGCGATCATCGCAGGACTTTCCTACCTCTATCGGATTCGCCCCCAGCCGACCTGACTCTCCGGCCACCCTCTGTCGCGCGCGACCCTCGAAGGACCCGGACGCTCTCAGTTCTTCCCCTTCCCTTACGAAGATTTCTCAGTTGGGACAGTCTTCCCAGCCCGAGCATACCGTCTACTACATTATCGCTCTAGTCAATCCCGTGCGTGAACGGAGTCGCGAGCAAGATGCCTGACGTGAGTCTACTGAGTCTACCTCCATCTGATTCTGCTGCATCCTACCGAATTGCTATCGCATGTTGCTGACACGCTTGATTTCTTGATTGATACAGGTCAAAAGAAATGTCCGGCTGGTCACCGAGCAGCACATCGTGTACGTTCTCCTCAATACATGCTCTCCGTCCTTGATTCGCTTTCTGCATCGCCCCGGCGCGACCGACTCCATCTGTCGTCGCGCAAAGCCTCGCCGATACCCCCTTTCTGTCTCGCAAGATGTCCTGCTCTTTTATTATCGTGGAATGCGCACCACTACCGAACCCTCTGAGACACATTTTGCTGATCGTCGCGGCGGCCTTTAGGAACAAGGATTCCGGCGTCGAGGGCTTCCCCCTCCGCTCGTGGTCCATCGAGGTCTACCTCCTCAACGAACATGGCGAGCAGGTGCCGGCGAATGTTTTCGACAAGGTGACGTATACGCTTCACCCGAGTTTCGGGGAGCGAGCCATTCAAAGTACGTTCCTTCCGCCGTGACGTACACATGGTACCTCATTCGACAGGCTCGCGATCCTGGACTAACGTACAACAGCCTTCAAGAACCCGCCGTTCCGTATCTCGGAAGAAGGATGGGGTGAATTTGATATGCAAATCACCCTCACCGCCGATAAGGACCACCACATCACGCACGATCTCAATTTTGCGCAGACGCGCTACGAGTCCAAGCATCCTATTGTGCGCATTGCTTCTGTATTGGCTGGTTCTGGACGTGTTCGCTGACTGTCCTGCTGTCTAGACCTTCAAGAACCCCAAGCCTGCCCTGCTGGCAGCCCTCCGTGAGTCGGGCCCCGTGCCCGGCGACGAGAATGGCGTCAAGTCCAAACGCGCCGCCACCGGCGAGGAGGGATCGAAAAAGAAGAAGAAGACGGAGAAGAATGTATGTTGCTTTGTCTGTCCCGCGTATAGAGAAGAGTCCGATCTAACCGCTCGTAGGTCGACATGGACAAGCTGGCCGATGGCCTGCAGAAACTTGGCGAAGATGACCTCCTCCAGGTGGTCCAGATGGTCCACGATAACAAAGCTCCGGACTCGTACACCAAGAATGATGTTGAGCGTATGGAATTTGCCTTCCCTCCCCCACTTTCCTTACCAGTACGCGTATACTAACCGGCGCAGAGGGAGAATTCCACGTCGACCTCTATACCCTACCGGATTCGCTAATCAAGATGCTCTGGGATTTCACGCAGGAAAAGGGTGCCCTGTGATAGCATCGTTCGGTTACATGGTATTCCCCGTCGTCAGTTGATTTCTTCGATTATGCATGTCTGTATGCTGGTTTCCTTATGTGCTTTGCTGCTATCCTTATACTCTAAACCTGGCCTGTATTTCTAAATTTAGGGCTGGAAAGAAAGAAAAGATATGGACGCGGCTTTCTTCCCTCGTTTCATCGAAGAATGGCAAAAGCGCCGGAGACGGAGATGGATAGGACGGATATGTTGTCGTCCGTACTATGGATTCGTCTGGTTCATCTTGCGATGCTTTGAACAAGGATAGGGTAGGATAGGTTAATATAATCTCATACCGGCTTGGCCACAGACTTCTGCTTTATTGAATGAATATCTGATTGATATTGACATATTTATTGGGTGGCTGCCTCGCCTAGAACGATATATCTAATTACCCAAATCGGAGGAGCCCCAGCAATACAGTGACAGAAGCAGGACTGTGGTCCGCCTTATCAAACGGCATACTCGTCTAGAACCATACCATCTACATCACTAAGCGAAGTGGCTCCTGCCATAAAGTCCGGATACCAAAGGAGTCTTGTCTACTCATCGAAGGCAAATAACGGAACGGTAAGGGAGTGGAAGGGAAGGAATTCGGAGAAATCATGTATATACAAAGCACTGGATTGCTTGGATATCTCAAGTTCAAACGACCAACGTAACAGACCAATCGATCTATATCACCCGACCAAACGCCTGAAGAACATACTGAAGCTATTTCCCGTGAAGACAAGGGATGAGCCATTGGGGAGAGAAGAAAAGACGACGCTCGCTACGCTATTTACTCGAACGAAATAGACGAAGGCTGTACAAACTGATAAAACGGATCACAGTACTCGGTGTCTGGACAGACAGTCAGCGGGCTGCACAATCGCGAGAGGAAGGGTAGGAAACATACATCTTCAGGAGGTCTTCCAAAGAGTCTGCGGTGCAGGCTCGCCCTTTGGGAATCTGACGCGGGATCTCGACGATCGTTGCAAAGACGTCCCCGCCTTTGTAGGCCAACAGCGCCGGAGCTTTGATGTGGTCCATCTCGGCGATCTCGTGGTGGAGCTTCACGAAGTGGATGCTGGGCTGTCGACGTGCGATGGTGTCGAGACAGTCTTCTACGAGGGCGCTGGTTTTGGACTGGGACGCGTTAGCCTGTCATGTCTCCATCTCAATTTCCCCACGAGCAAACAACGATAGCACATACCTCCGGGTCATTGACACACACGACAACCACAGTGTCGGAGGGGACCTTTTCAATGGCATCAAGGTATCCCACGGCATCCACGTCATCGACGATCCCGTACATCTTCCGCCGCGGGCTCGGCCGCCGCAGGTTTCGGTTCTGCAGCTCCTGCATGCGCGACTCCCGCCACTGGCGCAGGAAGCGCTCCTCATCGTCGTCGCTGAAGGAGCCGTCCGGCGGCGGCGAGTTGTGCAGGAGGTTCGCATTATCCGGGATGGACTTGGAGGCGCTGCGGCCATGGCCGGAGCCGAAGAGGGACTTGCGGAAGGAGCTCTTGCGGGCGCGTTCGAAGGCCTGGGCGTCGGCGATGACGCCCTTGGGGCCGGTGTTGGCGTCGAAGACGGTGTTGGGGATGTGGCAGGAGGTGGTGGTGCGGGAACCCATGGCGGAGGGATCTTCAGAGTCGGAGAACTCGGGGTGATCGCTGTCTTTGTTGTTGTCGTCGTCGTCGTCCGATCGGTCCGAGTCGTTGTCACGATCTTCGGGGTGCGTCGAGGCTTTCTCGCGGTTGTTCTGCACGAAGCGATTGAACTCGTCCTGAGCGGCAGACATGATGGAGGGAGGAAGAGAAGAAAAGGCAGAGGAGAAAAAGAAGGTTCCACAACACGCAAGGAGATGGAGTAGAGTTTCAAAAGGCAACGGACAATGCGTTCAGATGGGAGGGGGCAGTGGGAAAAAGCGTGACAATGATATTATTAGCTGCAATTGGTGTGGGTTGCACTTGGATCTGCGGCCGAGGGGACAGGGATGCGTCTTCGTCTCAGCCCTCTGTTGATAATTATGGCGATTAGTGATTCTTATTCCCCGAAGAATGTCCCTTTGAATCGATTCTTTCAACTCCTTGTTTCGGGTTCAGACTTGGGGCGTTTGAACAAAGAACGCCAGAAGCAATGGTCCTAACGAGACTTTGGCAACGACGACGACGACGACGACGAGGAGGTCGAGAACGAATAATCGGACGTCGTTTCAGGTGATAATGAAGACGATCTCTAGGCAGGCGGACAACCCCTGAGGGGACTCAGATTGGGCTGAAAAGTGGCGGCAGATGAAACAATCGACCGGACGATCGCGTGGGCGAGATTTCGGGATTTCAGCGAGGTTCACGGAGGAGATGCCCGAGGAGAGGAATGATCGAAGGCGAGGATGTTACTAGCTAGGTAGAAAGTAGAAGTAGGTAATCGGCTGCCCCTGACGTTGGATTCCATCGACAGAGCGACTGTTTCAGTTGGTGGAGATCGTCTCAGCCACAGCCAGGTGGGGCAGAAGCAACGAAGAAGCTTCCATTGTTTATCAACATATCGTGGACGTCCGGTAGCTGCAAGATGTGCTGCTGGTGGATGAGATGGGGATGGGCCAGAGTTGAAGGATGTAGAGGAGAAAGAAAGATAGATGGAGAGAGAGAGAAAAAGAGAACCGCAGAGCCACGTGGGCTGACACTACTGAGGAACCGATACTCATCCTAACTCTCCTGTCTTCTTACATTAAAGCCTCCTTTGTTCGCAGACAACCCAAAAAAAAATAAAGGGTCTACAAGCATCGCAAAGGCCCATACTCAGTACAGAGTACTTGCCTGAAGCCTCTCCTCGGCCTCCAACGACGGTGGATCTCGCCGGACCATGACATGTTTCATGTCTCCACGCGCAAAACTGTCGATCAGACCGAAAGGACCCTCTGATAGTCCTCGTGCGACCTTTGGTAATGGACGGCCTCATGGGGGTTGGATAGGACTCAACTCGGTGCTTTTCCCTTTTGTATATGAGGGCAGAGGACAAAGATTCGATCCTTCGTGTCTATGAATCTCTTCTATGCTGCTATCAACCAACCCTCCAAAGTACAACCTATGCCATTTGTCCTAATCACCACCTATTACTCGTCTCACCACGTCTCAGCAAAGGGAGAATCAAGGGCTATCAAATATCACGGTTCAAAAGGGTAAGTAAGAAAAGAAGTCGCTGAAAGGTAACAAGACCCAACACCAGGTCGAGAGAATTCCTCATGATATCAATCAAATGGCACATGCAACACTTTCAGAGACGGGTCACATCGATTAGGCAAGAAAATAGTAAGGAAAACGGTTTCGAGTCACGCAGAAAAAGGAAAACATCATGGCCTATCCAGAAAACATTCCCTCCCTGCCCGTCACCAGCAACATATATGTGGAGATCAATGCATCAGAGAGGCGGCTGTAAACAAACACAATCAATAATGGGGTAAGGGGACAGACAAAAAAAAAAAAAGTAAGGAGAAAAAGGACTCCGGTCATAGGAGGAAGAAGGTAAAATACTTGGACAGAAAACAAGATGAACGAAGAGAGAGGGCACAAAGGAAAACGATTGCAGACCGTCGGAGCTCGCAAAGACCCAAAGGGGAAATTCTCCAACGACCCCAGCAACAATCTCGGGCGCTTCGTCGATCAGCAATATCGTGAGGTTACCACGTCAGTCGTCCTGAACGGTCGCTTCTTGGTCGTCAGCGGCTCGATTCGGTCGACTTCGTACCACAACCCAAGAGGTTCCACGCGTGGTGATGGCGTCGGTGCTCCCCGATAGTACACATTATAGACGAGCCCGACCAACTTCTCCGGAAATAAAATTATCGTACAATCGCAGCAGACATTCGACCTATTGGCGCAAAAAGAGAAGAAATTGCGGACAAGGACTTGCAAGACTGAGACAGGGTATCTTTGCTTTTTTAGGGATTTTCATTTTCTTTACCAGGCCCAGACCTTGAGCTATACGACGAGGAAAATTAGCACACATGCAATGGAAAACAGACAAGGTGTTCCGGAAACTTACCAGAGAATCCCAAGATCCGGTGCACAAGCTGATGCCATCGTTGCTGACGCCCAGGCAGCTTACGCGGTTCTCGTGGCCGCTCAGGGAGCCCACCTTGTCACCTCGGAGCACATCCCACACCTGTCAAGATCGTCAATCGGCTGTCCAGATACCCAGAGAAAATATGCAAAAGCCGTCGCCTACCTTGCACTCAAAGTCATCGTAACCCGCAAAAAGCAGTCTTCCGGAAACCGAAAAGGCGACCGATGTGATACCGCAGAGAATTTGGTCGCTCTGTCGACTGTGTTAGCTTTGCGGGATTGGGCGACCAAAAGAGAAATTACCTGGTAGATGTTCAGCTCCCGATCCGCTCGGATATCAAACAGACGGCACGAAGTATCGTCGGAACCGGTTCCAAAGGCGTTTCCATCGGGGAAGAACTGAATGGCGTTGATATCTGACTCGTGTCCAGCAAAAGTCTGCACGGCCTTTCCGGTACGGATATCCCAGAGCTTGGCGAAGGCGTCGCAGGCACCGGAGACGAAGATGTTCTGGTTGGTCGGGTTGATGCTGATCGACATGACATCTCCTAGATGGTCCGCGAACTCGGTCACCTTGGAGCCGGATTCGATGTCCCACAGCATGCAAGTCATATCTCCGGACGAGGTGAGGATGCGGCGATCATTGATAAAGCGGCAGCACGAGAGGTAACCAGAGTGTCCGGACAGTTCGCGCGCGACGCGGGTCGGGCCTTCGCGGGAGGAAAGGTTGTAGATGGAACAGATGTTGTCCAGACCACCACAGGCGACGTAATTTCCACTGGGAGCGTAGGCGCACGTCATGACCCACGAGGACCTCAGTGGGATGGCGTGGACTTTGTTTGTGGTGTAGGCATCCCAAATGATGAGTTTGCCATCTTGCGAGGCGGAGACGAGATGGCGACGGTCGGTCGACCAGTGCATGGCGTAAATCTTGGCCAGATGACCCTTCAGCGTCCGCCGGGGCTTCATTCCGATCCGGGGCAACGTGTCGGTTTGGTTTTGCGCGACTTGGCGAACTGTTTGAAAGAGGGGATTCCGAGGTTAGCAAATTGGAAGGAAGACGATGGCCATCCGAGTCGCAGAGAGCGCGAATTGGGTCGCAGAAGGGGATGGAATGGCATACGGGTGGTATCGGCGAGCTCATCCTTTCTGCGCTTAATCTTGTCCTTCAGACCTTCAGCCTCGCGCCGGGCGGCGGTGATCTTAGCCTGCATCTGCTCGCCGCTCATATCGGCTGCCATGTTGATGGAGCAAGCCCCTGGAGAGGGAGGAGGTCAATTGGGAGAGGGGGTTGTGGTGGAGAAGAGGAATGAGGTTGACCGAGGCGGCGTGGTGTGATCCAGGGGACTGAGAGGGGAGAGGATGACCGAGGGGGGAGGAGAAGGTGGGCGGGAAGAGGGCGGTGGGATAAAGGTACAAAGAGCGAGAAGGGGGAGGGAGCAAGAAAGGAAGCAAAAAAGAGAGAGAGAGAGAGAGGGAGAGAGAGAGAGGGAAGGAGAGAGAAGGAGAGGGGGTTGGATGATTGGGTGTGGAGCGAGCACGGCGGAAGCGACCGAGACGAAAGAAAGTTTCGACCCGGGGCAGTGGTGGTGGTTCGTAGTCAGCAGGGGAGACTGTTGTTGATGGAGAAGATTGGAATATTCTGGTAAACCGGAATTATTGCAGGGAAACGAACTTGAAAGACGAGTAAAAGGAAAAAACAGAGGGTGAGAATGAAAAGGGGAACTTCGGAAGAGCAGGGAAGATGACAACAACAGCTGCTACTAGGAGGTACTTAGTAGGGACCTAGAAAATGGTACGTAGTGTTGGGGGAGCAGAGAAAGTAGTCCCAGGTACCAGCAGCAATAATCGCAGCAAAGCACCAATGAGAGGCAAAGTACGCAGTAGTAATAATCCCGGGGATCAATTGAGAAAGTCTTCTATCATTAACGAGCTACTCCGTACATACAGACGGGAGTACATTTGCGGTAGGCGCTGTAGTCCATCTTCGATGATTAATCAGCCAGGACTTCCGCCTTTTTGGTACAACTGCACTGCAATCCGCTAGTCATCGCTCGCAGAATCAATTGTGCATCCATTCAGTCAATGATCATGACCATCTCAAATACACCCAGAAACCATCATCAAAACAAGACTCCATCGGAAGAATCAAAGTGAGGCCATCGGATCCTGGTCGGCGTAATGACCCGTACGCGGCTGCCCCCTTTTGGATCCTGTCATTGGCTGGGGGTGGTGCGCTCCTCGGTATGGACGGGTAAATCGCTGGCCCTTTCCCCTCCCCTCCACAGCACGGCCCCAGCCTATCGATGATGATTCTTACATCCATGGTACCAAATATTCGTATCGACCAAGAGCCCTCGTAGATAACTACCTACGGTTCCTACTTACCTTGCTGTTATTGAACAGGCGCTTCTTTCTGCGTAGAACACTATGTATCTATCAGACTCAGACTATTCCAGTCAACTCATCAAGAGTGGTGCCAGTCTCTCCAAAATACCTCATCCAGCAGCATCTCCGAAAGCCACCCTACTTTACGCCGTCCGTATAAGACCGTCTAGTCCACTGGAGACAATTTTAGGGGTAACTTTAAGGGGCACAACAGAAGAACCTTCTGCACTATGGTACCTTTTTCAAATTCTGGTGGACCGGCCAGAAAGTGGCTGTCCTCCTGGTTGGTCCTGGTCACTCTCCGAAGTGGAGGAGATCAAAGACATTAGTAGTTCTATGTGGGGGGTATCTTAGCAGAAAATGTCAATAGACGTTGGAAAAGGGGGAAGGATCACAAAAGAAGCCCTGCAGAGGATTTCGTGCATCATCCATGGGCCGTATCAAGAATTGAATACCTAGAGGAGGAGAAAAAAAAAAGGAAAACCATATCCCCTTCCATGAAGAATTTAATCATCGATTCGATCACATACCTCCACCAATAACGCTTCACCTGCACGACTTCAGTCCATCATCATAACCCGTTTGATACATCTCGGCAGCCCCAAGTCCTTCCCACTTGGGTAATCCTTCTCCTCCGGATTCTCCGTCTTACGAAGTAGTGTACGGAGTGAACTTGAAACTCCATTCATTAATAATACAGTAGACCACTGGCTAAAACTATCATAAAGTGCCAATACTGGTCATCCTCGTGGTCTTGGCCGCTGCAACAAGACTTGATCAGGCAGGTAGTTTCAGGGGGCTTGCTACACTAGGTTGCTTCCGTCACGTATCTGCAAAGAATCCCTCTTGAGAGCTCCGTATCCGATCTATCAATCCATCCTAACGGCCTGGATATTGTACTGAAAATACTAGTCCGCTCCATCGTGACAAAGCTTTGAAATTGAACGGGTCGTGGCACTGTATCATCCCGGACTATCGCAATTAATCAGTATCCTTTCTCCCCGGCCTGTCCAATACACATGCAAAATCGCTCCACCCACCTTTTTTCAAATTATTGACAGCACTCATGCACGGTTCCTGCACTCCGTATCTCCCCATGCAGGACTAACATTATTCCTGGCAATAGGACCACTAGCAAAATTCCCACAGCAGACACTGGAAAGTTGACTGGTAATCATTCTTGGGTAACCTTGGCCTATCTGCTTCTGCAACAGCATATGAGATAAGCGAATGAGGTTGCGACGACTTACATGTACTTCGATTGCCATGTATTCTATATTCTCGACCGCCAAGTTGTTGATCGGATGGCGGCAGTTACTCCAAAGTATACCTAGTACGTATAAACTCATGCGGGTGACTTGCATTCGGCAGGTGTGTCTCCATTAGTCTTCTGGTCCTCATGTTACTGTCGTTGTCAGCTAAAGACACATTGCGGACCTTGACCGAGTCGTGTATTGTCGTTGATGTACAAATGCCGTCATTCTTTACAGGGACAGCTGCAGATCTGTCGAGCATATGCAGGTAGGTATGTTTCGGAATTTATGATGCAGCCCTGCAGTTGGCAGTCCTCTTCCTCTGATACTCCTCGGAGAGCCTACCATTCTCACAGAGACGGACTAATGAAATATGCCGTGTACTTGCAGAATGTGAATTGCATTCGGATACCCTACAGGCAGTAATTCAGCTCTGACAGTAGATGGCCGTGTAGTGATATACAATGGTTCTTGATTGCCTGAGAAATAAAACCACAGTTATACATCCTAACAGTCCAAGTCTTCCATATGCAGAAGCCCCAAATGAAGTCAATGGAAGTTTACCTAGGCCGTATAGCCCGAGACACTGTTTCGATACCTCTCTCCCACAATTGGACCTTTCCTCACTATTGATCGGGACTCCAGCTCTTGATTGTACCGCTCATAGCAGCAGGTCCTCATACTTAACGGTCAGCTTTCAGGGCGTCGTTGTTTCTCGTTACCGCAGCGGGTCCACCCGTAGTGCGCACGATTTGCAAACAACAGTGGTCAATGTGCCTGTAGCGGGTCTCCGTCCTGATATGAGAACTTGGCTGCTTCGACTCCCATCCCTCCGACTGGCCGGGTAATGCCCTGAACTGCTCTCATCCGGAAGATTTTTCTCCACTGCAAGCTGATCGCCTGAGACCGTGCCTGACTAGTTTGTCGGACGCCCCTCTCTACTGAAAGTCGTCATTAATCGTTATTAAGGATTATTAATAGTGAGTCCCCTGCGGCTTTGAGCGGATGGGGCAAAATTTTTCACTAGTGCAGACTGAGCTTTCAAGTCGGTGGCGTTCTGGTTGACGAGATGGGTTCCTTCATGCTCATCACTAAAAACCTGTCTACCGCAATGACGTATATTATTTAAATATCTATCAGTGGTTAGATGCCTACGTAGGTAGTTAGGTGTAGGTAAGTTGTATCATGCGCTGGACACGATCGACTAGTTTATAACGTATCAATCAGTATGTGTAGTTTGTTGTAACACAGGGTCTACGGTTGTAGTCCTGACTCTACAAGAACGTTAAAATTATTATCATCAGTATGATAGTCGTGGCTCAACTGAAGGCGTCTTCTAAATGGTGTCTATGAGACGTATGCATGTTGTGGAGCTGGGTCATCAGTTGAAGTATATATTTCGCTAATGCCGACGCAACTCCAACCCCAAACACCAACACCCACAGTTGATTTGTGGCGTGAACACGGAGGACGTATAAATAGAATCTATAATGATTGCCCTAGACACAAAAGTAAGCATGCATATTTGTCTGGCCATCAAGCTAGCAGTTGGACATGACCCAGATTGCCCTGGCCTTGGTAGGCGGCTAATGCCTACAATGGCCCTGTCAGCTGTTCTCCGCGCTTAACCAGGGTTCTAAACATAGTACAGAATGGTGTTTTCATGTCCGTGCGGTCTTCGTGAGGGGAGAAGTAGGTATATTCGCATCTCTTATTTTCTGTTTTGACTAGGATGAGGTTGCGTCACTGCTCTCATGGTTGAATTCAGCTGTGTACAGGGTGATAGATGTTTCATGAGTGTTTTACATGGGTTGGGTTGGATGGTGAATATCGTTGATTAGGCAGACACGTTGAGGTCAGAATAGTAGCCAGAAGGAGTTGATTTGTTTTTCATAGATCAATACTTTGCCTTTCATCTGCCGGGTATACTCTAAGCGGGTATAGATACCTATTCTTGGTTTCCATGTACACAACGAAGAGCACGCAAGACCAAGTCACACCGAAAGCCCTAAGACAATGAACTAGATCTAAGGGAATAGAGATAGAGTTTTGGATTTCTACAGGGTAGAGTCCAGAAATTACTCCTTTCGGAGGCAGGGTGTTTCGGCGCATCCTCCGATCCCTTTGTTACGGGGATTGCCCCTGCCCCGAGAGGTCCTCACTTTCGAAAATACTATTTATTAGTAGAAGGCGAAAAAAAACGGTGTGGACAGTGAAGTGGATTCTCTCAGCTTGGTCCTTGCACCCGATCTACAGAGGGTTCGGTAGTTCTCAGCGGAGTTGCTGGTTAGTTAGGTAGAAAACGGGGGCATCGGTGAATCCACCATGTGCAAGCGTGGTGGTACCACAACGATCCCGGAATCTACATCGCAAACCGACGAAGAAAGGGGGAAGAATGTGTCGATCGACCGAAGCCATCTCAGATGATTCTTCTTGCAGTGGGAAGATCAGAAGATCAACATATCAGATTGTTGGGTTTGGTGGCGAAAAAAAAAGATCTTAAGACCCAGAGAATATCCGCGGAGGGTCATGGTCATCCCTTAAGGGTTGACGATGGTTGGGAGTTGACTACTTCGTACGACAGCAGAAGAGCCTCGAGAGGAAGATGAACAGTAGTACGACTCTTGATGAGATTCATATCAATGGTAGTATAAGGAATATGGGTTTCTGAATATCTTCTTGATGGGAGATATAGAATTCTTGTTCTAGAAACCCGTAAGAGGCAAGGTGGTGGCGGGATAATACCTAAGAGGGAACCAGGAGAGGCGCTTCAGGCGCCTGACGAGACTCTCTCCGCTTTCGCTCTCAGCCGCGACCTTCTCCCTCTTCCTCTTTGCCCCCCATCCTCCTCCCCCAATCCATCGTCATCCTCCATCCCAACCGACCCTGACTACCCCCATTCCTTTTATTCGCTTTCTTCTTCAGAGATCCTTTTCCTACTTCCACTCGGTTGCCCTCCCTCATCTCGCCGGGTGTCGGTGTCGTTCGGCCGGTGAATCATTACCTGTGGCTAGTCTCTGACGGACGGACGGGTCTTGGCTCTCGGTCAACCCTCTCCCCTTCACGCCTCCTCGTCCTTCTGCAAACATCTTCTTCATCCCCTCCCATTACCAGCCGCTGGCCCTTGTGTCTCTTCACGACCCTGGCAGTTCCCATCGAACCGCTACTTCATGACTGAGGAATAAAATCCCCTCGCTCCCTCCTTTCCCCCCTCCTCAGTTCTTCCTACCCTCGGGTCACGTTTCTTCCGACGGGGTTTTCGATCTCACTTTAGGGGTTGTTCATCACTACTTCTCGTTGAACCATCGCCTCCAACGATTACCATCCGACTGAATCGATTACACTAAACCTCTCTTCGTCGTTTTACCCCCCTCTCGTCGCCATCATGCGCGAGGTCAATTTCAGTATCCCTAACGTCAATAAGGCCTCTGTCAACATTACGACAACCCTGTATGACAGACGTGCCCTCGACTGTACATCAACGCTCCCCCTCATCAACTCTCTCAACCATCTTGCCTATCTCACCACATCCTCTGCTCGGATTCGCGATATCCTCACCGTCGATGGCGGCATCGAAAGACTGGTATGCATCCTGAAGGAGGGCCGCAGCCGAGATCTGATGGAGATGTGGAAATGGAGTCTGGCCTTCCAGTGTGTCGTCAACATCGGTGTGCGAGGCTCGGAGAGTGTGAGAACCAGAGTTGTCGAAGCGGATATGGTACCGGTCATTGCGACCATCCTGGACAACTACATCAAGGTCGTCGACAAGGCCCGGGCTCGGGCGGATCCAGACACTCAGAGACACTCTTCGAGGCATCATACGAAGCCCGTCTCCACGGCCGGTGAACCCTCGGCTCGCCCGTCCATCCTGGACCAGGCCACCCATACTGAGCAACGGGCTTCCCGCCGTCAGGCTCCTCCCCCCAACATCGAAATCCCTCCGTATTTCCAGGACAACCATGCCCCCGACTCCAATACTATGGACATTAGCTCCTCGCCTCGCGCGCCGATGACATCTCCACCGGAACGAAGCACATTCGGTCAGGAGGCGCACAACCACCGAACTCATGATCCTCGTTTTCTGCATCCCGGTCATCGCCAGAGGGCGATGCAGCCTCTTGCCACTGCCTTGCCCCCAATGGATGCCGCCGATGGCTTTGGTCTGCGTCCCGTTCGTGACACCGAAAGACTTCCTAGCATGCTTCCCGGATTGCAGAATGGAATTACATCTCAGCCTGATTCCCCAACCACCCCCAGCGGCCCCATCCAGGCCCGGAACAACGCCCCTACCACGGTGCCCGTCCAGCGACCAACTCTGAGACAGCAGCGATCCGCCTCGGGCGATTCCGACGACGGAAACGCGGAGTCGTTCACGATGGAAGACGGTGCACGGTCTGAAGCGACAAGCGAGCCCATCGTGCAGAACCAGATGGAGATCGATGAAGTCGGCGACCGCCAGGCCATGCTGAATGGCGTTTCCGATGGACATGATCTCACCGTCACTGATCCTTCTGAAGGACAAGAAGCCGAGACCTTCAATATCACTCATCGGTCCACGGTGGATGGCAGCACCATCAACAACGGCAATACGCAGACAAACACTGCCTTGGGATTGTCGCCTGCCCAAGCAGCTAACACGACCAACTCCCCCAACATTGTTCCTAGCCCGTACTCCCTCTACTTCCGTGACCGATCGGCGACAGCATCCCAAAACGTCCTGACCACAATGCCGCGTGATGAGGATGTTTTGATGTCCCTTCAACTCCTCGCCTACGTCTCCAAATATTGCAACCTCCGATCCTACTTCCAAAACTCTCACTTTGTGCCCAAGCTCAAGGTCGACCGTGAGCTTCAAATGTTTGAGGATGGTTCCTCGCCGATGGAGACCGCCGAAGAAGAGGACGAGTACCTGCTCCCTGATGATGTAAATATCTTCCCCCTGGTGGAGAAGTTTACGGTCCGTCATCACTCGAAGGATATGCAGTACTGGGCTTGTGTCGTCATGCGAAACCTCTGCCGAAAGGACGAATCGCGCGGTGGTATCCGGCAGTGCGCATACTACAAGTGCGGCAAGTGGGAAGAATTCCAGCGCCAGTTCGCCAAGTGTCGCCGTTGTCGCCGGACCAAGTACTGCAGCAAAGACTGTCAAAAGGCTGCATGGGTTTACCACCGCCACTGGTGCCACACCACCCCATGATATGAACGCATGAATTGTCTAATTTTCCTAATGCATCCGCCCTTGCATAGCGTCATACACGCCATCTTCCATGTCTTTTTTGTTTATGTTATCGAGGTTTCCCATCTACCCGTGCATGGCATTTCAGAACCTGGCGGCGTTCCTACTCATCACCAAGATACCTTTTGTATGTCTTTTTGATTCCATTTCTTTTGGCGAATAATTTTGCTATCATCTGTTGTTACCCATTTTCTGGCTACATTGTTTCATTATCGCGGGGCATGAAGCCGGTTCATTGTTTACATGAGTCCCCTCTAGCGGTCATGATTGCACCTCTTCATTGCAACTACCCAACCTTTGGCCTTTGTTTCTTGTTTAGTTTGTCTCCCACCCTCGATACTTCGCTTCATGCCAGACGAGTTTCCTTTGTTCGTGTTGCTTCGCATATGCTGTTCCCTTTCCTTCAATTCCCTTGGAGCGATTCTTTGGCAAGTGTCGGGTGTGCTATTTTGAACGATCGGTTGGTCACTTTTCCTTTGGTTGTCGATTCCCGTCAATATCCTGGATGTATCTATTGCATCAAGTGCATTCATATGCATAGTACATTTGACCGTTTCCTTACGAATTGGAGTCTTTTGACTTGGATATGTGCTCCGGCAATAAATATATACACAGCAGTGACAGAGTACTATCAACGCCGTTGCCGTGGGCAAACCTAGCAGGGTCAACCCCTTATTAAAAATTGTAGGTCGCCGCGAGCCGCGAATGAAGATGCTCCTCAGCCGTGAGCGCCCGCTTCCCAGGCGCAAGATGACCGGCGCCACCACCAAAACCCACCTGCTCATCCTTGATCCCGCTCTCCGCGCGTTTCTGGCGGTACGCCGTGACAGCCGCACTTGGCACGGGGACCAGCTCAGTCTTGTCCAGCGGATGGCAGAAGAAGACGATGCTGTACCGGTCCTGGGGGTTGGGGCTGCGCTGCTCGGACAGCGGAAACACGACGCGGTGCACGGTCGACTTGAGCAGCCCGTCCGTCCAGTAGCTGAGGAGGTCGCCGATGTTGACCAGGATGGGCGGGAACGCGAAACCATCCTCGGCATGTACGTCTGCGACGGCCCCGGGCTGCACGGGCACTGGCGCCCAGGTGCCCTCTGGCGTGCGGATCTCCAGCCCCGGCTGGCCCGGCCGCTGGAAGAGAAGCGTCACGCTGCCGTAGTCGGAGTGGGCTCCCGCACGCACGTCGGTGTCGTGCTTGTAGCTGGATGTGGCGGGGGAGAAGATGGACGGGTAGTACAGGTACCGCAGGATGCAGCCAGTCGAGCCTTTGCTGGGGTCGTGGCGGGTGGTGAAGAAGTCGTCCGAGATCTGGAGGGTCTGGTGTGAGGAGTGTCCTTGAGAGAAGGCATGGGGGTGTCTTACGTCGAGGCCGAGGGCTAGCAGAGTGAGGATGCGGTTGCAGGTCTTGTTGCAGAGTTCGGAGAAATGCCCGATTTCCGCCTCGTGCGGTGCCAAAGATGCAGGGAGTGGCTGCTGAGCCTTTCCGTCCTTGAATTCGGCGAAGTTGAAGGCCCTGGGGGTGTTAGTGCTGGCTGGCTTGATTGGGTAGGAATTGGGGGAGCTACTCTTTGAAATCACCTGTCTATGGGTGGAGGAGACCTTGTCAGTAATTGGCAGCCTGGGCAGATTGCGTCTCGTTCTGAGTAGATGACGCCCATACGACGAATTTAGATGTCAGGGCAGGGCATAGTTACCCGCTGGTGCTCAGGATCGAGAGTCTCAACATGCATCCCCGACCAGCCTCGGTTCTAGACGGACATGTCAGTGAGTGAGGAGACGAGAGTGAGAGGAAGATGGAGCGCACATTCGGCTGGATGCGACAAGCCGCTTTCTCCTCCACAGGAGACATGAAGAAGTCTTTAGACTGTTGTCAAGTGAGTCGCATATCTGTTGCCATCCTGGACGATGTCATACCAGACCGAAAGCCTTCTTGACATCCGCCACGGTGAAGTCCGAGCCTTTGCTGTTCACATAGAAGAAGCCGTATTTGGTGGCCGCATCGAGCATCTCCTTCCCCACGGCGGGGTCATTCGGGTTGGAGATGTCGATGACGGGGAGTTGGATGGGTGGTCCTACAGTCGGAGTATCCATGTTGATGTCCACCGTAGAAGCAGAGGGACGATGTAGCTTAGATTAATGTCGCGGGGAGAATAGAGGAAATATATAATTTCTGCTCTTATCGCGCGAGACTATACTTACCTAAGTTGATAAGATGCAACGGCGTTCTCCGGCTTCATCCTAATTGGGAAAAAGCAGCACTAGTTCGATTCCCGGGAGAAGCTTAGTTTCTTTTTGTCTCTTTTGTCCGACAGCCTCCCGTGACCGATCATGATACCATCATCCATCGCAAACTGACGGCTGTCTTGCACGTCTTCCCCTCGCGTTTCTTACTCCCACTCTCTTACTATCTTCTCTTCCTCGTCCCTCCCTTTATCTATTCTCCTTCTCCTCCCCTCCATCTATCTCCACTCTTTATCCTCCCCCTTCGACCTCCCCCGCCCCGCGGGCCTCTAGCTCTGTCTCCGCTACTGGGAGTCCGTGTCAGTCCTAAAGCTTAGAAAAAGATGCCCAGTAAGCTTGGTCTTACCCCAATTCCTCCTGGGAGCTCCAGCCACCATACCAAACGACTAACCACGACTACTCCCTGACAGTCCGTCCCTTGGATGACTGGCTCGCCAGCCGTCATTCCTCTCTCCCCCTCTCCGCCCTCAAAGGCGCCGTCGTCGGAATCGATGCGTCGCACTACATCTCCCAGCACCTTCTTCACCACTCCACCCGCGAGCCTCTGCTGGTCGCCCTGGGTGGCTTTCCGTTCGCACTCAAGAGTAACATCGAAAAAGAGTTACAGCTGTTCAAAGAGCTCGGAATTGCAACCCTTTTCGTCTTCAATGGCCTAGATTTTGGCACCAAGAATCAACGACCCCACGTCTCACCGGAGTCGGTCCGTGCCTTCGAACAAGCATGGGATCTCTACGACCAACAACAGGCCGACCAGGTCGTGGATGCATTCAGCGGAGCCGGTAAGGATCCCTTCCCGAGACCCATGTTGTGGAAGCCCAAGCTAATGCACCTGGGATGAAGGCACCCCTCGACCGGAAACGCTCTATCGCTTCTTGCAGCGTATTCTGCGCAAAAATGGCGTGGACTACCTCGTCGCCCCCTACAGTGCTGCGGCCCAGGTAAGACCATTTACCCATACCTTGTGCTTCTCTTGCGCTCCTCTGACCGCCTTCTCGCACAGTTGTCCCATCTTGCCAAAGGCTCCAACCCTCTCGTCGATGCCATATGTGGACCAACTGAAGTCCTCCTTTTTGACGTTGACAAGTTAATTACTCGCATTGACATCGATCCGGCCCAGTTTTCTTGGGTTACCAAGCAGACGTGTCAGGAAGAGCTTACTCGTCTTTCCAATGAGCAGTTCCTCGATTTCTGCCTCCTCCTTGGATCCTCATTCCTGCCCACCTTCCCAGCCTTCGAAAACCCTCAATTCCCTGGCAAGTTCACTCTGCAACATGCTCTCCAGATGTTCAACCTGGGCGGACGCAGTGCACTGTCTCTGTGCGCTCAATTTGAAGACAATCCTCGTGTTGTGGACCTCCAATACACAGACCGCTACAAGCGCGCCCTGATGACAGTCAAGCACCATGTATACATGGATGAAGAAGGCCGGGTTGGCCCTATGGACCCTGAAAATACCTCCAACGATATGCATGAGTTGATTGGCCAGCGCCTGCCGGAAGAGCTTTACTTCTACCTCTCCAAAGGTGTTCTCGGCCCGGACGTCCCCAACTATCTGACCTCCGGCGAGGTTCTTGTTTCTCTACCTCTAGGAGTAGAGGATACGGAGATCTACCGCCACGTTGCAGGTAGCATCCTTACACCAATCCGCACACAGGCCATCTGTCTTTTGTCGAATTCTCTCCACCGATTCTATCAAACCAAAGTGATTAATGTCCGCACCTGGTATGACGAAAAGTCAGACTCGTCCATCAACCTCAAAACGATTCCCTCTGTCAAGGAAAGCATCACGCCTTGGAAGATTCGGTCCAACCAGCTCCCCGACTCGCTGAAGAAGCTGCAGGTTCGTGACGTATGCTTCCCACTTCTCATGTGTTTTGTCTAACTGTCTTCAGGAGTCATGTGGCTTGTTCAGGTTTGCTGTCCAGAGCTTAAAGGACTCGGACTTTGCCTCCAAATCTTTGAAAGCCAGAGAGTCTCAGGTATGATATGTTGAAGCGCCAGAAATGGAGGAAGCTAATTGCCCCAGCCATTGTCGTCACAAGATGAAATCCTCGCGAACGTGTTCTGGCGGTTCTTGCAGCTCCGAGGGTATATTGATGAGAAGACCCACCAACTTACACAGTGGGGTATTTGCCTGGAGCAGGCGCTCTCTGTTCTGGACCCCTCGGATACCCTTGAAGAGGCCACATTCCTCGCAATTGAGATGCTTCGTTTTGGACTGCTCAACTCCAAGGAGTGGTTCTCCCATGTCTCGGGGGGACCAATGCGGGGATCAGGTAAGCTCTTGCGTTGCCTTTGAGACGGAGATCATTCTAACTGTAAATTCTTAGACGAGGATAAGAGCTTCAATATGCTGGTGTCCCGTGTGGCGTGCGTTGCCAAGTTACAGCATAAGAGCATCGGCTACTCGGGACCCCTTAGCAGACAGTTGCTATGCTACCGTTCTCTAATTTCGGAGGTTCGGTCTGCGTTACGGAATCTGATCGAGGTCGTTTTGACCGGCCTCCTTCTCAGCGGCGACGCTGATCGGGAGCGGTCTGACTGGAACGACCTGAGTGTTAGGTGAGAAACCCCAGACTATACATCCTTGACTAGCCGCCTGATTGTGCATATAGACTCCCGTTCATCGACGACAACGACTGTGGCCTTGGAATTGCCGTGCGCACGTACCTGGATGACCTGCCTCTGCAGGCCGATCCGCTCAGCGCGGAGGCACGGGCTGAGGTGAAGTCGAAGGGCAAGGAATGGTTCCAGCATAGTGACAGTTTTACGGGCAACTTGGACATGGCATTCAAGCTGTGGGATGCGGTGAGTTTTCTTCTCCTGGGTCGATCGATCAAAGCTGATGTGGTATATAGGTCTACAAGGGGACGCAGCATGCGGGCAAGGAGTTCAAGGAGGGCAAGTCATTTGAGGCTGTCAACGCCTGGCTCGCAGACAGACGGTAAGGGCAGCATCATGGAGATACCAATTAGTTCTAGTCAAGCAAGAAACGCGGGATGTCTGATGAGGCTGAATTCCGTAATAATTGTGTAGACATGTAGTTAGTTCAACGGTCTGATGAATTAATAAGGCGGTTAGTAATTATGAAGTAACACCAAGTGGCCTTTCCGTGGCGTCACGTCACTCTGAGCTCCCCCATCAGCCCATTTCCCTCTGCACTGAATCTACAATTCAGTCTGGGAATTCCACCAAAAAAAGAAGCTCCCTCACACTCAATTCAATTCAATTCTATTCCACTCGAACCGATCCCAACCCACACCATGGCTCGTTTGAGCTTCCTGCTCGTGAGCTGCCTCACGCTGCTGGTCGGCATTGCCAGCGCCGCTTCCGCGGTCGTCGACCTGATCCCCAAGAACTTCGACAACGTGGTGCTCCAGTCCGGCAAGCCCGCGCTCGTGGAATTCTTCGCCCCCTGGTGCGGCCACTGCAAGAACCTCGCCCCCGTCTACGAGGAGCTGGGCCAGGCGTTCGCCCACGCCGAGGACAAGGTCACCGTCGGCAAGGTCGACGCCGACGAGCACCGCGATCTCGGCAAGCGCTTCGGAATCCAGGGCTTCCCGACTCTGAAGTGGTTCGACGGAAAGAGTGACACCCCGGAGGACTACAAGGGCGGCCGCGACCTCGAGAGCCTGTCCGCCTTCATCACCGAGAAGACCGGCGTGCGGCCCCGCGGCCCCAAGAAGGAGCCCAGCAACGTTGAGATGCTGACCGACTCGTCTTTCAAATCGACTATTGGTGGTGATAAGGATGTTCTGGTTGCGTTTACTGCGCCTTGGTGCGGACGTGCGTTGCCCCCTCCCCGTTCTACGCATGCTACAGCTACTGACGACTATGCATACTACAGACTGCAAGAACCTCGCGCCCACCTGGGAGACCCTCGCCAACGACTTCGCCCTCGAGCCCAATGTTGTCATCGCCAAGGTTGACGCCGAGGCTGAGAACGCCCGCGCCACCGCCAAAGACCAGGGCGTGACCGGCTACCCGACCATCAAGTTCTTCCCCAAGGGCTCGACCGAGGGCATTGCCTACTCCGGGGCGCGCTCCGAGGAGGCCTTCATCGACTTCCTGAACGAGAAGACTGGCACCAACCGCGCCGTCGGCGGCGGCCTCAACGAGAAGGCTGGCACCGTCGCCGCGCTCGACGAGCTGGTCGCCCGGTACACGTCGTCGGAGAAGTTCTCCGAGCTGGTGGCGGAGGTCTCCAAGGCTGCCAAGGGCCTGCAGGACAAGTACGCGCAGTACTATGTCAAGGTTGCGCAGAAGCTGGCCGATAACCATGAGTATGCGCAGAAGGAGTTTGCGCGTCTGTCGAAGATCCTGAAGAAGGGCGGCTCGGCGCCGGAGAAGGTCGATGATATGATCTCGCGGAGCAACGTGCTGCGTCGCTTCCTTGGCGAGAAGAAGGCGGAGAAGGATGAGTTGTAGATAGACTGGCTGACATGGATTATTATGTGTAAGGTACTGTGTACGGACGTCTGTGATATAGTTGGGTTTGGTTATGATTCTGTGTTGAGAATGCAGATGCGGGATCTTGCTATGAACATGCATCGATTATGGGTATCTTGTGCGGTGTCTTCGCAGGATGTAGGGGGTGTAAAATGAAACAGCTAGACGCAGGGAAAGAAAAGTGAAATGCATCGCTTCATAAACCGTGATAGACACGAGGTAACGGAGACAGCCACCGAGAATCGTACATCACTTCTCCGCGTTACTTGCCGCCGCATCGGACACCACCGTCAGCGACGCCTCGAGTTCGTCCAGTCGTCGGGCCATATCGTCCACTAAGTGCATGGTTAGTCTGCTTCCTCCAAGTATCGGTACCCAATCCTTAAGAGGACGGGGCAGTAATACGAACGCTTTCCGAACATCTCTCGCGATATGGTGTCAAATTTATGCTGCAATTGGTCCAGGAGTTCATCGACCGCGGCCGTGAACTGTTCCTGCGCGTCTGTTGACTACAGCGTGCGCCTGGTTAGCTGCGCGCCTGCTTAGGGTCGGATACATGTAGTACGAACCGGCTGTGCAGCGGGCGAAGAGACCTGCTCCGTGGCGGGTTTAGCCTCGTCCGACATGGCGACCACCTCACGCGAGTTCAAACGAGAGTATGAGTGAGTAAAGGTATGGAAGTCAGGTATATGGATGCGATTCGGAGTATAGCAGAGTACAGGGACAGGAGAAGATAAGCACCGGATCAACAAACCGCCGACCACCGATAAGCCACCCAAAACAAGACTAGTGCGCTGTGGATCACCGCCTAACCATATCCAGCCTAGCGCTATCCCAAAAAAATTCCCATGCGGTTGAAGGCAGATCCGTCGCAAGTACTGAATTCCTCCACACCATACCTTTTCTCAAGCAGAATCCGTCACAATGCCGAAGCGGAGTCAGCTGCTGCAGGCCCTGGACCATTACAAGGGCCGGGATTACGACGCCGAGAAACAGAAGAAGCTCGTTCGGGCTGCGAAGAAGAAGAAGGCTGCGAAGCAGGCTGATCCCGCGGAAGATGTTGTATGTTCTCTTTTTTACCCCCCGTTTCGGCGTGCAGTTCTAACTCATATGCTACAGGTTGAATCGGAAAAAGTGAAGAAGGCGGAGGAAGCCGAGGAGAGCGACGAAGGAAGTGACGAGCAGTCTGAAGACAACGCCGAAGAAAAGAGCGACGATGAACACAACGAGAACGAGGACGAGGAAGAAGAAGAAGAAGAAGAAGAAGAAGAAGAAGAAGAAGAAGAAGAAGAAGAAGAAGAAGAAGAAGAAGAAGAAGAAGAAGAAGAAGAAGATATTCCCCTGTCAGACCTCTCCGACGACGAAAGAGAAGATGTCATCCCGCACCAGCGTCTTACGATCAACAACTCCGCCGCCATCACCTCCTCTCTCAAGCGCATCTCCTTCATTAACTCCAACACCTCCTTCTCCGAGCACAACTCGCTGGTCTCGACCGAGCCCATCGAAGTCCCCGACCCCAACGACGACCTGGCCCGCGAACTCGCCTTCTACAAGGTGTGCCAGGCCGCCGCCACCACCGCCCGCGGCCTGCTGAAGAAGGAGGGCGTGCCCTTCACCCGTCCCGGCGACTACTTCGCCGAGATGGTCAAGACCGATGAGCACATGGACAAGATAAAGAAGAAGCTGTACGACGAGGCTGCCGCCAAGAAGGCCGCCGCCGAAGCCCGCAAGCAGCGCGACCTCAAGAAGTTCGGAAAGCAGGTCCAGGTTGCTAAGCTGCAGCAGCGTGCGAAGGAGAAGCGCGAGACGCTGGAGAAGATCAATGCCTTGAAGAAGAGTGCGTTTCAGTCCCCTACCAGTTATCCTCCTCCAGAATCATACTTTCCAGTTGGGCGATACTCATGAATAATGTACTAACTACTGGCAGAGCGGAAAGCCGACACATCCGGCCCGACCGACGACTCTGGTGACCTGTTCGATGTTAGCATCGACGACGCCAACCAGGCCGGCAGCCGGAAGCGCAGCCGCACCACCGAAAAGGGCGGCCCGTCGCTGAAGCGCCAGAAGAAGAACGAGAAGTACGGCTTCGGCGGAAAGAAGCGACATGCGAAGAGCGGCGATGCGCTCTCCAGCGGCGACCTGCGGAACTTCTCAGTGAAGAAGATGAAGGGTGGTGCCAAGCGACCTGGAAAGAGCAAGAGAGCGGCGGCGAAGGGACGTGTATGAATAGATTCTCCAGGCTTCGTTTCTCTGTTTTGATGCTTGCTCGGTATGGGTGTAAAAGCAGGTTGTTTGCGTTTAACAAAAGAATTTCTGTCTACTACTAGATCAGAACCAGCGGTTCGTACATAAGTGAATTAATATTGACGTTGTCAATTGTCTCCTCGTTGCATTGTCATTATCAACTAGTCTCATGTAAGGTAGGTATCATCCCAAAATCACTAAATCCATGCCATTCCCATGTATCTCAACGCCGCTCGTGTCTGCCCTTGACGCCTGGCTGGTACGCCCATGCCCCACCCACTGTAAAGCCATGCGAATCAGAAATGCTCCATGATCCCACCCGTGTAGTTTGCTTTTGTTGGGTATGTTGTGTGTTGGCCGTGCTCCGGTTGTTTCTGGTTATACAATCTCACCGTTATATGCTGGTTCATGTCCAGCCTGGTCTACGTCTGAATCGAGCTGGTCCCGTTGGTGTCGCCGTTCATTGCCGGAAGACCAAGCCCATCCCCTCCCATTTCTCGAATACGGCTGAGGAGATGGTCCACCGGAAGACCGATGTTGAGGCGCTGTTCGGAAAAGACAAGGTCCAGTTTGGCCTTGGTGTCGTCGGCGTGAGCCAGCGAATGATCTCGGATCATTTCCTGACCGCGCTTTGTGTTGCTCTTCTGGATCATCTTTCCGCAGTCCAGGACCTGGCAGATCCAGGTATCGGATGGAAATCCATCACCGTGGTGCGCGTCCATCTCGGAAGATTCCTGGTCGGCAACAGATACTGACGTGTTTCGGCTCTGGAGCGTCTCCTGTAGGGGTGTTTTCTGGAACGAGGTCGACCCCGATTCTGACAGTATGGACCGAGTCCGGCGCTTCGCTCGTGTGGACAGCGGGTCCCGGACGAGGTCATGACCACGGACTTTA